>VMDO01001976.1:0-112179 GCA_007922755.1 Pedetes capensis
CCTCTGCCCGAGGTCTCCCTCTGCCCTAGGTCTCCCTCTGCCCGAGGTCTCCCTCTGCCATAGGTCTCCCTCTGCCCGAGGTCTCCCTCTGCCCTAGATCTCCCACTGCCCTAGGTCTCCCTCTGCCCGAGGTCTCCCTCTGCCCTAGGTCTCCCTCTGCCCTAGGTCTCCCTCTGCCCGAGGTCCCCCACTGCCCTAGGTCTCCCTCTGCCCGAGGTCTCCCTCTGCCATAGCCTCCAGCCATGGCCTAGGACGGTGCCCTGCCCCCTGCAAACATGTCTCTCCTCAGAGTCAGAATCATCAGTCCTAAACGCAAACCGGCAGCTCTAGGCCCTGAGGCGCTGGGGCAAACCCTAGTCCCCACCTGGCTGGGCCCAGGAGAGGCCTCTGTTGCCACAACCCTGCACCCCAGGCCATGCTGGAAGCTCTTCCTGCTGATCTGGCGGGAGTCGTGGGATGGGCTCCCCGAGTCCGAGCCTCGCCCAGGGATCCCTCCACACGCCTGCCCTGAGTGTCCCCAAGGACACGGGCTGGCCTGGCTGCCGTGGCCCATGCACTGCTTCCCAGGAGCTCAGAGAAGCTGTGGCCCCCACCTGGTGCTGGCCCCCATGTCCTACCACCAAGTCCATGCACCTCTTCCCGGTCTTCCTGGGTCCCGGGACAAGGCTCTGATCTCCAGCCAGGCCCTCTGACCACGAGGGTGGGGTTGTCCCGTGCCCCCTCGCCTCCGCCTCCCATGTCACCTCTGCCCCTCAGCATCAGCCACGGCCCTCCCCCTCTGGGACAGCTGCAGGCTGGCTAGCGGACACTCTTTGAAGCCAGGAGGGCGGTGGAGGGAGGTCACACCCCAGGGTGTCAGAGCCTGGGCCAACCTTTCAAGTTTGCCGGCCTTCACCGGGAACCAGCTTATCGCTGCCCAGACACAGGTGGGGGAGGATCAGCCGGGCTCTGCACTGCACCCGCCCCGGGCACCAGCCACACCCTGACCCTCACCAGGACACGCGGTCTCCCGAGTGGGTCAGCGGCAGCCACGGAGCCAGGCCTGGCCTGAGGTTGCCCTGGGACACAGCCAGGTCCCCTTGGGGACCCCCAGGATGGGGAGAGCTGGGAACTGTCTGTGCCTTGCCCCTGTCCTCATGGCCTGGTGACTGCCCGCTGACCTTCCCCCAGTGGCCAAGGACACTCGGGGCCTGTCCTGTCCACATGGACAGTGGAAGGGCTGGGGAAGGCTGCTCTGGGCTCCTCCTCTGCTCCCGGGCCCTTAGCCTCAGCCCTGCCAGGATCCTGCCAAAGCCCTCTCTGCCCCGGGGGACACCCAGGCCCTCAGCACCTGTCCACCCCTCCTGGCCTGGCAGCCCCCAGGTGGGGCAGGTGTCTGGGTGAGACAAGAGCTCACAGCTGGATGGATACGTGCATGGGGTGGCAGGTGCCCCCTCCAGGCTCCGCCCGGCTCCGAGGACCCCAGCCAGCAAGGCTAGACTAGAGGTGCCGTTTCGCAGAAGCTCTGCCCAGGAGGCCCGCTCAGGAGTGCCACCTCTCCTGCTCTGCCCGCCTCAACCAGCCTCCTTCACAGGCGCCCACGGACCATGTCCATCCTCACCCATTCCCCAGGGGTCCCTGAGTGTTGGGGGAGGGAGACATAACTCGTCCCTGGACACGTGGAGGTGCCAAGCAGCAGGGCGCAGGGGAACTGGTGTGCACCGCGGCAAGGGAGTCTGGCAAAGAGGACAGGGGCCAAGGGTGGCATGCAGGGTCGCGCCGGGGCGAGGCTGGAGGTGGGACAGAGGGGATTTGGTTGGGGTCATGAGCTCGTGGCCAAGGAAGCTGAGGAGGGCGGACCCCTCCAGGGAGCTGGAGGGGGCCAGGTGCTCCAGATCCCAGTGCCACTGTGCAGGGGTGCCCAGGGGCCTTGTGGGGGCAGGGCAGGACTCTTTTATCATCACTGGGCCCCCTGCCCAGCTTGATACCCAACATGGACACAGAACGACTGTGGGTCAGATGGTGACCCACGACCCTCCCCTCTCCAGGACCTCAAGGACCCAGGCCCTGGGCTCTGCCGGCTCACCCTGCCCACGTCGTCACACCAGATGGGGGCAGGGGACAAGGGCACTGCCGGGGTGCAAGCTAAGGGTCTGGATCCCTTCTCCTTCAGAGGTCTCAGGTCGTCTCTCCCTGCCACTCCCCAGGGAGGACAGCTCACTTCATCCCACGCTGCCCTGCCCGAGGTGTCCCTCTGCCATAGGTCTCCCACTGCCCGAGGCCTCCCACTGCCTTAGGTCTCCCACTGCCCTCCCCAGTTTCCCATCGTCTACCCCCAACCCACCAGATGCCAGCCAGGCCATCCCATTGGTGGGCCACCTGGAACCTCACTGTGATTTTCTCACTGAGACAGAATCTCCCCAGCACCTGCTACCCAGAGATGGCCCTGTCCCCGCGGGGTCTGGACCATCCAAGTGGCTCCCAAAGGCAGCTCCCACATCCTTGGGGATAGGAGCAGAGCCTGGTCCAGGAGGCCAGAGAACAAGGATCATCTTGTGCCGCCTTGGGACCCTCATGGGGGAAGGTAGGGGCACAACTCCTGCCTGCAGGGGGCCCGCTTGGGGGACCTCTTGGTGACCCTTCCTAAGTGACCACTTATCTGTGGGGCCAAGCAGGTGGCAGCTGTCAAGGAAAAGCTCTGGCAAGCACACTGGCCAGGTAATCCCTCACACCAGCACCTTGCTGGATAGCACACGAAATCTCTGTGGCCCTTCTTAGGGGCTCTGAACCAGGGGCAGGCAGGTGCCCAGCCTCCAGGATGGCCGGGTGATTGGAGCCTCGATTTCCCAGACTGAGGAGGACAATGTTGGCACCACCACAAGCTGGCAAGGAGACAGATGACCGTGACCCAGGCCTGGCCCCACTGCACCTCCCAGAGGCCACTGCGCTGCAGCCCCGTGAAACAGAACTGGGAAGAGTGGGTGTCCGGCCGCAGGCAGTGCACGTGTGGATGGAGAAGGTGCCATTCAGCCAGGGCGTGGGGCGCAGGCGGGCCCCACAGCAAGACCACATCAGACTTCCGGGAGCCTCCCTGGGGAGGAGTCACGAGGGCGCGCGCATGGGCACACACGTGTACACGGTGGGCACACGTGCCCGCTGAACAGACTGGGGCAGAAACACCAGCACAAAGAAAGGGATGCACGCTTTCTTATTTAACAAAATAAATTAAATATGCCAGGCTTCAGCTCAGACTCTAAAATCACAGAGGTCGGGCCACCGTGGGCTGGGGGTGGGTGCCAGGCCCCAAGGCAGTGTGGATATCCAGTGTGGCAGTGAGGCCAGGTGGCCCGGGACCCCAACACAGCCAGGACGGCCACAGTCCCTGCGAGCCAGCCCTCCTCCCATCATTATCAACGTCATTTTCGTTTCTTAAATATAAATAGAGGCCCTTGTCTCCAGCAGCAGGAGGGAGGGGCAAGTCCCCTGGGCAGCCCCGCCTCCTGGGGCCTGGCTGCATAGCCCCAGCCCAGCCCTAGGGGGGGGGGGGGGGCTGGTGGGCTCCCAGACACCTGGGGCGGGCAGAGGCCAAAGTAGCTACCAAGGCTGGGAGGGGCACAGGTGGGCAGGGGGGTGGGGGCGGCCACAGCCACCTCCTCAGGAGAGCTGGGGGTTCCTTCAACTAGCCCGTTGCTACACATCACTGCAAAGTCGCATGACACCAATCTTCCTGAAGGTTGTGTGTGTGTGTGTGTGTGTGTGTGTGTGTGTGTGTGTGTGTGTGTATGTGTTCTGTGTGGCAGCATGTCTGTCTGTGCCGTACAGCATGTGGGTCTCGTCCAGGGCACCAGGGTGCTCTCCCCCTCCTCCCTCCGTCCCCTCCTCTTCCTGTCGCCCACCCCTCGGCCCAGGGCGCTCTGGAGGGGCAGCTGCCACCTAGCACTGGTAGTGTACGTGCTGGTGCTGGTGGACCTTGCCTTCCACGTGCGAGTGCGTGTGCGAGTGCGTGTGTGTGTGCGTGTGCACGTCTGTGTACAGCTTGGGGTACAGCTTGGGGCCGGCGGCGGAGCCTGAGCCCAGCAGGTGCTGGGGGGCAGCTGGGGGCCCGTGCTCCTCGCAGAGCCCCACGGCCAGCGTGGGCAAGTCCTTGTCCCCACCGCGGTCTCGGGCGGCCCCTGGGGGGCGGTGCCCGGGCCCCGGAGGCACCGCCACAGGGGCGCAGGGTTTCTTCTTGGCTTGGCAGAGCCACAGCAGCACCGTCCCCAGGATGAAGACAGCGCCCGCTGGGATCCCGATGACCACAGGCCACGGCAGGCTCGTGGTGGAGGACGCAGGGGCCACGGGAGGCCCTGGCGGCTTGGGGTCTGCGAGAGAGATGGGAAGCGGTGAGGGAGGAACGCCTGCATGGACGGGGAGCTTGGCCAGCATGACTGGGGACGCCCCGCCCCCACCGGCCCCAGGAGAGCCCGGTCTGTGGCGGGTGGCCACGCACCTGGCAGCACCGTGAGGAAGGCGCTCCGGAAGCTGTAGCCCATGGTGTTGGCGCCCAGGCAGATGTACATGCCCGCGTCATCCTGGCGGGCCCGGGGGATGAGCAGCTTGTTGAGGTAGGAGCCGTCGGGCCGCGACCACACGTCGCCCGTGGGCAGCACCACGAACTTCTGGCCGCCCACGTCGATGGTGGAGTTGTGGCGTCCCTCAGCGCCATACTCCACGCGCTTCAGCCACTGGATCACCGGCTTTACGTCACTGCGCACCTTGCACTGGAAGGAGGTCGTGCCCCCGAAGTCCACGGTGGTGTTCACGGGGTGTGTGCCCGTGAGCACAGGCTTGGATCGAGTCCGCTCTGCGGCACAGACCCGTGTTGGCGTGGCTCCCGACCGGCTGCCCCAGCCGTGCCCCCAGCCCCGCCTGGCTGCCCCAGCCGCGACCCCCCAGTCCCCCCCCCCCCGACTCACGGATCACGTCCACCTTGTAGGTGGCGTTGATGGCGCCGGCTCGGTTGGACACGCGGCACGTGTACTTGCCGCTGTCCTCGGGGCGCAGGTTCTTTAGGCTCAGCGTCCACTTCTTCTTCCTGTGCTCCACGGCCTCCGGGCGCGTCAGTGCCTGGTCGTCCTTCATCCACGTGATGTCGGGCCGTGGGTGCCCACTGGCCACGCACTTGAGGCGCACGGAGCTGCCCACGGGCCGGGCAATCACCCGGCGCCTCATCTTGGAGGGCTGCGTGAAGCGAGGCCGTGCTGTGGGGCAGCGCCAAGGTCAGTGGGAAACGGCTGAGGGGTGCGGGGAGGACAGCCACTGCCCCATCCCGGGCGGAGCGGAGACCCCGCCCGCCATGCTCACCCCACTGCTGGTTGGCTGGGTCCTCCTGGCCGCCGGAGGAGCCGCCAGGCCCCAGGTTCTCCTTCCCTGGACTGACGTCGTCTGTAGAGAGAGGGAGGCCCTTGAAGAGGGCAGGTGAGGGGCGCAGGAGAGCCCCCGCCAGACTCCCGCGTGGCCCCATCTGGGACAGCCCTAGAACTCAAGTGGAGGATTCAGGGACAGCTGGGCGAGGGCCATCGCCAGCCCAGTCTCTGCCGCAGGTGACCCTGACGGGCATGGGTGGGACTGGAGGGCTGGCCTCCCCACCCCGGCTCCGGGGGGTCTGTAGGACCCGGGCGAGGAGGGCTGGGCCAGCCAGCAGCTGCGGTAACCCTAGCCCACATCAAGGGGCCGAGGGCTTGGGGCACAGACGTGGCTCACATACCGCCTGGCTATCGTCCCCGTTGAAAGGACGGGGGTGGTGGGGAGCTGCAGTGTTCCCATTCCACAACCCGGAGAGGGCCATGGGTCCTGTGCTGGGCAGTGCTGGGGGCAGGGCATGCCGAGGAATGACCCCCGGCTACCCTGGGACAGCCAGCCCCTCCGCTGAGCCCAGGGTGAAGGTTGGGCTGTCTCTAGCCACCACCTTGGACCTCCGGTGAGAAATGGATCCGGTCCTGGGGCCAGACACCAGGAAGCCCAGAGGGGAGGGTGGGGTCCACCCAGTGCCACCGTGTGGAGGGCGCGTCTCCGGGGCACCTGTCTGTCCCTGGCACCCAGGGCTCAGCAACAGAGGAGAATAGGAAGGCCAATCGCTCCAGCGGCCCCTCTGATCTCCGAAACCTGAGCCCCAGAGTTGTGGCCGATGCCAGGGCCTGCCCTGCCAAAGTCTGGGACCCGCCTGTCCCGCCCCTCGATGGGACCACCGCCTGGGCCTCGCCTGCCTACTTCTACTGGGCCTGCAGGGCAGGGGACCCAGGCCACCCCCAGGCCCAGCCAGGGGTGGGGCAGACAGGCCCCTGGGTCCCCTCCGCGTCCCGGTGGCTGCGCAAGTCGGGAGGGAAGGAGAGGCAGGGAGGGGTCTGCCACTTGGGCTGTGCTGACGCCTGCCCCAGGTGTCACCTTCCACGTGCGGCCCCGGGGGCGCCCGCCCTCCACCCCCACCCCGGCTCAGCCGCAGCCTCCGAGCCACGCGCCCACTGACCCATCACGATGAGGGTGTAGTTGACACTGAGGCTGCCGAAGCCGTTAGTGGCCTTGCAGACGTACACGCCGGCGTCCTCGGCCTCTACCTCCTTCACCTTCAGCCCCTGGGGCAGCACCCGGAAGCGGCTCCAGCCACTGTGGATCGTGCGGCCGTCCTTGGTCCACATGGTCAGCGGCGGCGGGTCCCCCTCCACCGGGCACTGCAGCCGCACAGTGCGGCCCAGCCGGGCCACCTGCCTTGGCACCACTTTATCTGCTATCCTCGGGGGACCTGCGGGAGGCAGAGGGCTCAGGTGGGGGGTGTTGTGGGGAGCCGGGGCTGGGACCCTGCCGGCGGCCACTTGGGAACCTTGCCTGGTGAGGTGGTGAGGCCCCAGACGCCAGCCTGTTCCCCCTGGCCACGAAGCCTCTGTCCACCGCAGCCCACGTGGGCTGGCCCCAAGCACCTCTCTGTGGACCCCCGTGGTGGGCAGCCTCGGTTGCCCAGCTGCAGCCTCCTCTCATGGAAGATGAGGAGGGCCCCAGAGGGGTTGGGGTGCAGCCTTATCAAGAAAATGGGGGAGCTGGGCGCAGTGGCGCACGCCTGTAATCCCAGCGGCTTGGGAGGCGGAGGCAGGAGGATCGCAAGTTCGAGACCAGAGGCAGTCTGCGTAACTTAGTGAGACCATGTCTCAAAAAGTAAAAAAATGGGCTGAGGGTGCAGGTCAGTGGTCCAGGACTTGCAAAGCATGGAAGCGTGAGGCCCTGGGTTCAACCCCCAGTACCGCAAAAAAAAAAAAAAAAAAAAAAAAAAGGAAAAAAAGAAAATGGGGCCACCTCCTGCTCACAAAGCAAGGGGCTAAATGTCCCAGGCCTCAGAGACAGCAACAGGTAAGACACTGTGCACGGTGCAAACACGCCATCTCAGAGGGTACCCTGTGGTCCCATCAGGCCCTGCCCGGGCCAGGGGCCACCCTGGCCCCATCTCCCACACCCACACATCACCTAGGCCAGGCAAGCTTGGGCAAGGGGACAGCAACCTCACACAGGTGGACACAGGTCACCTGGAGCAGCCACCCAGACTGGACAGCAGGCGTTGTCCACCACGTTCCCTGACCCCCACGCCGGTGGTGAGTGGGGGCCCGCAGACACGCGTGTGCTTCGCGCGCATGTGCGTGTGTGCGAGCCACGTACTGTCTGCATTTGATGTCACGGACAGCATCTGCCTGAAACCATCGACCGGCCCCAGAGCCCAAGCCCTGTCAGGTGGCTGGACCTCGGGGGTTGAAGGGGAAGCAGCTGCAGAGGGCAGGGGCCTGGTGGGCAGCCCAGGAGCTGCAGGGTCCCTCGTGGCTGGCAGCCCTCAGGCCACACGTGGCAGGGGGTGTGGCCCAGAGAGTTAGCAGCCAGCATGGCGCACGCAGGAGGCCACAGCAGACAGCCAGCTCCTCAAGGCTGCCCGCCCAGGGAGAGGCAGAGTCCTGGGCCACGCTCCCTTCTCCAGTGGAAACGTACTCCCACCCCCAATGCTCAGCCCTCCTCCACCTGCTCAGGCTCCAGCCAAGGTGCCTCTGGGTCGGAGCACAGGGACAGGGACAGGGGCGTGAGCAAGCCTAGCAAGCAGCCGCTGACCACCGGCTGGAAAAGCAGGACCGGAAAACAGACCCTGTGAGCACTGGAAGCATGGGGCTGGGGAGGCAGCACACGCTGTAATCCTAGTAGTGGGGAGGCCGAGACGGGAGGATCCACGCAGCTCCCATAGCGTGTACCAAGCCAGTCTGGGCTACACAGCAAGACCTTGTCAGAAAGACAAGGGAAAAGAAAGGAGGAAGAAAGAATCCTAGGGTAGCAGGGTAGGAGGCCCTCCTGGAAGGGGAGGCTGCGCTGGGGTGGGACTGCAGCCTATGCACTAGGGACCCTCGTGGGTGTCATGCAAACCAGAGGGGGCCGCCACAGGCCCCCTGGCTGCCCACAGGTTGCAGCTCGCCAGCCTGGAAGTGAGGCCCGCCCACCTAGGACCTTGGCCAACCCCCAGGAGTGTTGAGGGGAAAACTCTCTGGGCCACTGTGCACGGAGGGGCCAAGGGGCAGAGGTTGCTCAGTAATGCTGTTGCGACAGGGGCTGACAGGGCTCGTGGGTGCCCATGTTTCCCATAACCAGCCGGCACGTCCTCAATGGTCCACCGCCCGGTTACGCCGCTGCCTTGCCAGCCCAGGAGGCTTCTGTGGGTGTCCTCAGGCTCGGAGGCTGCTCTGTGACCTTTCAGGGCTTACCGGGCTGGGGTGCTGCAGTGAACCCTACAGGACCTAGGGGGCTGCCAGCCCAAGGGAGGGCACCCAGACATCCCAGTGGGATTCCAGGGGCCCTGCCCAGCCCCTAGTCCTGGTTGGCCCAGCACCTTTCCCACGTGAGACCCTTTCCTCCGGCCCTCATCTCCCCCAGCTGGGTTGCCCCCCAGTCCCCGCCCTGGGCCCCAGGCTGGTGGCAGCTGAGAATCTCCACAGCGGCCTTTCCCTCCTGCCTCCTGGTCCCCTCTGGAGAGGGACAGAGCAGAAGTGGGAGGGGCTGCCAGCCGCTCTCCCCTCACCTTTCCTTATCTGTGGACCACCAGGGCAGTGGGCTGACCGGAGCTGTTGCCCCGTGGTTCCCAGCCACCTGATCACAGTGGGAGGGGCTGCTGAGCCCGCAGGCTTTGGGACCCCTGAGCCCCACTCCCAGCCTTTCAGGGTTCCAGCCCCATTCCCAGGGAATCCCTGCCTACCACCTGTCACTGTCTGAAATCCCACCACTCACAGGCCTCCCGGACTGTGGGACAGTGAGGGAGGGGCCACAGCCCACCTGACCCCTGTGGCCCCACCCAGCCCGGGGCCTGGGGCCTCCTGCGCAGATGCCCCTGGGAGCACACACAGCTGCCTGGAGGGAGCCTGGGGATACCAGGGAGCTGCCCAAGGGCTGACCCCCCACTCCCAGCCCTGCTGGGCCTTCCCTGCCCCAGCAGAAGGGAGAGGAGCCTGGGAAGGGGCTCGGGAGGCAGGGGCTCGAGGGGTGACATCCACAGATGGAGAGGTTGGGAGCCCTGCCATGGTCACTGTGGAGAAGACAGGCAGAGCTGAGTGACCACCAGATGGCCGGAAGTGCGGCCCTCAGGGCCAGGCCGCACACACTGCTGGGGTGCGGGCCTGCGGCAGCCCGCCTTATCCTAAAGCAAACAGAGCCTGCCGGCCCCACCCCCACTGAGCTCTGCACCCAACTGCTAGGCCCTGGGCCCCCGGGGCTCCTGCAGAGACCCACTGAGGACCCCAGGAGGAGGAAGCCTGACCCCCCAGGCTCCTGGGGAGTGTGGCCAAGGCCTGGCTACCTTGGCTGCAGGTGCAGCCCAGGAAACACAGGCCCTCGGGCCCCACCTGGACGAGCTGTGCAACCCTCTCAGCTCACAGACCGTGTGAGCACCGGAAGCATGGGGCTGGGGAGGCAGCACACGCTGTAATCCTAGTAGTGGGGAGGCCGAGACGGGAGGATCCACGCAGCTCCCACAGCAAGTACCAAGCCAGTCTGGGCTACGCAGCAAGACCTTGTCAGAAAGACAAGGGAAAAGAAAGGAGAAAGAAAGAATCCTGGGGCTGCAGGGTAGGAGGCCCTCCTGGAAGGGGAGGCCACGCTGGGGTGGGACTGCAGCCTCTGCACTAGGGACCCTCATGGGTGTCACGCAAACCAGAGGGGGCTGCCACAGGCCTCCTGGCTGCCCACAAGATGCAGCTCGTCAGCCTGGAGGTGAGGCCCGCCCACCCAGGACCTTGGCCAACCCCCAGGAGTGTTGAGGGGAAAACTGAGGCAGGCCTGAGGCCCACAGGCAGCAGGGGGCCCAGCTGCCCCACACTCCACCTCAGAGGAAGGTGTGGCCTCAGTGTTAGCATCCAGGTGCCTAGATTGGGGTCCACTGAGAGAGGCGCCCTGAGGGCCAGGGCCCCTCGGAGTCCCAAGAGGGGCGTGGGGGCAGACTGAGAGCTGGGTGCCTATTTTTACTGTGGCCCCACCCAGACCCTACCCTGCTGACCCTGAGCATCCTTTCTGGATGGGTGATTGAGAAGCCAGCGGGCAGCTGACCTCGAACACATGGAGTGTGACACGTAGGAATCACCTGGCCGGCTCAGGCCCAGCTCAGTCCCCAGCAGGCCCTGCACGGCCCTAGAATGCCCATCCTGGAAGAAACCCTCTGGCCAGGTGCTGGGCCTGCCCATGGGGTGGGAGTGGCCAGACTAGGAGCCGTAGCTGCAAGTCCCCCTCTTGAAGAAGCAACATGGCAGCTGGGCGTGGTGGCGCACGCCTGTAATCCCAGCGGCTTGGGAGGTGGAGGCAGGAGGATCACAAGTTCAAGACCAGAGGCAGTTTGTGTAACTTAGTGAGACCCTGTCTCAAAAAGTAAAAAAGTGGGCTGGGGGTGCAGCTCAGTGGTCCAGCACTTGCAAAGCATGCAATCAAGAGGCCCTGGGTTCAACCCCAGTACCGGGGGGAAAAAAAAAAAGCAGCAACATGGCCAGCGGGGGGCTCAAAGGGCAGTGTGACAGCCCCAGCTGGACGGCGGGGGAGGCAAGCCTGGCCCTCTGGACCTGCACCAGGCCTGGGGGGAGCCGCACCATGCGCCCCTTGGGGTCCCGAGGCGTCTGCCCAGTGGTGAGAGGTGAACCAGGCACTTGGCCTCCTGCGTCCAGTGTCCCAGCTCCCCGGCTTCCTGCCACGTAGCCGTGAGAACAGGCAGCCCTCCTCCCACAGCCGGCCGTGATGTAGTGGCCCCAGGCCCCCTGGGCCTCCAGCTCTGGGATGAGGGGAGAAATCCCAGATGGGGCTTCCGGGGCCAGCACTTCCCCTGGGAGGCCAAGGGCCAAGGCACCCAAGCCAGGACGTCCCCAAACCCAACTGCCCGTGTGGCACCGAAGGCTAGGCTCTGCCCAGCCCTGGCAGCCAGACTCCTCCAGCATAGACTTTCCTCCACGCATTCAGGGCGCACAGGGCACGGGGGGCCGCCACAAGCTCTGCAGCAGGGCTGGGAGGCCTCGCAGGCAGGTAGCCACCCCAGAGACCAGGTCATTCTGGGTACTGCAAAGGGACACCACACTCCAGCAGATGGGCTAGAATGTCACCCACCCACTGCCTAGAAATGGCGTCAGAGCTGCGACATCAGCCGGGAGTGGCCCCAGGCCCGTGCCTCCCCTGGAAGCCCTCGAGTGGCACCTCCGTGGACCTGCAGGTCCCAGGCACTCCACACGCTGAGCCCACACATGCCAGGCGCCAGTGTCACCAGATGGGGCCACCCTGGAGTGAGCCACTGCCGATGGTGACCACCTCGGCTCTCACCTGGACACCAACGCCCCTGAGACATCAAGCTGCCCCCTGCCCCCACCACCCACCCTCCTCTCACCACACCAACCTGATGGGTGCAGCCTAGAACCCGGGTCCACTACTGCCACCCAGAGAGGCCCTGCCCCTGCACAGCCTCTAACTCCTAACTGGCAGCCCTGGTACCTCAAGAGTTTCAATAAGGCTATTTCCTCAGCCCAGAGCCCCCTGCGGCAGAGGTCAGGCGTTGAGCTGACAAACGCCCAGGCGGCATACCTTCATCAGCCCAGGCAACCGGGCGGCTCCAGGCCAGGAGGCCCCTGGACCCTGGCACGAAGACTTCTCAAGGACAGGACTGTGAGTCAAGGGCACTGAGACCGTGGGCCCCACCCCCATCCCAGGGTTCCACACCAGCCCCTGGACGCCACAGCGAGAAGCTGCACAGCCTGGGGGTGTCTTGCCGCCTGCAGCGGGTGGCCCCACGGCAGCCACCACCGGGCACCAGGCAGAGCACAGAGGCTGCCCTGGAGTCACTGGGCCAAGGGGACCCTAAGTCCTCTGAGGAACACCCTGGGCTGTCACCAGCCCTCCGCTGCCCACCAGCCCCGTGCCCAGGCCGGGCGACACGGCCACAGCCCATCACTGGCTCTGCGTCCCCTTCACAGCCTGTGTAACTCTCGAGAGTGGGCCCTCCTGGTGGAGAGAGGGGCCGTGCTTCCTGCCAAGTGGGAAGCCCTGGATTTCAACAGCTGCCAGGCTGGCAGGCACCCTCCCAGCCATGGCTGCCTCCTGCCCTCCAAGGACCCACCTCCCCTAGGCCTGCCCGGCCCCACCCACCCCTTCCCCACGCACGCCCTGCTCTGCCCCTACCCCAGCCGCCTTGGACCATGAGCCTCCCAGGCTGCAACACCACCGGGGAGCAGCCCCGGGCGGCGGGACTGGGCGCCCTGAGGCAGGACCACGAGCACCCAATGACCACTGCTCAGAGGTATGGGTGGCAGGCAGAGGACGGTGTGCCTGGGGTCCGGGGACAGCGGCTTGGGCACGTCTTTCCCTCTACCCACTGGGCTGCCACCTGGACGTGCCAGAACGACAGTCACCAGACAGGGTACGGTAAGGCTGAGGAGGCCAGCGTGGGTCAGGCGCCCAGCCCTGGCTGTACGGCGGGCGTGTGGCCAGCAGTAGGGGACGAACCTGCAGGGCCACAGCCCGCTGCCCCTAGCACTGCCAGCGAAGCCTGAGCCAGGGCTGGGCAGGCCCGGGGCTGGAGGCCTCGGTTGGGGAAAAACCAACATTTCCCCTGGTTAGGGCCGAGAGGCACAGGGCAGGCCAGCTGAAAGGCAACTCTGAGCGCCCGGAGGCCTATTGATTCCCGCACAAAGGATAAAGGAGGCTGCGGTCGGTGCTCCAGGCCCAGCCAAAGGCGACTTTGTTCACAGCTCCCTCCTCCCCCAAAGGGACAGTGATTTATTTTCTCTTCCAGGAGTGGGGCCCCAGACAGGACGGGAGGCCAGCCCACACCCCACCTCGCCACGCCGGGCCCGGCTCCTGCACATCCACCTCAGAGTCCGCCGCACACCGCTCAGCCGTGGCCCAACGGGCTCGGGGGAGGCCTCCTGCAGCAGGGCCAGGGGCTGAGGTCCGTGCCACACCCTCCCCACCCCGGGCACCCCCCTCCCCGCTGTGTCACACTCGCACTCTTCCTCCCAACGCAGCACGTGAGGCGAATCTTCTAGACCACGCAGTCCCCGTGGTGCAGGCCAGCCACAGGGCCAGCTCACCCCACGCATGGCAACTGGGTCCAGAGGACACTACAGTGACCTCCCAAACTGGCTGCTCAGGGACGGATCCCTGGGCCATCCTTGCAAAAGGTCAAAGGCGGCGCTTCCCAGAGAGCCCCACTTTTTTCAGAGCTGCCACGGGAGGCATTTCACACCGGGCCTTTCGGTTTCCCACTGTGAGAGACAGAGTGGAGTGGAGAAAGCCAAATCCTGTCCTTTCTCGGACTTGAAAAACTGGTCTGAGACAAACCCACCAAGATTGTGAAATTTTGGGCAAAGGGGAACTCTCACAATACGATCCGAATCCAGAGATGCACTGATTCCAGAAACTGCGACACCCCAGGGGGATGGTTTTCAAAACAGCTCAAGCGCCACAAGCGGTTCTCTGGCCCGGATGAAGGTCCCCACTGGGCCTGCTCACCGGAGAAGCAGGACCGCATTTGGAATGGCTTTGCCCCACCAGGGCAGGGAGGGGAGAAGTCAGCACAACACAGGAAGAGCGTTCCTCCCCACCTCCACCCCAGCCACAGCATCCTTGCCCTTGGGAGGCAGCTCCCTCCCAGCCCCTGGTGCTGGCCAGGGCCTTTGCCAGCAGAGCCAGGGCCGGAGAGGAGGTGCGGTCCCAGGGCCACAGCCAAGGGGGACAAGGATCGAGGGCACGGCCCCTCCAGGGTCCTCAGTGAGGCAGTGCCCGTCCACTGCCACCCAGCAGTCATCCTCCATCTCTGGCCAGTGACAGTGGCAGGACAGAGCCTCCTTGGCAGAGTGGCCAGAGGGGAGGCAGGTGCAGGGTTGGGGGCGTCCAAGTAGATAAAAGAGAAATCAAAGTCTGGGCGGCCGGCCGTGTGGGGCTCACCCCGCACGATCTGAGTGCCCGCATGCCCAGGACGCTGCCCAACCCGGCCACGCCTGGACAGCCCCCACCCTCCGGCCAGCTAGTTCTGGCGGGTGGCAGGCAGGGAGGCGGGGTACGGTGGCATAAGGCCCACCTGGGCTGCCACCCGCCGCCCAACAACTGAACATGGCCATATAAGGCCAGGTCGGGCTCGGTGCGCACACTGGGCCGCAGGGGAGGGGTGCGAGGCCTCGGAGGGCTGGTGGACACAGCAGGGACAATCCTGAGTGGACAACGCACCCAAAGGGCTGGACTGGCCACAGGTCCCGCCTCAGCATGAGGGAGGCCAACACGGTGCCCTCCTGATCCCAGAACATGGCGGCCGGAGTCCGCGGGCATGTACTACCCATCAGCCACAGATGCCCCTCTCTGGGGCTGGGTCCAGGGACAGGCTTCCCACTGGACAGCAGATAGGTGAGGCCGTGCCCAGGCCATGGCGTGGCGTGTGCTGCAACAGGCAGCTTGCGGCCCTGAGGTTCACGGGCCTCAGGTACCTGCCTCGCTAGCAGCCATCACTGGGCAGTGAGGCCACTCCTGCTCCCTGGGACCCCAGGTCTGCACCCTGGGCTGCTTGCCTGGGATGGGCAGGCCTAGGAGCCGAGGCTGGATGGGCTGAGGGCTGGGAGAGGGTGAGTTCCACACACCATGATGTCACCAATGGCCCCCACACCCAGGTTGACCACAGTGGGGGCTTCTGCAGGTTCCTGGGGACCCATCTGGTGCCACTGTGGCCATAAACTGCCCACTCCCCCAAGAGTGCACACGGTGACCACCTGCCCTCCTTCCAGGTACGTGTGGGAAAGTGCGACGGTGTCTGGGGCAGGGGCTGGAGCGGGAGAACACCTGGCCAGCCAGCCCTGTGGGCAGGCCCTCTAGGTGGACTGGGTGTCCCCTGGGTGAGCAGAGGGTACCAGGAGGGGGAGCTGGGCGAGCCTTGGGAGTGAGCTGGGGGAGCCAGAGGCCCTTGACCGGGGTCCAGGGAAGGTGGGGCCGGCAGGCGGGGTGGCGAGCTCAAGGGTGGAGGAGAGGGGCGGCGCTGCGGGCGCCAGGACTCACCTCGAGCCGCGGCGGCCGGCTGCAGGGCCCCCAGCAGCAGCAGCGGCGGCAGCAGCAGCAGCAGCAGCAGCTCTGGACAGGGCGTCATCTCGCCGGTCCGACCTGGGGTAGGGGCGCGGTCACTGGGTGCGGGGCCCGGCGCCGCTCGGCCCAGGGCCTGCGAGACCCGGGTCCGGCCCCCCTTGGCGCTGCGCTCCAGGCGGAGGAAGCGCGCCGGGGCGAAGCTGTGCGAATCAAAGGCAGACAAAGGGTTTACACTAATTACCAGCCGCCCCCGCCGCCCCTCTCCTCGCCGTCTGGATTCCTGGTGCTTGTAACCCGGGCCCTGCCCGCGGGACACACAACACGGAGCGGCCCCGTAGATAATCGCCTGCGCCATTAGCGGACAAATTTGCGCTGGGGGGCCCACGTGGGGTGCCGGGCGGGGGCGGGGCGCAGGGCCGCGGGCTGGGCAGGAGCGGCGGCGGCGCGAGCCGGGCCCCCGCCCCGCGCCGGGATCGCGGCCTGGCCCTTCCCGCTTGCGCCCCACACCCCGACCCTCCCCGACCGCCCACCGGGGTCGCGGACGCACGGCGGGCTCACCTCGGCGGGGCTCGGCGGGCGAGCGCACGGCGGGCGGCGGGTCAGGGCCCGGCCCGCGGGCAGCGCGCCGCGGTCATCGCCGCCCGGGGCGCCGCATCCCGCCCCCCGCGCCCCCGGGCCCGGCCTGGGCGGGGCGGCGCTACCTGGGCGCGGGCGGCTGGGGCCAGGCTGGGGCGCGGGGTGCGCCGTCCGGGTGCGCGGGCGTCGGGGCCAGGCGCGGACCGGGGCGCGGGGCTGCGGGGCGAGGGGCCCGGGGCGCCGCGCCGCGAGGCGTCCTTCCCTGCGGGGCTTTGTCAACTCTCCCGGAGCGAGCGCCGAGCCGCCCGCGCCCCGCCCCGCACAACTTCCGGCCAATCCGCGCGCCCCGGCCCGCCCCGCGCCCCGCCCCTCCCCGAAACTTTGCTCCAATCCGCGCGCGCGCCCGCCGGGCTCGCGGCTTAACCCTCGCCGTGCGGCGGCCCCGCGGGCGGCGGCTCCCCAGGGCGCACGCCGCGCGCCCCGCCCCGCCGGCCCCGCCCCGCCCGCCGCGCCCCCGCCCCGCCCCGCCGCGCCCCCCGGCCCCCACCCGCCCGCCTCGCTGGCCGCGAGACCTGCCAGCGGCCACAGGGCCCAGCCGACATCTGCACCCCCACCCGGGGCCGAGTCCCCTTGTCCCCCAGAGGTAGCCCTCGCCGCCCTGTTTCCGGCACGGCCCCAGCCTGGACAAGTCCTTGGTGGCTCGGGAGGAGGTGAGCTGGAGGCCGCGGGGCGCTTCCTGGCTGGAGGTCCGCGCCCCTGGGAGTTGTTGACAGCAGAGGGGTCCCCAGCCTGCTTGGCGAGGGCAGGTCTCGGGTAAGGGGCTTCAAAGAGGTCTTGCCATGGGCATCCGGCTCTGCCTAGTGGCCTTACAGAAGGCAGGTCCCCCGCAGCTCACCTGCTGTCGTGACAGTGGTCACAAGGACATGAATAATAATAGACAGCACCGCCTCCTGTCCTTCCTAGCAGGTGGGTGTCTTGCTGTCCCTGGGTACCCATGAGGAAACAGGCGCAGAGACTAACCCACGCCTTGGGAGGCTGCAGGACTCAGACCACCTGCTGCCCTGGCTCCGCACAGGCGCACGCTGGCTCCCAGGCCTCCCCCCCTCCCCACAGCAGCGGCTCAGCCCCACCCCTGCCTTCTCTCGGGCCCCAAGTGCCCAGCCAGCTCTTCACAGCTCCCCTCCATCATCACTGCGCCAGAACCCAGATTCATCACCCAAACCCCGTGACCTTGGAGGCCCCGGAAGCCTGGGGCTCACCCACCCTGCAGCATCGCCTGCCCCCCAGCTCAAGCTGTTGCCCCACCCAGCACCTTCTCCATGCTGTGCTCTTCCCTCCACAGCCCTGCAGGGCCTACCCTCTGCTCTCTGGCTTAGAAGCCCCCTCTTCCAGGAAGCCTTCTAGGGACGACCAAGCCCCGTCTTGAGGCTGGTGGGGGAACCCAATGTGCTTGCGCTGCTCCCTAGATAAAGGTCCTGGGCCCCCTACGTAGTGATCTGAGACATGGGGGAGGCAGGTGGCCGCCGCAAAGGCCCTGTGTCAGCAGCAGCTCACAGAGCTCTCTGGGTCACCTGCAGATTGCTAGGCTGGCTCTGGAGCCTCAGACAGGAGGGCAGGTGGGTGGAGAGGTCACAGCCAGTGGGAGGCAGACCCGGCTCCACGGACCGGCCTGTGAAGAGACACCGCTGAAGCGTGAAGAGCTCCGGCAGGTGTGTGGCTGCCAAGGGCAGGTGTGTGCATAGGTGGCTCTGAAGGGGGGTCAAAAGGTGGCCCGATGGGGGTGGGGATGCCGTGTGCAGGTGCGGCGATTGCAGGTGGGTGCGGACGCATGGCCAAAGCCATAGGTGTGGTAGGTGTACAAGGGGACACGGGTCCTGCCCCTTGTTCCCCCACACTGCTTCTGGGCCCCGGCCTGTGGCCCCTTCCGCCCCACGTCCGTCCTCTGCCCCTGACCAGGGTGCTCAGCTGCGGCGCCCCGCCCCGGCGCAAGATCGCGCTGCCCCCTGGCGGAGGCACAGGACGCAGCGGCTCCCAGGAGAGCCGGCCCGCCCCGCTAAACCCAGCCCTGCTGCCCGGAAGCCGCCCACAGCCCTCGCTACCCCGGAACCACGGACCTCGCGCCCCACCACCCTCCCGCAGCCCCTCCGCGACTCGGGCCTGGATCACAGCACCGCAGCGGCCAGGCGCAAGCCCTGCCCCTTTAAAAGCGAAACCGAGGGCAGCTGGCTGCTCCCTAGGCCTCATGACCCTCTGCAGTCGGACCCACAGCACCACCGGGGGCTTGCACGAGCGTCTGTCTCTCACCTGCCTATACAGGCAAGACCTATAAACCCTAACTGGCTCTCCCTGCGAGCCTCATTCTGCAGAGATGTGCTGAGCCCTGGTAGCGCCAAGCTCTGTCCAAGGACCTGGAGGTGTGGCTGAGCAAGGTAGACTGCCAAGCCCCCGGGGGAGGGAGGTGGCCTCTCAGCAGGTGTAGGGGCTGAGGAGCAAAGTGTGGAAGGCACAAAGAGAGTGGCAGAGAACGGAGAGTAGCAGGGGCTAGATTTACACTCTGACCTGAAAGCAACAACAAAATGTGGGGTGCCATCCAGTCGGATCTGACTCACAGTGACCTTATGTACAACAGAAAAAAACACCGCGCCATGTCTGGCGCTATGTCAGTGCTTCTTTGCTACCCATAGGGTTTTCAATGGCTGATTGTTTTGGGAGTGGACTGCCAGGTCCTCCTATTTTTGTGCTGCTGGGGATTGAACCCAGGGCCTCAGAGTGCACTGAGTAAGTGCTCTACTAACAGCTAAACCCCAGCCCCAATGATAACTAGTGACAAATATGTGTGACAGCAGCCCAGGACATAAGACATTGAGCAAAAGAGAGCAAACCTTGAGAGGTGGAACTAGTGACTTACCACACTCACTGCCCGACAGGCAGAGCCAGGTGAGACAAAGGTGGAGGCTGGGAGCCTGCAGGTTCTCTAGAGGGGCTCAGAGAAGCCTCACAGCACAGGGAGCACCAGGGGCTTCAGTGAGGCCGGAGCAGTCCAGAGCGCGAGAGGCACCCACAGCTTGGAGAGAAGGGCCAAAGGGACGAGAGCCACACAGGGCTGGGCAGGTGCCTTCCATCCCAGAGTGGGACCTTGAGGCTCCAGGGGCATGGACTAGAGGAGGAAAAGAGGCTGGCCTGGGGTGGGGGTGAAGTGGCATCTGAGACCCAGCAGTTCTGGTCCCTCCTAGCCAAGAGTGAAAGTCAGACCTGAAGGGTGGCCCAGCTGCCAAGTAACTCGGTCAGATTCCAGAACACGTGAGGGACACACAATTCTGGATGTCCCACAAAACAATCAGGCTTGAGAAGAAGCAGGGAAGGGTAGCCTGGGCTGCAGGGACCAGTCAAAATTGACCCAGCAGTGAAGGGCAGCAGATTAGTAGGTGGGGATGCCCCACGTGGTCTGTGACTGTGTTCCACATGCCAGCTGCTGCAGGGAAGAATAGTGATCCTGTCACAAACAAAACAAGCAAGAAAACAATAAGAAGCACTGCAGGAAAGATGCACCGAGACATGAGGGAAATCAGCCTCAAACTGAACTTCTAGATGTGAAAGTGGAGCCCTGAGATAGAGAAGCTGGGGTAGGATTATTGGAATGTTAAGAGTAGGGATTGCTGCCGCTCAACTGCAACAGAAACAGCCAGCTGTGGTGGTGCCCGCCTACAATCCCGGTGACTCTAGAGGCTGAGGCAGGAGGATCCTGAGGTCAAGGCCAACATCCTGCCTCAAAAATAAAAATAAAAGCTGGGCACGGTGGCGCACGCCTGTAATCCCAGCGGCTTGGGAGGCGGAGGCGGGAGGATCTCAAGTTCGAGACCAGAGGCAGTCTGCATAACTTAGTGAGACCATGTCTCAAAAAGAAAAAAAAATAAAGGGTTGGGGGTGCAGCTCAGTGGTCCAGCACTTGCAAAGCATACAGGCGCGAGGCCCTGGGTTCAGCCCCTAGTACCGCAAAGCTAAATAAATAAATAATATAAAAGGGGCTGAGGGTGCAGCTCAATGATAGAGCACTTGCCAAGCATGCGCAAGGCCCTGGACTCAACCCCCCAGTACTGAAAAGAAAAAAAAAGCCAGCAAAACAATTGGAAGGAATGGATGGCACATCAGCAGACAATGGAACGGTGCTGGCGGGGAATGCAAGTGGAGTCGGGGTCCCCACAGGTCATGAGGTAGAGGGGGGACAGAAAAATATGCTGGGAAAAAGTGGGCATCATTTTTCCAAAGGTGATACAAACGTAAACCCAGAGCTGGAAGAAGCTCAGCAAACCTGAGCACAGGAAACATGAAGAAAACCAGCCACATCAGCATGGAAGTATGAAGACGGTCTATGGAGAGGGCGTTGCCAAAGCAGGTCAGAGGAAAGACCCCCTTTGCCAGCGTGACACAGACGAGGATGCTTGCTTGGCATCAGCAAGAAGATGGTGGTCAGCACCTTTAATGCCAGGAAACCTGTCAAGCAAGTGTTCTTTGCCAACAAAAATGCCTTTCAGAAACGAAAATGAACATAGGTTGGATAGTGCACTTGAGGAGGCTGAGGCAGGAGGATCGAGAGTTCCAGACCAGCTGGGGTACCTAGGGAGACCCCGGCTCAAGGAAAACAAGCAAACAAATGAACAGACAGCCCCCCATCCACACAGTCAAAAAAAGCAAAGGCAAAGCAAGGACTCTTTCAGATATCTCAGGCCGAAAAAATTCGTCACGAGCCTATCTGCACTAAAGAAATGTTAAAGGGTGTCTTTTGGGCAGAAGAAGACTTGGCAGAGGGAAATCTGAGCCACACAAAGACGGGGGAGCACTGGGGTGGTGGCTGCATGGGTGACTAGAAGGAATGTTTGTCCTGTTATTTAATTCTGTTTAAAAGACAACTGTTTAAAGCAAAAATAACAGCAATGCATCAAGGGGATTATTTCATATGAAAATATAAAATGTATAACAACAGCAGTACACAGGATGGAGGGGAAGTAGAAATATAATGTTGTAACCCTTTGCTTCCCATGAGGTGGTACGATGCCACTTGAAGGTAGACCACGATGAGTTAAAAGTGTTCAGTACAAAGTTGGTGCCGTGGCACAAAGTTGTAGTCTCAGCTGCTGGGAAGGCTAAGGCAGGAGGACTGCTTGATCACAGGAGCTCAAGGTCAGCCTAGGCAACATAGCGAGACCCTGTCAAGACATAAAAATAAATTCAAAAAGAGTTTAGTATAAATCTTAAGGCAACCATTAAAATGACAAAGAGTTGGGCATAGTAGCACTTGCCTGGGATCCCAACAACTTGGGAGGTGGAGGAAGGATGATCATGAGTTTGAGGCCAGAGGCGGCATGCATAACTTAGCAAGACCCTGACTCAAAAAATAAAAAATGGACTGGCAGGTGCAACCCAGTGACAGAGCACTCGCAAAGTACATTGGAAGCCCTGGGTTCAACCCACAAAACCACCACACACACACACACACACACACACACACACACACACACACACACAGGCAAAGAATTTCAGCTAGTAAGGCAGCAAAGAAGAGAGAGAGAGAGAGAAAACCCAAAAGAAAGAGGTAAAAAGGGGGAAGAACAAACAACAGAAAGATGGTAGATTTAGATCTAACCTTTCAGTAACCACATTAAATATGAATTTTCTAAACATCCTAATTTAAAAGCGGAGATTGTCAGACTGGGTAAAAAAGCAAGACCCAACTATATGCTGCCTAAAAGAAACACACTTAAATATAAACGCACAAACAAATTATAAGCAAAAGAATAGGAAAAGATCTACCATGCTACCACTAGTTAGAAATCTGGACTACCCAATGCAGATCTTAGAGCAAAGCATGTTACTGGAGATTGGCAGGGTCAGTTCACAAAAAAACTGGTAAAGTTAGGAAAAGGACATAAAAATTCTAACAGGTAAAAATGTATGAAGCAAAAACTATTAGAACTGAAGGAATAGACAAATTTGAAATCACACTCAGAGATTTCAGCATCCCTCTTCTGATAATCGACTCTGGGGGTGGCAATCATTATGGAGAAACGAGATGGGAATGGCACTGCCAGTCTGACCTAACTCATGTTTATGGAGCAATTCACCATTTTCTAGACCATAAGTTTCAATATATTTAAAGTAGTTCAAGTCATTCAAAGCATGTTCTCTGACCCCAACAGAAGTATAGCAGAAATCAGTAACAGAGAGGCTAGAGAGTGCTTGCCCAGCATATGTGAGGAAGGAAAGGGATGGAAAGGGAAGGAAGGGGGAGGGGAATGGAGGGGGGAGGGGAGGGAAGGGGAGGGTAAGGACAGGGTCAACAACAGAAAGATACTTGGAGAATCCCTTCTTTAATTTCCAGTGTATTGAAGAGGAAACAAAAAGGAAAATTGGGAATTATTTTGAACTGAATGAAAATGAAAAGGCAGCATCAAAAACTGAGATGAAATTAAAACTGTATGTAGGAGTGTATAGCACTCAACACTGATTTTAAAAGAAGGCAGATTTCAAATCAGTGACTTCAGCTTCCATCCAAAGCAACTAGGAAAAGGAGAGCAGGTGGAATCCCAAGTAAGTAGAAAAGAGGGATAGTAAAAACCACAGAAGGCAATGAAACAGGAAATAGAAAAGGTATAGAGGAAATCAATGAAACCAAAATTGATTCTTTGGGAAGAAGAATAAAATGGACACATCTCCTGCAAACATGTCTGGTAAAAATAAGAAAATGAGTACACATTGACATCAGGACAGAGAAAGGCAACATTGCTACAGAGTCATTAAAAGAATAATAGAACAGGCCGGGCGTGGTGGCACACCCCTGTAATCCCAGCAGCTTGGGAGCCGGAGGCAGGAGGATCACAAGTTCGAGACCAGAGCGAGACCAGAGCAAGACCCTGTCTCAAAAAGTAAAAAAAAAAAAGAAGAAGAAGAAGAAGAAGAAGAATAGAACATATGAATAGCCTTAGGCCAATAAATTTGACAACTTAGATGAAACACAAATTCTTTGGAAACTACCAAATCTCATTCAAAGACAAAAAGATAACCTCAATAGCCAAATATCTATTAAATAATTTGAATTTTTGGTTAGAAACTTTCCAACAAAGAAAATGTTAGGCCCAGGTGGCTCCCCTGAGACATTGTACCAAACTCAAGGAGGAGATAAAAGCAGGTCTGCACACACCCCAGGGTGTAGGGGGCGCCTCCTAGCTTGCTCTGGAGTCAGCGTTGCACTGGGGCCAAAACCAGAACTACAAGAGAAACCTACACAGTGATATCTGCTGTGAACATGGATGCAGAATGGTTTCTTTTAAGTCAATCAAATCCAAGGGTATAAAACAGGACGTTGTATCGCAATCACGTGGGCTTGTCCAAGGCGCAAAGCCTCTTAACATCTGAACATCGGTCAGTGCACCTCGATGTATTAACAGAAAACCAGCTGGGCGCAGTGGTGCACACCTGTAATCCCAGCGACTAGGGAGACTGAGGCAGGAGGATCGCAAGTTTGAGGCCAGGGGCAGCCTGTATAATTTAGCAAGAAACTGACGCGAGATTTAAAAAAATGGACTGTGGGTGCAGTCCAGTGCTACAACACTCGCAAAGTATGTGCAAGGCCCTGGGTTCAATCCCCAAGTACTGTAAGAAGGAAAGAAAGAAAGAAGGAAAGAAAGAAAGGAACGAAGAGAGAGAGAGAGAGAAAAGAAGGAAGGAAGGAAGGAAGGAAGAAAGGGAAAGAAAAAGAAAGAAGGAAAGAAAGAAAGAGAGAAAGAAGAGGAAAGAAAGAAAATCGGCATGACAGTGACAAAGAAGCATTAGAAGGAATAATGGGACGCCTGTTCTGATCTCAGTATCTGCCCCTACAAACTAGGAACAGAGAGGAAACTTCCTCAACATGGCAAAAGGCTTCTCCTAAATTGCTAAATAAGAATTTAAAAAATTATACTCAGCATCACATGGAACTGTGAAAGCCCAGCACTTCCTCTAAAATCAAGAATTATATACTGATGTTCACTGTCTCTACTTGTTTTTCCCTCGGACGTGGGAGATTGAACCCAGGATCTCGCACGTGCTAGGCAAGTGATCTAACCACTGAGATGCACCTCCAGCCCCTTCATTATTTTATTTGCGATGAGGTCTCGCTAAGTTGCACCGGCTGCTTCTGGGCTCAAACCTGCAATCCTTCTGCCTCTGCCTCCCAAGTCACTGGGGTGACAGGTCTGTGCCCCAGCACTCAGCTCACTATCCCCACTTCTATTCAGCCTTGTGCCAGAGGTCCTAGCAAGTGCAGTAGCCAAGAAAAATAAATAAAGAAGATCTAGATTAGAGAGAAGCAAACAAAATGCTCTTTATTTGTACAGGACAGGGTCAACCATGTGGGAAATTCTGTGGCCACTGGAACTGTTCTCATCATGACAAGGTTGTTGTTAGGTGCCGTCGAGTCGAGTCCCACTCATAGCGACCCTATGTACAGCAGATCGAAACACTTGCCGATTCTGTGCCAGGCAAATGATCTTATTTATGTTTAAGCCCATTGTTGCAGACACTGTGTCACTCCATCTGGTGGAGGGTTTTCCTCTTTTGCATTGACCTGCCACTCTCCCAAACATGACGTCTTTCTCCAGGGATTGATCTCTCCTGACTACATGTCCGAAATATGTAAGACGCAGTCTGGCCATTCTTGCTTCCAAGGAGCACTCTGGTTGCACTTCTTCTAGGACAGATTTGTTGGTTCTTTTGGCAGTCCGTGGTATATTCAGTACAAGATCAAAATATGTAACAATCCATTATATAAGAATGGGCAGCAAGTGGACTTTCACGTGCGCTGGGATTTTCACAAGGCCTTAAACAGTTAAGCCTGTGTCTAGCACATAACCCAGCCCCCCCACCCTCCCACCCCACTCCACAGTATGGACCCAGCAGAAGTGAAGGTGCAGGCTCACACAGATGTTGGCACAGATGTTCAGTGCACGTGGCCCACCTGGAGATGACCCAGACCTCCATCAGTGAGGGAAGGGCAGAGCCAGTGCTCTGTACCCAACAGTGGTGGTGTTGCTCATCCACAAAGGGGGGCAGGCGCCCAGCGGTGGTTTCTAGGGTAGGCCATGGCAGGGACATGGGCAGGAGAGGCCTTGGGCAGGGCTGACACCGGCGTAGCACCTGGCACATTGTCTGAGCTGGAGGAACTGCTGCCCAGAAAGCTGGGAGCAGGGGCACTGTGGGGTCACAGAAGGGCCAGGGAGCAGGGCTGGGCCCCTTGGGGCTGCCGAGTGGGGCTTCCCGTGGCCCAGCCTTGGTCTTGGTGAGGAGCCTGTGGATGTGGGTGGTGTCTGACAGGTGGCCTTCTCCTGCGAGGACCGAGGTGGAGCGCTGCCTGGCCGCGTGCTGTGGTGTTTGGGCCCACCCCGGAGGGCAAGGCAGGCCTCACCCTGAGCAGTAACGGCCAGGCAGACGGATGAGGAGGGGAGACATACGGACCAGGGGCTGGATGCCAGGCCTCAGCCAACCCTGGAGAGGCTGTGCCCCCCACGTCACCCCCTCGGCTGCTGTGCCACCCACAGCCCCCAACAATCCCTGGTGAGCCGCAGTCCATGCAGGGAGGCCAGGCACCAGCCGGAGCTCTGCGCGCACAGTGCTGGCCTGAGCTCCCAGAGCAGTGAGTGGTCAGGAGGCCAGGGCCACGGAGTGAGGCCAGGACCTGCCCACCACACGCCCTGCTGCACAAGTGCCTCAGACCGGCCAGCACCCAGAGCCCACTGAAAGCGCCTGGGCCCCAGCAGAGCAGGAGTCAGATCCCGCCTGAGTGGGTCTCGAGGGCAATGCACGTGGCAGGTCTGTGGCACCAAGACCACCAGTGAGACGGAAGGTGCTGAGAAATGACCAGGAAATGTGGCATAGCTGGGCGCAGGCTGCAGAGGTGGGGGCCATGGGGGGGCACTTCTCTGGCACAGACCGCCAAAGTACAGCTCCCAGGGCCCACATCCAGTCCAGACCAAAGCCACTTCACAAACCCAGCATCCCGGGTAGGAGGGGCAGGGTCCCCAGATGAGCCCCTGACACTCAAGGGCTGGCACGTGCCCGGGTGTCTAAGGAGAGGCAGGACACATCCAGGTGTCTCCCTTGGGGCGAAGGATGTGTGCAGACGCCCGGGGCCGCTGGACAGAGGCTCTGGACTGCTACCATCCTGTCACCTGAAGACCACGTGACCCATGGGTCAGGGGGCCGGAGGGACCCGGCACGAGTCAATGTGGGCCTGCTGCAGAGTGGGAGGCGGAGGGTCTGCCTCCGGGTCCTCTGGGGCCTGCCGTGTGGGCCTCGAGAGGCTCTGGGTCTCAGCAGCACGCCCGGTGGCAACACCTGTTGTAGCTGAGGTCGGCCTGGGGAGTCAGCCAGCCGGGGGGCCCCAGACTACAGCTGCTCCACCCGCAAATGTTTTCTGCTCCGTCCCTCTCAAGAGGAAAAGCAGATGTGGTCGGCCATCACGTGTCAGCACATCAGCAGACCTGGACAGTCTGTGCTGGCCACCTCAGCTCTTCTGCTGCCAAATGTGACCTGCTGATACGCCCACCGGATTCGGTGGTAAGAGGTAAGACACGCCGCCGGGTGCGGTGGCGCACGCCTGTGATCCCAGCGGCTCGGGAGGCAGAGGCGGGAGGATCGCAAGTTAGAGAGCAGAGGCAGTCTGCGTCACTTAGCGAGACCCTGTCTCAAAAAGTAAAGAAATGGGCTGGGGGCACAGCTCAGTGGCCCAGCACTTGCAGAGCACACAGGCGTGAGGCCCTGGGTTCAACCCCCAGTACCGCAAAAAGACAAACAAAACAAAACAAAAGAGGTGAGACACTCCTAGATGCCTTAGTGAGACTTATACTCCCCCTGGGGTGGGAGAGAAGCTCTGGGGAGCTCAGGAGCCCCCAGAAAAGCCAGTGGGACCCCACGACCTGGGACGGGTTGTGATGTTTACACGAGAGGTCATTGTTCCTCACTTGACCTGCTCCCAAGAGGTTCGGCGCTGGTGGGCGTCTGGATTCGAGGGCAGCCCTGTGCTGCATCTGAGCATCCCACGTGGACCCATTTCCTGGGCAACAGCTAACGCTGGCCAGAAAAGGATCCCAGCAGGCCCAGGGTGCAACACAAATTACCCTCCTGCTGGGCAGGTGGTCATCAGACCCAGCGCTGCCAGGAACACCAAGAGGGTCACCACCAGCCCAAGGCCCTGGCATCCCAGGTGAAGACCACTCCTTCCTCTGACAACCAGTTCTCCATTTGAAAAGCAGCTCTGAGCAGGGCGTGGTGGCACACGGCTGTGATCCTGGCACACGGGAGGCTGAGGCAAGAGGATTGCGAGCTGCAGGTCGGTGTGGGCTACATGGTAAGACCCTGTCTCAAAGATAGAGAGGGGGCATGGGGAGGAGCCAGGCACCATGGCACACACTTGCAATCCCAGCAATCCAGGAGACAGATGCAGGATGTGAGCTCAAGGCCAGAGGCAGCCTGTTTAACCTAGTGAGACCCCCACTGCAAAATGAAAAAGGGTTTGTGGTGCAGCTCAGTGGTACAGCACTTGCCTAGCATGCACAAAGGCCTTGGGTTCAAACCCAAGCTAAAGAAAGAAAGAAAGGCAAAAGA
Source organism: Pedetes capensis (assembly GCA_007922755.1). NCBI lineage: Eukaryota > Metazoa > Chordata > Mammalia > Rodentia > Pedetidae > Pedetes > Pedetes capensis. The sequence goes on from VMDO01001976.1 coordinate 27,766, forward strand.
AACCCAAGCAAAAGAAACTCAAGCAAAAGAAAGAAGAAAGAAAGAAAGAAAGAAAGAAAGAAAGAAAGAAAGAAAGAAAGAGAGGGAGGGAGGGAGGGAGGGAGGGAGGGAGGGAGGGAATAGAAAAAAAAAACAAAACAAAGAGGAGAAAAAAGCAAAGCTGCTCTGGTTTTGCCTCTGAGCCCTGGTGAAGGTTTAGCACCAATGAGCACCTGGCCACATGACTCAGCTGCGCAGTGAGAGCCCAGGGCATGCAGTGTCCACGGTGAAATGTGCTGCACACCTGGCCAAGCATGGCTGGAAATGAGTCCTGTGAACAGGAAGCTCGGGTCCCACTACCCCAGTCCTCATGAAGAGCTTTCTCTACCCCAGCCTAACCCAGGGCTTCATGACCTGGCTCCTAAGGGGTACTTCAGGGAAGGGAAATGTGCAAAAGTATGTCTAGCAGGAAGGGGGCAGTGTCTATGTCCTAGGCCACTGGGGGTGACCCTGGAAGAGGGAGGGATTCTCCTGGTGGGCAGAACGTAGGGGGCACATCTAGCCTGTTATGGCTTGAATATGAAATGTCCCCATAGGCTCATGTGTTAATGCTTGGTCCCAGCTGATAACACTATTTTAAGAGGTTTTGGAAACTTTATGAGGTGGGCCCTATTTGGAAGAAGTGGGTCACTGGGGGCATGTTTTTAAGGTTACACCTGGTCCCTGGCCCCTTCTACTCCCACTGCTTCCTGCCCATCATAAGGTGGGCAGCCTTCTCTACACACTCCCATCACCACGCTGTTCTGCCCAAGTGCGTGGGGCCAAGCAACCATGGACTGAATCTTCTGAAACTATGAGCCACAATAAATCCTTCCTCCTTTAAGTTGTTTCTGTCAGGCATTCTGTCCAGGGATAAGTAAAGGTATTAATACAGAAAATCAGTACCAGAGAAGTGGCATCATTGCTCTGACTACACCTTCCCATGTAGTTCTTAAGCCTTTGGAACTTGTTTGTGGGTAGGAATTTAGAAGAGTTTGAAGAAGCAGACTAGAGAAGCTCTAGAGTGCCATCAGTAGAGCTTCCTGGGTGATTCTGGTAAGAGCTCGGAAGACTACAATGCTGATAGAAATGCTGAAAGTAGACTGTGCTCAACACTGGGTGTGGTGGTGTCTACCTCTAATCCCAGCAACTTAGGAGGTGGAGGAAGGAGGATCACAATATTGAAGCCAAAGGCAGCCTGTGTAACTTAGTGAAACCCTGACTCAAAAAATGAGCAAGGGGTGCAGCTCAGTGTTAGAGCACCTGAAAAGTATATGCAGGGCCCCAAGTACTGTGAAAATAAAAAGAAAGCAAGCAAGAAAGAAAAAGAAAGCAAGCAAGAAAGAGAAAAAGGAAAAAAGGCTGTGCTCATGAGGTTTCAGATGAAAATGAAGATCCTGTTGGGAATTGGATTAGAAGACATTCATGTGTCATTCTGGCAAAGAATTTGCCTATAATTTGTCTGTGTCCTGAGACTTTGAATGAGGCTAAATTTAAAAGTAATGGACTAGTTAATTTGGTGGAGGAAAATTTAAGACAGCATAACATTCAAGCTGTGACATGATTATTGCTAGCTTTGTTTAGCCATGTTTACAGTTAGAATAGGGAGCAAAAAGCAGAGTGGAAGATTTGAAAAACATTCAGTTTTGCCAGAAAAGGAGCACATTTAAATTTGTGGACGAGGAGAGCTTGGTTGTTAAAGAGATTAGCATCATTAAAAAGAAACTGAGGATTTCTCACTGGGACAATATGAAAGATTCCTTGAGGGCATCTGAGGAATTGGACAGATGCTACCTATTGCAGGCTTCAGGGTATAAATGTTTTAACTCACTTGAAAGATTGCATTAAGAAGAGAGCTCCACAGCTCCTTGCACACACTGGGCCACCCACAGAAATGTTCAGTCATCCAGGCACTAGAATCCACTGCAATTGTGGACCAAGGAAGCCCAACCACTGTCTAAATTGTTGACCTTGATGTCATCCCTGTGATGTTGGTTTTGCAGGTATAGAGAATGCAAGAGCTCCGAGGTCATGGAGGCGTCCATCCATATGTAAAAAAAGGTCTGAGAGGCCAGGCAAGGTATGGCAGGGTCAGAATCCAGGCAGACAGCCCAAGGGTGATGTGTGAAGCTATGACGGTGAAGCCTAAGCCACCATGGAGGCCCCAGGATGTTGGAGACGCAAGGAATATGGAATGTCTGCTGAGGGAAAGCCACAGGCAGTGAGTGGAGCCAACATAGGAGAGAGTCCATGAGGGCTGCGCATGGCAAGACCATACGGGTGGGGCTGCCCAAGCCAGTTGGAGCTTGCATTACAGCACCATGTGTCTAGATCCTGGACATGGATGGAACTATAGGATTTAGTGTTTGCTCTGCTGGCTTTTGCTCTTACTTTGGTCTAATACTTCCTTGCTATTCTCCTAGCCCTCCCTTTTGAAGTGGGAATTTTTAACCTGTGCCACTGTACCTGGGAAGTATATAACTTTCCTTTTTATTTTACAGAAGCTCACAGCTAAGAGTTTGCCTTGAGTCTGAGAAAGGACTTTGAATTTGGACTTTTGAACAAGACTTGGGGGACTCTTAGAGATGGACTAAATGCATTTGGCATTATGAGAAGGACATGAGTCCTTGGGCACCTGGGGTGGAATGTTGCAGTTTGAATATAAAATGTCTTCCACAGGCTTGTGTGGCAAATGCTTTGTCTCTAGCTGGTAGCACTATTTGGGCAGGTTATGAAAACTTGATGAGTTGGGGTCTGCTTGAAGGAAGTAGGTTACACCTGGACCCTGGACCCCCCCCCCCCGCTTCCCACCCTCCACACACTCCCGCTGCCGTGATGTTCTGCCCACGTGAACCCTGTACAACCACATGCCAAAATGAAACTTCTCTGTTTCTGTCACAGCAACAAGAAGAGTAACTAATACATAGCCCAAGGTTGGCTCTCCCTCAGGCAGGAGCCAAAAGTTTGTTGTCCAGACCCAGAGAAACAAGGAAGAGAAGCATGGTAACAAAGAGGTCTCGGGAGAAAAGGCACATGTGTGGGCTCCCAGAATGGGTAGCAAGGGTCTTGTGCCCTCAGATATGCTTGCATATATGCCAAGGGCATTCACTCCACTGGAGACTCTCACAAGCGGGATCTCAGGTACCAGGCTCTTTCTCCTACCAGTGTCTACTGGTGGCACCGAGGAGTGGCCATGGCAGCAGGGAAAGTATGGACTCCTCTGACTCTTGGCACAGCTGGAATCTTGACCTCCAACAGCAGGACTAAAGCCTCCCCACTAGTGAGGGGAGAAGGTGAGAACACATCAGCACCTGAGAGCCACCTAACCAAGCAGGAGCCATTGTCATAATACAGATGGAAATGTGGCCCCACAGGGAGAAGACACAGCAGATATGGCTTTGCCAGAAGGGCTGTCTGTAGACATGGAAAGAATATGAGCTTTGCACTTGAACATAGTTTGAATCTAGATGTCCCTCAAAGGTCAGGGCCTCAGGTTTAGCTTCGTGGTGCAGTGCTTGCCCAGCATGCACAAGGCCCAAGTTTCAATCCCTGGCATTACAAAAGAAAGAAGGTAAATTAGCCAGACACTGTGGCCCACTGTGGCTGAAGGGTCACAAATTCAAGGCCAGAGGCAGCCTGCATAACTTTGTGAGACCCTGTCTCAAAATAAAAGACTTAAAAACGGGCTGGTGGTGAAGTTCAGCGGTCTAGCACTTGCAAAGCATGCATGAGGCCCTTGGGTCAACCTCCCTAGTACTGCCAAAAAATATATAAATAAACAAATAAAAAATAAATGTCCCCCAAATGTCATGTGTTTGAAAGTTTGGTCCTCAGCTGGTGGCACTGTTTGTGCAGCCCAAGGAAACTTTGGTAGGTGGGATTCTAGCTTTGCAGAAGCAATTCACTATTGGTGGGCCTTGGGGGGTTCTTACCTGGAGCCCCAGTTTCAGTCACTGTCTCTGTTCTCTGCATCCTGATCTGCCAAGATATGCATTCTCTGCCATGGTCCCTGCCATGCCTACTTCCTCTATGGACTAAAATACTCTAACTGTAAGCCCCAGTAAATATTTCTTTTCATAAGTTTGCTTCAGTTAATTTCCCTGCCCAGTGACACTCTAGCTGAATAATACAGAAAATTGGTACCAGGAATGGGGTCACTGATGTGCAGAAACCTGATCATACTATTCTTAGGCCACTGGAACTTGTTTGCAGGAGTTTAGAAGAGTTTGGAGATATAGGTGAGACAACCCCTATAATGCTGTAAACAGAGCTTAAGGGGTGGTTCCTGGAAGCACTTCAAAGAAAAGAATACCACTTCTAATAAAAACATAGATGGGGCTCACAGAGTTTCAGAGGAAAATGAGGAGTCTATTGGGAACTGGACTACAAGTGCTTCATGTTATAGTCTAGCAAAGACCTTGTCTGTAAGTTGACCATGTCCTAAAGATTTGAGTGAAATTGCATTCAAAAGTAATTAACTAACTTGGCAGAAGAAATACCATAAGCACAGCAAGATATAGGGGATGTGGCATAGTTGCTTGCTGCTTTTGGCCAGATTTATGGTGAAAAAATAGAGAAAAAAAATAGAACAGAGTCCTGGAAAAGGTGCAGTTAAAAGAGGAAAAAATCTGTGGCTTGTCTAAGGTTACTGTGGACAGGGCTGATCCAGGGAAGAAGGCTGTAACTGACAGAGATAAGCTGCAGTAAAGGGAAGTCTCAAACCAAAGTTGGCCAGGCTCCTCCCACTGAAGTCCCCTGAGTGTGAAACTGAAAACCCGCTTGAAAGGAGAGTAGTTGAAAAATGAATGCTTCCTGAATGACTTACTGCAAAGGGACCATGCAAGGAAATGGTTTCTTGGCCTGGGCATACAAAGGCTGCTCCTACAGCTGTGACTGAAAGGGCAAAACTACCTCTTGAGCTAGCAGCAACTCTTTGTGATTCCACACGGTGTTGGTTTTGCAAGCATGAAAAATGCAATAGTTAAGGGGTTACAGAGGCTGCCATCAAGGTTCCAGAAGGCAGCCTATGAGCTAGACCATGTGTGGCAAGGTCAGGTACCCTGCAGAGAGCCCTTAAAGGGCTGATGCCTGAAGCTTCGAGGGTGGAACCTAAGCAGCAATGGAGACCCCAGAATGCTAGGAACATGAAATATGTGCCAACGGAAGCTTCCAGCAAAAAGTGAAGCCAGCCTATTAGGGTCATGTGTGCTGCAAATGGCAGGGCCACTGGGGTTGAGGTGCCCAAGCCTATTTGAGCCCGGATCATGCCAGACGCCAGATGATGTGACATGTGCCAGATGCCAGACATGGAACCACGGGATGTGTTTGTCCAGTGGGTTATCAGTCTTGCTATGGGCTAATCTTTTCTTTCTGTGTCCCCATTCCTCCTTTTTGGAATGGGAATGCTTACTCTGTGCCGTTGTATGTTGGAAGGATGTAACCTGTTTGTTTTGTTTTGTTTTAGGGGCTCACTGCTGAGTTTGCCTTGAGTCTCAGTGGAGACTTTGGACTTCGACTTCTAAACACAGTTGAGACTTTTAAGACTTTCAGACTCATAAAATTGGACTGAATGGATTGTATTATAAGATGACCATGAGTATTTGGGGGCCAGGGCAGAGTGTCATGGTTTGAATCTAAACGTCCCCAAGGGTCATGTGTTTGAAATGTTTGATCCCCAGCCGTGGTGCTGTTTGTGGAGGCGATGGAAACTGTGGGACATGGGATTCTAGCTTTGCAGGAGCAGGTCACCGAGGGGGGCCTTTGGAGGTTTTTATCTAGAGCCCTGGTTCCAGGCACTCTGTGCTTCCTGCATCCTGGTCCAGCATGTGAGGTTCTCTGCCATGGGCCCCACCATGCCTTCCCTGGCACACCTGCTGCTTCTGTGGACTAAAATCCTCTAGCCCTAAGGTCCCAGTATTTCCCCCATAGCTGTGCTTTGGTCAGGTCTCTGCCACAGCAGCACACCGACTGACTAACACATGAGCCAAGGGCAGGGAAGTGTGGAGATGCTAGTGGGGTAGACCTGCGTCCCTGCCCACCTAGGCCCCAGGTCAGCCACTTCCCGGGCAGTGTGTTGGGAGCTTTGCCCCAATCCTCAGCCCAACACAGTCCTTGTGGACAAAGACAGCCTTAAGGGGCAGTGGAGATGGAAGATGGTGAAACCAGGGCCCTCCTCCTAGGCTTCAGCCCACAGGCCCCCAAGCCTGCCACGGCTGGGGAAAAAGCTCTATGCCCTTTGAGAGGTGGTCTTTCTCCACTCCTTTCTCTATCTAGACACTTTGGCGCTCACTACCTGCTCCCTCTGCAGGGAGCAGCTCTGCACCACTCTGTGGCTTCTGGACCCCTGGCTACAGCCCTACAGACACTCACCACAGGGCCTTTGAACATGCTGCCTGCTTCCTCCTTGGCCCAGATATGGTGCCAGGATGACTGTGGGGGGGCCCACAGTGGACACTGCCAGACTTTCTGCCGCTGGCCAGGCAGGGACACCCCATCCCACCCTCCACTGTGGTGGGGTGCAAGGGCTCCTCCCTTGAACAGTCTCGGCTCCCCGCGATGTAGAACAAACGGTAATGCTGGGGGCAGGAAGGGAGCTCCTGCCCCCAGGCTAAGGTCACGCCTCTGAGCAGCACCAGGCTGTTCCAAGCCCACCAAATGGACCCCAACCATGCTCCAGCAGCTTCCACCAAGGCTGGGGACCCTGACTGAGAGGGAAGCAGGAAAAGGCCACCGAGGCTGGGCTCTCACCACCCCCTCCATTTCTGCCTTGGTGCTGGCCACTGTGTCCACCCAGAGCCTATCCACACAGATGGACCCCACGACGGAGGTGCAGATAGACACTTTAAAGGGATGGGGATGGGGGCAAAGGGAGCTGACGGCTGACTGACTGGCCAGGAACCATCCGGTCCATCTTGGCTCCTGGCTGCCTCAGTTCACAACTCTGTACAGGCTCACAGGTCACCAGGAGCCAGTGGCCCTTACTAGGCAGAGGCCTCCAGGTATGACACAGGGTCTGAGAAGCGGCCAGGCCGGGCCCAGTAGTCCATCGCTCGCACCCGGTAGTAGCCAGAGACCACAGCTGTGTCTGCAGACGCAAAGGGACATATGTTCTGGAGTAGGTACCCACATGAAACCCCCCAAGTCCCTTAAGCCCCCAGACCCACCCCATCTATTCAGTGATGAGGACCAGCAATGGGTGGTCCAGGCCAGGGCAGTGGATGTTGGGCGCACCTGGGCTAAACACGAAGAGGTTAAAGGTCGATGGCTTCCTGCTGATGGACACATATCCATTACCATCTGGGGAGAACTGGACTTCATATGTCCACAGGCACCTGGTGAGGTCAGGGTCAGGGCTGAGGATGGGGCTGGGTAGCTCCTGAAGGCCTGGGCGGGCAGGGCGGGTAGACTGATAGTCCTATGCCCTGGCACCCCCTTCCCAGTACCCACTGGTGTCCCCGGGCACACTCACAATGAAGGCTGGCCACACTGGGTGAGGGAGAGCACGGAGCCTAGCTCTGGCTTTGAACCTGCCCTATGAGAACCCCACACCCCGACACGGGTGGACTTGTGCAAATGCGTGCAGTGTGTGGAGGTGGTGAGGGGCAGAGGCGCATGCCAGCGGAAGAGGGCAGCAGGACAGCCCAGGGGAGTGCCCACAAAGTCGCTGCAGCCAGAAGCACAGGGATGAGGATGTGGGGGTGGGGGAACACCCCGCTCACGCACTTGGAGCGCACACGCTCATCCGACCAGACCAGAACCAGCTGCCCGCGGGTCAGAGGCAGCGCTCGGAGCCGAGTGACCTGAGGGAAGGGAGGGACCGTGAGCAGGGGACCAGGAAAGCCAGGCAGCTGCAGGGGCCGGGTGGGAGGGGCCACCTGCCTGGCCCGGAGGCCTTGTGGGGCGCGCACACACGTGCAGCAGCAGGAGCGAGGGCAGCTGGAGTTCCGGGCGCAGCATCAGGCGGCCCCCAGCGGGGAAGGGGCGCGGCGCAGCAGCAACTGGGTCCTGGGGACGACAGGGCAGCATGTGGTGGGCGAGCTCCCGGAGACCTAAGGCCCCCAGCCCAGACCCTCCCCTTCCCTGCGAACCTCCGCTGCGCGCATGCGCCGGAACTGCTGCGCGGAGGGGAAAACCGGCCGGCCCAAGCGCTGCCACTCGCTGTAAGGGCTGCAGAGCCGGTTGTCCAGGTAGCGCACCACATAGACGAGCCCTACAGAGCGGTACGATGGGGTTTGCCTCACGGGGACCACCGCTCCCAGACCCCCAGTCTCCCCGGAACCCCACTCACCCGGGCTGGGAGGCACCCCATACAGCTGCAGCGTGACCGGGGTGCTGCGGTTGGGGTGGGCACGGATGTCATCGCTCACGTAGACCAGCACCGTGGCGCGCCAGGCCTCCGTGGGGCCCTGGGGGGTGTGGGTACTGGCTAGGACGCCCACCGTGTGGTTGCTGTCCAACACCATCCCGGCCTGCGACACCTCAGCCCAGACCTGCTCTCCATCTACAAGGCCCGGTGGAGGGTCAGGGCTGTCACCACCTCAGGCAGCTGCCCCTCCAACCCCCGGTGCCTGACCAGAGCCCGCCATCCACTTCCCTTCCTCTTCACAAACGAGGTCCCCCCAGGTGGGAGGACCTGTCACCTTGCTGAGCCAACAGAGCCAAAGGTGACTGGGGCAGGGACTTGGAGGGATAAGCACCAAGAAACAGTGTACCTGGAGGAAGCACGCTTGCCCCCCTCCCCCAACACATCCATGCTCTTCCTGCCCCAGGGCTTTTTTTTTTGCACAAGCCATCCCGAGTTCAATTCCCAGCACCGCAAAAATGGGAGAAGGGCCTGGCAATCCACTCCCAAGGCAATCCCGAAGCAGTCAGCCACTGAAAACCCTATGAGGGTCGCTATGAGTCAGATACCAACTCGACAGCAACTAACAACAACAACAACATTCTTGGGTCCACCTGCCCAGGTCCCTCTCTGCTGGGCCTCACCCACCCTCAGTGTGCCAGTCCTGGTCTGTTTCCCAGCGCACGCAGGAGCAACGAAGCCCGGCTCACCCAGCAAGGCCAGCAGCCCCATGGCGGTGAGCACGGGCTTCCGCACCAGCTGCACGTGCGGCGGGCGCGTGTTGTTGACCTGAAAGCGCACGGTCAGCGTGCGCTGCGAGAAGGGGTAAGGGTGGTAGCTCAGGAACGCGTTGTCGTTGCTCAGCAGGACAAAGTGGACGGAAGAGCTGGCATTGCCGACCAGCAGGTTCTGGTGCTGCGCGATGACCTGAGGGCGTCCAGGCTGCTGAGATCCGGGCCGCGGCGCACCCCCTGCCCCCCAGGAGGAAAGCCCCGGGCGGCTTCCCCGCCCACCTTCACCACCATGGCCGCGTAAGTCACATCAGCCCTCCAGGGCTGTGGCAGCGACCAGCCCACCAGCGGGTCTGCCTCGTCGTTGTAAATGGGGACGTCCTTGAACTCGGGGAAGAGCCGCTGGATCCGCTCGACGACCTCGACCACCTGCTCCAGGATGAAGCTGGCACGGCCCATGCCCTGCGGCCAGCACACTCCTCAGCACCACCGGCTCCGCTAGCGGTGGTGGCCAGGGCGGGCGGGGGTGTGCACCTTCTTGTGCAGGGAGATGTAGTCCAACCGCACGCCCGCCTCACCGGTGAAGAAGTTGGTGCCATTAGCGCAGTGAGCCAACAGGCTCCAGCACAGTGGCGATCGAGGTGGGGGGTGGAAGGAGTCGCCGGGGCCACCCAGCCGAAGGGCAGGGCTGGCAGCACGCAGGCCCTCGGAGCAGGCGTCGTAATAGTTCAGGAAGCCTAGAGCAGGAGGGTCCCTGGGGTCCTGAGGGGCCCCTAGGAGCCACCCTCCCCTAGTGCCCACCAAGCCTGGCAGGACCCAGTCCAGCACTGCCTACCTTGTGTGGTCATGGACACGTTGTCAAAGTCATGGTGGTCCGGTTCGTTCCACGTCTCAAAGTTCCACTTGGAAACGTGTGCCAGTCCATACTTACCTGCAGAGCGTCCCTGCTGTCGCCTACTGGGATCCTTAGGTTCAGAGAGGGTGGAGCCCGCCCACCACTCCCAGGGATAGGTGCCCAGGGCTGGAGGTCTGGACAGGATAGGGGTGTCTGACTTGAGGTGCACTCTCTCCCTCATTAGGAAGCCCTGGCTCAGGGGGTCCATGACAGAGGGGACTGCCAGGTGCCCTGGGGATGGCGGGGGAGACCTGGCCTGCCCTCTTGCCCACACCGATGTATCTCTTGGCCAGGAGAGTGATGAGGTCCTTCCACTCAAACACCTGGCGCTTGTCCTCAAAGTCGGTGAAGTGCCCGGAGGGGCTGCCCATCAGCTCAAATCCTGTAACACAGGCCGGTGGCTGCCCGCTGCCCGGAACCCACGCCCCACTCGGCCTGGGCTCTACCTTGCCAGCACTGGCCAATCCCGAGCACCCTCCACCAGCCATGACCTCGGGGGCTGGGGTGGGGAGGGGCCTGGCTGCTCTCACCGGGCAGAAGCTGGTTCTCCTCCAAGAGGTCCAGGTACGCGTCCAGAGAGGTGAAGTTGTAGCTCAGGCCCTGCCCAGATGAGCCCCTGCTGAAGGATGGATCGGTGCTGGGGGACAGCAGAAATTCCTCTCAGGCCTGGGGCTGGAGCCAGGGAAGTGTCCAAGCAGGCAGGGGCCTGCGGGGTCTGACACAGCAGGACCCAGCCTTTCCCTCTGGGGAACTCTGAGGTTATGGGAGCCTCTGCCACTCACCGCCCAGTACGAACTGGTGTCTACACATGGAACCCCATCCCAAAACCTTCAAGAGAGGGAGCCGTGGGGTGGGCTTGGGGCAGCCATGACACTGGCATAGGAGGGGCAGGCAGGTCCTGCCAGCGAGGCACAGGAGGACAGGAGCAAGTGGGGTAGAGTGAAGGGGAACAGGGCACCTTGAAGACAGCAGACCAGAGGGCACAGCCGTGGGCAGGAGCCAGGCAGGAGGCAGAGGGCACTCTACCCTGGTCTCTGCCCTCCCTGAGACGGACTCCGGTCCAACCTGGTAGTACCCTCACCTCCTTCCCACATTCTAGACAACACAGATGTGTAAGAAAGCGGGATGGTGCCAGGCGCAGTGGTGCACGCCTATAATCCCAGTGGCTTGGGAGGTGGAGGCAGGAGGATCGAAAGTTCCAGACCAGAGGCAGTCTGCGTAACTTGGCGAGACCCTGTGTCAAAAAGTAAAAAAAAAAAAAGTGGGCTGGGGGTGCAGCTCAGTGGTCCAGCACTTGCAAAGCATGCAGGTGCGAGGCCCTGGGTTCAACCCCCAGTACCGCAAAAAAAAAAAAAAAAAAAAAGAGTCTCCACCACCACAGCTGGGCCAGCCAGTGCTGACCACCAGGATCTTTCTGATCCGGGCTGTGCAAGGTCAAGTGGGAGCCTGGGCCTAAGTGTGCTGCCCACTGCCCAACTCCTGCTTCTCCCAGACGGCCCCCTGTTCACCCTAGCTGACCCCCCCCAAGGGCTGCAATGCTCAGCCCCGTCCTCTCCACCCCACCTCTCCCTTCCCAGCCAAAGCTCACAACCAGAAGCAAACAAATGCAGCAAGCGCTTGGATAAAGATTAAACACACGTGGCCCGTGGGTTCCAAAGTCCCCAAGGTGCTGGAGCGGGGACAAGTGCAGGGGGTCTCCACAGATCCTCGAGAGCAGTGACAACCTGGGCAGAGCCCACACTGGGAGGGGCACACAGCAGCCGCTCAGTGTTCTGGGCCAGTCTTCTGCTCAGAAGCATCCCCAGCCTGTCACCCTGGGTGGCCCCAGTGTCTGCTGGCCCCACCAGCCTCAGCAGCTTTGGGTGCCGGGGTAACTCCAGGGGCCTCTCCAGGCCAGGGAACCCAGGGAGCAGTCCTTCTGCCCCACTGACTGTGTGTGTGTGTGTGTCTCCCTCCGCCTCAGCCCCAGCGGGGAGGAGGATTCAAGAGGCCTGAACCAGAGAGGGGCTGAGGTGGTGAAATGAAGTGCGCGACGCACCCTCACCTGAACTCCCTTTTTCTTTTCTTTTTTTTTTTTTTTTTTTTTTTTTTTTTTTTTTTTTGCGGTACTGGGGTTGAACCCAGGGCCTCCGTGCCTGCATGCTCTGCAAGTGCTGGACCACTGAGCTACACCCCCAGCCCATTTTTTTTTAACTGTTTGAGACAGGGTCTTGCTAAGTTACGCAGACTGCCTCTGGTCTCGAACTTGCGATCCTCTTGCCTCCGCCTCCCAAGCTGCTGGAATGACAGGCGTGTGCCACCGCGCCCAGCTCCGAACCCCCTTTTCGATGTGGCCTAGGCTACTGACAAAGGTAGGACCATCGTACAGTTCAGCCCATGCAGCCGCCAGGCTCCTCCGCCCAGCCAGACCCAGCGCAGGGCACCAGCCAAGCCGCACAAGGACCCATTCATCGCGCGCCCGAGGCTGGCGGGGCTGCCAGGGCCCCCGCCCCTGGGCCAGGCGCCTGCGCCGAGAGGACCCAGGCTGTCAGGCCCGGTACGTGTGCGAGAGAGCGCAGTGGGAGGATGAGCGGGCGGGGCCGCGCGTCCAACGGGAGGGCGGGAGGGCGTACGTGGAGGGGTGTGCGGGTTGGTGTGCGAGCATGGAGGGGTTCGAGGCGGGGAGGGAGCCAGCGGGGGCCGCGCGAGACGGGAGCAGGGAGTGCATGGGGCGAAGAGTGGGCAATGCGGAGCGTGCGCAGGGGCTGCGTGAGTCAGGGGCTGGGGCAGGAGTGCAAAGGCGGACTTGAGTGCAAAAGCGGGGCGGGGCGGGGCGTTCCGCGGGACAGGGGCGTGGGGTGCCGGCCGGGAAGAGAACGCGCAGGCTGCGGAGTCCGGCTGCAAGCTACCAGAGGGTACCAGAGGGTGGGGGCTGGGGACTGGGGCGTGCGCGCACGGAGGCGGGGGAAGGGCAGCGCGTGGGGCACGAGGACCGCGGCCCGCTTTTGGGGAGAGCCAACCGCGCGGCCTGGTGTGTAGGCGTCCGGGCCCATCTGCTCAGTCCCCAGCCGACCGCACGACAGGAGGGGGGCCGTTGGCAGCAACTCCGATGTAGTCCTGCCTCTCTCTACTGGTGGAAGACGTGCAATGCTTCCTTTCCAAATAAATGCGCTCAAACTTTAAAAGGTCGATTTGAAGATTAAATGAGGAAAATCACCAGGCCGCACCGGTCTGCACAGGCATGCGGGCGTGAGTGTGGTCGGGGCAGCCCAAAGGCGCCCGGGGACCTCAAGTCCCCGTGGGTCACTCAGTGAGCCAAGGAATCCTCAGCTCAGTGGGCGCCCGGAGGAGGGGACCGGGTCTAGCCACACGGCAGCACCTCAGTGCAGAGAACCCCAGGCAAAGAGGGGCACGAGGGGAAGGGGGATTCGGCCCCATGGGTCCTAGGATTCCCACCCAGCAAGTGTGACCTCAGCGCCGTCTCCTTACCGGCTGCAAACAGACTAGGTGGGGCAGGGTGGGGTGTAAGGACCATGCACTACCACCCAGGACCATGGCAGAGGACGGGCAGCTCCATGAGATTTTTCTGTACAGACAAGATGACCCCCACCCTGGCCTGCACCAGCGCCTGTGTGCAGGTGTGCCCCTGCTGGGTGGACCCAGGAACCCCACTGCGGCACTGCTAGGGCCTCCCTCTGGGAGACCCCAAGGGAGCAGCCCCTGGGAGTCCTCTGGCTGCCCCTCCTGGTAACTGAACAGGTTATGGGGTTGATGACAGCCTCAGGCAGCCTCTTATCTGCCCCACCCCACCATGCCCCATGGGAACGGGTGTCCTGTAAGCCACAGCTCTGATGCTGGGCAAGCAGCAGAGAGGGGGCCAGGGGTGAGGGAAGAGGTGGCCCAGGCCCAGCAAAGGGAGAGTCTAGGGCCCAAGCAGAGGCTTCCAGGAGTGGCAATTAGACTGTGGAGGGATGGGGGCACCCTAGTGGGGGACTGAGAACAAGGGTGGAGGGGTCTTCAGCCCCTGGAGCACCCAGCCAGACCTAGTGCAACACACTTCCCCTTCTCCCCACCCGCCATCCATTCCCACTGCTCTGCCACATGGGCTCCTGGTCTTTCCTGGCTAGGCCCAGAGCTTCTGGAAGCTGGGCAGGGCTTGTAGAAGGCCTTCAGGAGGACATCAGGGTACTGTCCCCAGTCCAGGGTCCCAGCTGGTTCTGGAAGACATTCATTGGCCCTAATTTCCTTCGAGGGACCCCTAGGGACAGGAGAAGCAGAACTGGGCCTAGGCTGGAGGCTGGCCCAGCAACAGCAGCTAGGCCAGCTCCGTCTTCCAGCTCCACACCTGTGGGGCCTCCCCCAGGGTGGGAGAATGCCCAGGGCGCAGTGGCCAATGGAGGAAGCCAAACCGGCCACTCAGGGCCACCTACTCTGGAGCACCTGGGGCCAGACTCCTCACGCACTCCAAGGTGGGACCCCACTGTGCACTTTTAAAACAGCAGGTCGCCCTCAGTTTCTTACACGTTCCTAGGGGCCATGTATCTTCAAGCCGTCCCTACAAGGCAGGCTGTGTTGGTCCCACCAAGCTGCAGAGAAGAGCAGAAGTATGTGGGGGCTGGGCACCCCACCACAGTCACAGTGGGCCAGCACTGGGCCCGTGCAGGAACCCAAGCCAGGGGCAGGAGGGGCACACCCATCTTGATGCCTGGCAGTTTTCCCACCGTGGACCATGCACAACACGGGGGCTTCCTCTCCCATGAACACGTGCACACACCAGCAGCCTTGTGCCAGCTGTCCACGTAAGGACAGGGAAGCGGGCTGGAGAAGTGGCCACCGCGGGCCCAGCTGGTTGTTACAGCCTCCAGGCTCCTCGTAGGATAAGCGAGATACCAAGCAATTAGAGCGGGAACCGGCCTTCCTCAGTCTCCCGCCTAGGCACGTGGCGGGTGTTTGGCACTTTATCCCAGACCTGAGTGGAAGGTGGCAGAGTGCTTGTGCTCAGTTGCACGAGGGCCCCAGACACCCAGGCACCTAGTCCAGACACTCAGGACCCCGTCTCCAGCCGCCTTGGCTCTAAGACTGAAGCCACTGCACCTGGAGCCCTCGCTTCTGGGCCGCCGGGAGTTCTTCGCAGGCCCACCCAACTGTAATTACTTGTGGTCCTCTGATTATAGTACAACTCACCGGATTAGCTCACCAGATTAGTGCTCAGGTAACACTTCCCGTCCGGGGGGGTGGGGGGAACCCATGACTCAGCTGTCTTTGGGGTAAATAATTTAACAGCAGGCCCAGCAGGAGTGCGCCCCACAGGTCAACCTCAGACTGGCCGCTGCCCTGCTCTCCACCGGCTAACACTAACGGAAGCCAGGACCAGAGTCCTGGGGGGTCGAGCCCGAGCAGGCCCCGACCCCTGAACAGCCCACTGTGAGGAGCCTCCCAGGTAAGAATCATCTTCGTGTTCCAGGTGGCCTGGCCCAGCAGAGGTGGTTCTGGGCAGAAGCAGGAGCCTGGCTTCTGCTCTCTGGAGGACCCTCGGATGCAGGGGAGGTGGCCCTTAGCCCCGCGCCTCCACGCTTAGACCCCTAGAGACCCAGGGTGAGCCCCAGAGCAGCCAGGAAGCCACGTGGTGGGGGCTTCGGAGGAAGGCGTTGCTGCCCCCATGACATTCCCAAGGGGTTGGGCCACCTGCTAGTCTGGGACCAACACCCTATGCTCCTGGGGACCCACCGCCCCAGGCGCAAGCTGGGAGCTCCACACAGGCACACAATGTCCTGGCCGCCAAGGGAGCAGAGTACTTGCTCAATACTGCCACGAAGGGAATTTTAAAAACAAGTACTCTGGAACCTGCTAACAGGACAGACCCGAGGCTACATTCACGGTCAGAGTGGCCTGAGTGCTCTCCAGGGCTGAGGTCAGGTCAAGAGGTGCTGGGACAGCCAGGACAGTAGTCTGCAGAGCAGCATGCCTGGGCAGTGGCCCGTGCCTCTGGGAAGGGCTTTTGCACCAGGGGAAGGACACTTGCGCCCCAGAATACCCCAGGCATGGGACATGGATGCACCACTCCAACTCTGTCCCCAGCCGGCCTGGCAGGGCACCCTCTAAGCCCATTCTCATTTCTCTGCTATGGGGAGGGGTGGCACAGATCCAGGGCCCTGGCACCCACAATGCCTGCAAGGGACAGGAGGCCCTTTGCCAGCCCTAGGACCTGTGGCATCCACAGGAAAGAGGCAGTGGTGTAGGCTGGGCAAGCTGGTGTGGGTATGGGGTGGACCACAGAGCCCTTCGGCTAACTGGGCAGCTGGGAGGTCCACAAGGAGCGGATGGCACTCAGGGTGAGTGGCACACACAGCTGCCTCTGTGACACTCTATGGCCTGAGGCACACATGCGCTGGTAGAGGCCGGGCCGTTACCCGTCCTTGGCAGAGGTGACCTTTGGATGCTTTAGGTGGACTTCAGGCAGGGGCTGCAGAGCACAAAGGCTGGGGCCAAGCCTGGACCAGACGTCAGCTGACCATCCCGTGGCTCCAGCTCACACCACTGGGGGCCATGGCCTGTAATCACAATCACATCTCCCCTCGGGGCTTGTTGTTGTTAGGTGCTGTCGAGTCGGTATCCGACTCATAGTGACCCTCATAGGGTTTCAATGGCAGAAAGTTTCAGGATTGCCTTGGGAGTGGATTGCCAGGTCCTTCTCCCATTTTTGTGGTGCTGGGAATTGAACTCGGGACCTCAGAGACTGCAGCGCAGCACTCTACTAACTGAGCTAAATCCCAGCCCGAATTGTTGTTAGGTGCTGTCAAGTCAAGTCTGACTCATAGCGACCCTCATAGGGTTTTCAATGGCTGTTTCGGGATTGCCTTGGGAGTGAGTTGCCACGTCCTTCTCCCTTTTTACAGTGCTGGGAATCAAACTTGGGACCTCAGAGACTACAGAGCAGCGCTCTACCAACTGAGCTACATCCCAGCTCTCTCTCGAGGCTGGGGTTCTGGATCTCCAGCCTGGATGTCCTTCCCTACAGGGCGGTGCCCCCCAGGGGCTGCTGCCAGGACTTTCTTGTTTGAAGCTGGCTCCTGGGCTCCGAGGGCCTTGAGGTCTCTGACCATCCCCATTCTCCCTTGCAGGTCGGCCTGGGGGCCTGGTGTGGCAGGATGGACGCATCCCCTGAGCCCCTGCAGGCGGGCGGGGCGCTGGTGCTGGTCCGGCGACAGCCCCCGGTGTCCCAGAGCCTGCTGGAGAGTCTGAAGGCCAGGCTGTGGCAGAGCTGCACGTGCAGCGTGCCGCGTGCCCGGGCACTGCTGCAGGACTTGATCCCCGCCACATGCTGGCTGCGCCAGTACCGCCCGAGGGAGTACCTGGCAGGTGACATCATGTCTGGGCTGGTCATTGGCATCATCTTGGTGCCCCAGGCCATTGCCTACTCGCTGCTGGCTGGGCTGCAGCCCATCTACAGTCTTTACACCTCCTTCTTTGCCAACCTAATCTACTTCCTCATGGGCACCTCGTACCACGTCTCCGTGGGCATCTTCAGCCTGCTCTGCCTCATGGTGGGGCAGGTGGTGGATCGCGAGCTCCAGCTGGCGGGCTTTGACTCCTTCCAGGACAGCCTGGGGTCCCGGGACAATGGCAGTGCCCTCAACGGCTCAGCCACCATGCTGGTGCTCGGGCTGAAGGACTGCGGGCGGGACTGCCATGCCATCCGTGTTGCCACCGCCCTCACGCTGGTGTCTGGCATTTACCAGGTGAGGGGCTGGCTGCCCAGGAGGGCGGGCTGGTTGGGCCGCTCAGGACGCCCCTCAGGGGCTCGCCATGAACAACAGTGCAAGGCTGGGAGGAAGTGGGGGAGGTCCCCTCAGAGAGAACAAAGCTGGGCAGGGGCCGCGGTGGGGCACAGTGGGCAGGCCTGGCCAGCTGCAGCCGGGTTGGGGCCGGTGAGCCAAGTGTGGCCATGACCTAGACAAGCCAGAACGCAGCCCACAGGTCCCCCTGGGCTTCCCGTCCCAGACAGGACCTGGGGTGGGGCTGCCTTGCCCTGGCCTCTCCACATCCAGCTGTCTCCTGCCTGGGCCTGTCCGCCCGTCCTTCCTGCTGGCTCCACGGCTCCACAGGAGGTGGGTGGGTGGGCAGTGCCACATGCAGGACACAGGAGGCGGCACCGCCTTCTGGAGCCCAGACCCCCCGATTCTGAAGCAAAACTGGCTTCTGCACGTGGGAGAGGTTGAGACGTGAGCATCCAGCTAGATGTCCACGTGCAGAGCCCACATGTATCCCCACGTCATGTGCTGTCACGTACATGTGTGGGATAGCGGGTTGTGGGAGGCATCCACTCCGCAGAAGAGGCAGACGCAACCGTGGGTGTCAGGCTCTGTGCTGTTACCACACCCCCTGGATTGGGCCACACTGGTGACACAAGGCATGTGGCTTCTGCTAGGTGGCCCACCAGACTGACCAAGCTCCATTCGCAGGTCCTCATGGGCATCTTCCGGCTGGGCTTCGTGTCCACCTACCTCTCACAGCCACTGCTTGACGGCTTTGCCATGGGGGCCTCCGTGACCATCTTGACCTCGCAGCTCAAGCATATGCTGGGCGTCCGGGTTCCCCGGCACCAGGGCCCGGGCATGGCAGTCCTGACGTGGCTGAGCTTGCTGCGCACCGTGGGCCAGGCCAACCTATGTGACGTGGTCACCAGTGCTGTGTGCCTGGCTGTGCTGCTGGCGGGTAGGGAGCTCTCAAACCGCTGCAGGCACCGCCTGAGGGTACCGCTGCCCACAGAGCTGCTGGTCATCGTGGTGGCCACACTCGCATCCCACTTCGGGCAGTTCCACGTGCACTTTGGCTCGAGCGTGGCCGGTGACATCCCCACTGGCTTCATAGCCCCTCAGGTGCCAGACCCCAAGCTGATGCAGCGTGTGGCGGTGGACGCGGTGTCCCTGGCCCTGGTGGGCTCAGCCTTCTCCATCTCGCTGGCAGAGATGTTCGCCCGCAGCCACGGCTACTCGGTCCGTGCCAATCAGGAGCTGCTGGCCGTGGGCTGCTGCAATGTGCTACCCGCCTTCTTCCACTGCTTTGCCACCAGTGCTGCCCTGTCCAAGAGCCTAGTGAAGACGGCCACAGGCTGCCGGACGCAGCTGTCCAGCCTGGTCAGCGCCGCCGTGGTGCTGCTGGTGCTGCTGGTGCTGGCCCCACTGTTCCGTGACCTGCAGCGGAGTGTGCTAGCCTGTATCATTGTCGTCAGCCTGCGGGGGGCCCTGCGCAAGGTGACAGACCTCCCGCGGCTGTGGCGGCTGAGCCCAGCCGATGCACTAGTCTGGGCGGTCACTGCGGCCACTTGTGTGCTGGTCAGCATTGAGGCCGGGCTCCTGGCTGGGCTGCTGCTTTCCCTGCTCAGCCTGGCAGGCCGCACGCAGCGCCCACGGGCTGCCCTGCTTGCCCGCATCGGGGACTCCGCCTTCTACGAGGACGCCTCGGAGTTCGAGGGCCTCCTGCCCCCACCTGGCGTGCATGTATTCCGCTTTGCAGGGCCCCTCTACTACGCCAACAAGGACTTCTTCCTGCAGTCGCTGTACGGTCTCACAGGGCTGGACGCAGGGCGCGTGGCCGCCAGGAAGAAGGAACGGAGCCCAGAGGCAAGTGTCAGCGAGAGAGGTCTTGCGGATGGCAAGGAGCCAGGGTCAGTGAGCAGCAATGCCGGGCTGGTGCCCCTGGCGGTCAACTTCCACACAGTGGTCATCGACTGTGCCCCGCTACTGTTCCTGGACGTGGCTGGCATGGCCACGCTGCAGGACCTGCGCAGGGACTATGGGGCCTTGGGTATTGCCCTGCTCCTAGCCTGCTGCAGCCCCTCAGTGAGAGACACACTTCGGAGGGGTGGGTTCCTTGGGGAGGACCCGGGGGCTGAGGACCAGCAGCTGTTCCCCAGCGTGCACAGCGCGGTGGAGGCGGCACATGCCCGCCAGAGGCAGCTGGTGGTCGCCGACTCCACCCTCTAGCTGGACCATGGCCCGCTCGCCAGCCCCTCCTCCCTCCTGGGAGCCAAGGCAGAGTGTCCGCCAGCCCTCAGCAAGCTCCTTCCCAGGGATGATGGAGGGGCTGCGACAGCCTGATAGACGCCAGGGCACCCCAACTGGGAAAGGAGGGGGACACCGACACATGTCAGGACCCCAAACAGTGATTGGGAACCTCTGTCTCTGAGACCTGCCTGCTGTGCCTCTGCGCCAGCACCCACACCGTCCCTTGACCCGAGCTCAAAGGACCACGCGTGGTCTGGCATCTTATCTGAACAGAGTACAGCAAATTACGTGGCCTCCCTCCCAGGTGCCAAAAAGACACCCTATCTCCCGGCCTTCCAGCCCGTGCCACACTAGGTAGGAGCCGGACACGTGGCCGAGGCGCAAGGGTCTGTGCCCCTGCACATCCCCAAGTGCCCTTCACACCTGTGCTCATCCTTGGTGCAACCTCGCGGGGGAGCCGCTTGCTCCAGGGCACTCGGTCTAGTGGTGGAGCTGGAGGCGATGTGGCCAAGCGATCCGCAGCCTGGCCTCGGGCACAGCATAACCGCACAGCCCAGCCAGCAGCCACGCAGCGTGGGGACACGTGGGTGCTCAAAGCCAGGCACAGGGTGCACCAGCCTGAACCTGATTACCTTCAGGGGGAGCCAGCTATGCTCCGTGGAAGGCTGCCCTCAGCACACAGGGACCGCCAGCTCCCCAGCTGGCCCATCTCGACGTCCCCCTCTTCCCCATCAGGCTACCTGGACAGGAGGTGCGGGGCACCACGTCCTCACAGCAGCCCCCAGCCCTATGCCCCGACCACGATCCCTCACCAGGAGCCCAGAACTGTCTTCCACAGCTGGCCCATGTGCCCAGGCCTGCCTCCCAGGACAGCCACCTCAGCACCACTCACCTGACCGTGATGAGGTCCAGCAGCCAGTGTGTCCGGACCTGCTCAATGCCACCGAAAGGGATGGCACCCACGTAGGCGAGGTTCAGCCGCTGGTCCCAGCTGAGGTCGTACTGGTCAGCCTGGTTGTGCGGCAGTGGGGGGCTGGGGACAGAACGAGGGAGGGCTGTGTTCATCCTGAGTGGGGGTCTGTGGCAAAGCGGCCCGCACACACCTAGCACCTGACTGCCCAGGCCCAGGCCCCAGCAGATGGGCAGTGCCTGTCCACTCAGTGAATAAAAGAAATGACCCTCACATCAGGAAGGTCATGCAGCCTATTCCGTAGGGGGTAGGGCTCCCCCAGGACTGAGGACCGGGTTCCAATGCAGCATGTGCCCTGCCATAGAGAAGCGGCTCTCAGCTCTCCAGGAGGGAGCTGGGAACACACAGGGTCCTGGTTATGTCCAGGACCCCTGGGCAGTCCATTCTGAGAGACTGCTGGTCCACCAGGAAGGGCCTATCGTAAGCCCACAGCCTGGGTACAGGGTGGCCACAGCGCTCTTCAGATCCTTGGAGGCCACTTGGGAGGGTCAGGGCTACCCCGGGGGGACCCTACCGTATCCCAGAAACAGTGTGAAGCCACAGGATGAGAAGAGACCCCACCCAGAGTGGCTCCTGGGAGGAGCTCGGCCCTCACTCCCGAGGGCCTGGTGTGAGCAGCAGGGCGGCCAGGGGTCTCTCCAGATGAGGCCAGGGACCCCCAAGGCCAGGAGGCGAGGTGAGCGGCGGGTCTGAGAGGAGGGCGCGCGCGCGCGTGTGCGCCACCCGGGCCTCAGTGCAGCCTCGCCGGGCGCTCACCAGAAGCCAGTGCTCCTCCAGAAGGGCTGCAGGGGCCTCAGCGCACGGGCCGTGTCCACGCGCACCAGGTACGGGGTCTCTGTCAGAGCCGTTGGGGGCACAGCCAGGAGCGCAGCCAAGAGCGCGAGCAGTGGGGTGCGGGGGCGCGGGGCGCGCATGGCCGGTCCACCGGGGCCCTTGGGCCCTTGCAACCTGCGGGGCCGCGGGTCTGGGTCCCTGGCGGTTCCGCCTCCGGTGACGCCCCACGTGACCGCGGACAGGGCGAGGCCTTGACTGGACCAAGGCGGGCGGGGCCGGCGCGGGGAGGAGCTGGCCCCGTGCGGGGACCTCCTCTTCCTTGCCAGCTCCTTCCTGGTGTCTGCGTCCCAGCTGCACGCGGCAGTGCCAGTGGATAATGCTGCCAGAGGGGACCAGAGGACCAGGCACGCTGGCCCTTACTGTCTGAGCGGGGCCCTTACTTTTTGGTAATGCCCAGAAAGTTCACTCCGGAGGCCAGCAAGTGGCCTACTGCCTCGCCTGGACCCCAAAGGCAGGTCAGGTGGCTGCGCCCTGCTCAGTCACATGATGGTTGGTGGTGAGGAGAGCTGGTGAGGCGTCGGCCATACTTGGAGGGGTGGCGTAGATTGGACTTGGTGGATTGGAGGTGGAGGAAGAGTCAAAGGGACCCTAGGGCTTCGGTGGAGCAGCAGTGCAGGCAGACAGGTGTGGTCAGGGAGGAGGCTGCCTTTGGGGAGCCAAGGAGCCAGATCTGATGGACAGCTGATAGCCAGGCCTGGCTGTCTGGGGAAGGTGAGGTCAAGTGGGTAAATGTTTGAGATTTGAATTCTGTGCATTCTGAGTAGTACTTAGCAATGTGCAGCTTGACAGTCAAGGTTTGCAATAAATAGCGTGCAAAACTCCTTTCCTGCATGGCCACCCCACCCCCACAGCAGGGGCTTTTCCTCTTAGCCAACCAGTGTGCCCAGTTCCTTACAGCGATGATTTTAAACAGCAAGTCCTTAGGCCAGCTGGCACAGGGGATGTTTCTAGGTGGAAAAGCAAGGCCCCATGCAAGGGCCAGCCAGGGAGGAGCCTGTGGCATTTCTGCAATGGCATATTTATTGAAACTCTGAGCTCAGTGGGTGTGTGGATAGACGTAGACTCTAAGCTGGAGACAGGCCTGGTGAGTCAGAAGACAGCTCTGAAGAAGTTACCAGAAGCTCAGCGCGCTGGCGCACGCCTGTAATCCCAGCAGCTGGGGGGGTGGGGGGGGCGGAGGTGGGAGTATCGCAAGTTTGAGACCAGAGGCAGTCTGTGTAACTTAGCGAGACCCTGCCTCAAAAAGTAAAAAATGGGCTGGGGTGCAGCTCAGTGGTCTAGCACTTGCAGAGCATGGAACCGAGAGGCCCTGGGTTCAACCCCCAGTACTGCAAAAAAAAAAAAAAAAAAAAAAAAAAAAAAAAAAAAAAAAAAAAAAAAAAGAAGAAGAAGAAGAAGAAGAAGTTGTTACCAGACAGCAAAGAGCCAAGAAAACGAAGGCCGTGGAAAGTAACAGGAGCCCTGGATAGAAGACAGCAGGAGAGGCGAGATGCTGGGACACAGCTCAGGCAGAAAGTAGGACCTGCCCAGCAGGGCAGAAGAAGTGACTCTCACCTGGACACATTGTAACAGAACTGACAGCCAGGAAAGGCCACAGCAAGATTTTAAAAGCAACCAGAGGAAAGGGCAGATGGCCTGGTAAGGAAAGGCGCGTAGGCTGACCACAGCGACCCGGAAGGTAGTGAGTGGTCTTCACGGCCTCAGAGAGCAACCAGAGTCCCATGGGCTCTGCTTTATGAAGGTGGGAGCATGGTCCTTTGTGTGACAATGCTGGCAGGCAGGACCCTGGGTAGGTGGGTCCTAGGGGAAGGTCACCAGGTGCTGCCCTCTACAGGAGTGAGGGCCCAGTCTCTGGCTTCTGGCTTGGCACTGGAGTCCTTCCCTCCCACATGCGCCCTGCCACATGCCCAGGGACTCACCAGAGCCAGCACTGTTGTTTCACAGCCTCCAAATCTAGGAGCTAAATAAACCTCTCTTATAGAACTACTCAGCCTCAGATATTTCCTTGTGGTTACAGAAAACAGAGTAATGCAGGGGTTGAGTCAGTGTATTTGCTAGTGAAACACACTGACAGCCTCCTGGGGTGTCCAGCCAAGGGGCTTCCAAGTGTGTTCTTCATCAAAAGGAAAATTTTGCCAGGAGAGCAGCATAAGCATGGCAGACAGTACGTGTGGGAAACTAAGTAAATGTCTAAGATCCTAGTAATGAAAAGAACAAGCCCACAGGAACAGAATCCAACAGTGGGCAGCAGTAGCCTGTGAACTGCGAGAAGAGATACTGCAATTGTTGGGTTCTGGGGTCTTTTTATTTGGGTAGAGGATTAAGATATCATTTAACAGAAACAGAATGTACAAATTCCAAATCGACACGAAGTGAATGTATGAGAAATTAGTGGGAAAAAACAATTAAAAACTAAAAGGCAGAAAAGGGGGAGAAAAACAATCGACTAGTATAAACAGTGCTGCAGTAGGCTTGGCAGTACAACCTGTAATCCCAGCCCTTGGGAGGCCGAGGCAGGATTGCGAGTTCTAGGCCAGCCTGGGCTGCAGAAGGAGACTGTGAAGAAAGATAGACAGAGGAAGAGGGAGGGAAGGAAGAAAGGGCAGAAGGAAGTCAAGAAAAAACTGAGATCACAGAAATGTGTTTCTAGGAACAACAGGTGAAACTCAGCCTACACACCCCAGAGAGAACAGCTGAAAACAGTGCATGAAACGTTTTAAAGCCTTTGTGTGTGTGGTACTTAGGGGGTTGAACCTAGGGCCTTGCACACACTTTTGCAGCCCCTCCACCACTGGGCTGCACCCCCAGCCCATTTTTTTATTTTTTATCTTGAAACAGAGTCTCTGTAAGGTACGCAGGCTGCCTCTGACCTCGAACCTGCAATCCTCCTGCCTCTGCCTCCTGAGTCTCTGGGATTACAGGTGTGCACCACTGTGTCCAGCTTTAAAGCCATTCCTAAAAGCACCAAAGAGCTGAATGAAGGAAACAGTAAGGAATCCAGGTTAAGACCGAAGAGAGGAGTGCCCTGCAGTGGGAACCGGATTGCTGGGTATTAGTTACTCCTAAGAACAACCCATAAAGCAAGGCAGTGCGGGGGAGAGGCCGGGGGAAGGTTTTGCGGCCAGCAAGGCCAGGATTTGTTGCCAGGCTCCAAACCCCTGGCAGGGGTTTCCAGTTACAAAAGCAATGGCTGAGAAGCTGTGGATTAGGCAGCCCTACAGGAGTCCCAGGACAGAAACCGGGGTTCAGGCACAGGGGCACCAAGAGGGCTACACCTTAAAAGCGAAGGTGACCCAGAAATTGAAGTCCAACCTCAATTCACCTCACACCCTGAGTGAACGAAGGTGATTCTCTAAGCCAGCCACCTGCTGAAGAGATATACTCCCCACTGGAAAATCAAACAGAGTCCTCAGTGTGTGATGCTGGAAGAGGACTGGGGACAAGGAAAGACCATCAGTCACACAGGGGCACAGTTGGGACAGCTCATGACCTGGAATATGCAGTGTATATTGCTCAATAAGATCCTGCCAATGACAAATTCCCAAAGTGGTCAAATTCTACCAGTTCAATAATTGGTAGAATCCCAAGTCTACCAATGACAAATTCTAAAATGATTAACTGACTTAACTGTATATCATGATTGTGAGTAGAGATACTCTTTGATGTCCATGCTCAAATATTTAAGTATTTAGAGGTGAAGGGTCATTACATGAAGAGTTAAAGCTAAAATAAAACCAATAATCTGATGGCACATAAAGAGTAGAAGAGAAGCAAACAGCAAGATGTTGGTAGTTGGTGGATCTGCAAGGAAAATACGTGCTATTTCGTAACTTTTCTGTGAGTTTGAAAATTTTCATGTTGAAAATGTTCACAAAAGCATCAAAACTTCAAGAAAACTTAGTCAAAACTTACCAAATTGCACAATTTAAAGTGGTCTGCTTCATTGTATGTAAATCATATCTCAATAAAGCTGGCAAAACTTAATGGATTGGTTTAACCACAGATTAGATGTAACTAAAGACAGAATAGGGCTGGGATTTAGCTCAGTTGGTAGAGCGCTGCTCTGCAGTCTCTGAGGTCCCAAGTTCGATTCCCAGCACCGCAAAATGGGAGAAGGACATGGCAACCCACTCCCAAGGCAATCCCAAAACAGTCAGCCATTGAAAACCCTATGAGGGTCGCTATGAGTTGGACTCGACTCGATGGCACCTAACAACAACAACAACAACAAAGACAGAATTAAAGAACTGGAAGATAGATTGGGGAAAAGTGAATCACTGAAAAACGATGGAAACTACAGAAAAGAGATGGTGAAAAAGTCTAACCGTGTAATTGAATTATCAGCCAGAAATGAGAGAATGGAGCAGAAACAGTATTTGAAGGGTCATAGTGATAACTTTCTAAAAGTGATGAAAGACATCAAGCCACAGGATCAAGGTGTGCTGTGAGGGGTGGAGTGTGGTGGCACAGGCCTGCAATCCCAGCACTTGGAAGCCTGAGGCAGGAGGCCAGCCTGGGCTATATAACAAGACCCTAACTTAAAGGGCTGGCTGGGATTTAGCTCAGTTGGTAGAGCACTGCTCTGCATTCTCTGAGGTCCTGGGTTCGATTCCCAGCACCATAAAAATGGGAGATGACATGGCAACCCACTCCGGAGGCAATCCTGAAACAATCAGCCATTGAAAACCCTATGAGGGTCACTATGAGTCGGACATGACTCGACGGCACCTAACAACAACAACAACTTAAAGGGCTGCGGCTGGGAATGTGTTTGCTTTGCCTGGGTTGGTTGATGATCCTCAGTACTGAAACAAGAAGGAAAAACAACAACAAAAAGGCACTGCGATGCTCTAGAGGCAAAATACAAAGAGGCAAAAACACAGCCAGCACATCACACAACCGTTAAGGCCACAGACAAAGGGAGACGAGATGTTGGACGCAGCCAGCGGGGAAGACCTATCACCTTCGAAGAGCCAGACAGCAAAAATGAGCACCGACTTCCCAGTAGCGCCGCACCAGCAACAGTGACAGGAGCCTGCCAGGGCCTTAGAGTAAGGGGCACAGTCCCAAGCGAGCATGGTGGGGTGAGCCTCTAGTCCCAGCCACTCAGGAGGCTGAGGCGGGAGCATCACGGAGCTTAGGACTTCAAGGCCAGCTGGGCAGCATAGTGAGACCCTGTCTCAAGCACACACATTCCAAAAAGTGAAGGTTGAATAGAAGCATTTTAGAGCAGGGTTCCCCAACCCCCAGGCCAGACTGATACGAGTCGGGAACCTGGCCCCACAACAGGTGAGGTGGGGGGGGGCACCAGCCCCATCTGCCCTGACAACCTCTCCGCTGCAGGTCTGTGGAAAGACTGTTTTCTACAAAACCGGCCCCTGATGCCCCACAGCCTAGAGCCACTGTGTTAGAGAAACAAACTGGGAGAACTTTTGTTACCATTCAAAATCTGTTAAGGGAATATTTAATTTCCTTCAAGCACAAGGACAATGACCCCCAGGCGAGGTCAGTGGAGCAGGAAGGAATGAATAGCAGCAGAGAGGTGAATAAACGGTGCGTAAACGCAAGGAACAGTGCATAAAACCATCATAGTAATAAAGCTTTGTTAGCTGGGCGTGATGGCGCACGCCTGTAATCCCAGCGGCTTGGGAGGCGGAGCCAGGAGGGTTGCAAATTCGAGACTAGAGGAAGTCGATGTAATTTAGCGAGACCCTGTCTCAGGAAGTAAGGAAAAAAAATAAAAGGGCTGGGGGTGCAGCTCAGTGGTCCAGCACTTGCAAAGCGTGCAGGCGTGAGGCCCCGGGATCAACCCTCAGTACCACAAAATAAATAAATAAATAAATAAAATAAAATAATATAAAGCTTTGTTTTCGTTAGGTGCCATTGAGTTGGTGTCTGACTCACAGCGACCCTACGTACAACAGATGAAACACTATCATCAGTGCTTCTCTGCTATTTATAGGGTTTTCAGTGGCTGATTATTTTTTGGAAGTGGGTTTCCAGATCCTTCTCCCAAGCCAACAGCATCTGATGTTCCCAGGTGGTCTCCCATCCAAGCACTAACCAGGTCCAAACCTGCTTAGCTTCTGAGAGGGCTTAAAATACATCTAAAGAATTAAATATGGCAACGGCAGCAGAGATGTTGTAGGGGAATCAGTGGTGCCCTACAGGTAGAACTCCACTGTCCTGGTCCCCAGACGGCTACTGTCACTGCGTATGGGGAAGGGATTTGCAGCATAATTGCATTACAGATCTTAAGATGGAAGATTATCCTGGATTATCCGGTGGATCCAATGCGTCACTGTGCAGCTACCGGGGAAGGCAGTGGGAGGTGTGACAGAGGAAGCTGTGTGACCTCAGAAGACTGTCCCCAAATTGTACCCAGACTGTTTCAATCAGGCAAAAAGGTTCAGCAGACACAGAGATGACTGTCCTGAAGGGAGGGGCATCATGGCCCTAGGACACAGAGTTGTGTATGGTTCTGTTTGTGATCGGGGTTTCCTCTGCCCTAGAGGGGACAGCTCATGCAGCACAGCAGTGCACGGTACACGTGAAGACAGTACATGTGTCAGTGCGGGCAGCAGGTGCAAAGGTAGCTGTCCCGTGTGTGGCCAGGAGAGGGCCTCTTGGGCTCCGTCCCGCACCAGGGACGTCGCAGCTCCACGTGGGTGTCAGCAGCTCTCTGAGCTCTGCTGCAGATGATGGGCACAGTGCGTTCACACCGTCAGCTGGCTCTGTGAGTCCCAAGGGGCTGGCCAGGTACTCCAGGGGACTGAGCAGGGTGACTCCCCTCTGGCACCTGCACCTCTGGCAGGTTCCTGGACAGGGCGAGGGGGTGGTAGAGGCCCTGGGTTGGGGTCTGTCCCGTCTGAGGAAGGCCTGTCTATGGGCCTCAGGGTTGGGAGGGCGGAGCCTCTGTCAGCCAGGCCTCTGCCTTGGGGACAAGCTCAGCAGGTGGTGGGGACAGGCCGTTTTGGTGGGTCACTCACAAGGCTGAAGGGGCCACTGTGGAGTCAGGAGCCTGCTACAGCAGCTCAGGAGAAGCAGAGATGCTCAAGCTGCCCAGGTGAAAGCCTCATGGGTACCAAGGACCAGAAAGGACCAAAGACGTGGGGCTCGTGTGTGTGCAATGTGAGCACCCTGGGGGAGCAGGGCTCACTCAGAAGAGGGCGAGTCAGGCCCTGCCCTGCGAAGACAGCTGAGGACACACTGCGAGTCCCACGGGCAGCAGGAAAAGGTGCAGATGTCCCCATGAAATACAGGTAGGCTGGATTGAGAGCCTACAACAGGCACCCAAAGGCCAGAGCTGGTGTCAGGGAGGGGAAGCCACCGCTGGGGCAGGGCAAACTTGGCCACTTTAATTCTTCTGGACTTTGGTCTGAGGCCTGATAGGTCCAGCTGTAGGAATCTGCCATGAGGCACTTTCAGTTTTCTGCAAGTAAAAGAACAGGCAAAATCAGGTTTTCATTTGGCCCCCTCATCTCTATTGTTGTTAGGTGCTGTCAAGTTGGGTCTGAGTCATAGTGACCCTATGTGCAACAGAATGAAACACTCCCCGATTCTGTGTCCGGCACATGATCTTCTTTATGTTTAAGCCCGTTGTTGCAGACACTGCGTCAGTTCATCTACTTGAGAGTCTTCCTATTTTTCATTGACCTGCCAGTCTCCCAAACATGATATCCTTCTCCAGGGATTGGTCCCTCCTGACTCCATGTCCAAAATATGTAAGACGCAGTCTAGCCATCCTTGCATTCAAGGAACACTCTTGTTGCACTTCTAGAACAGATCTGTTGGTTCTTTTGCCAGTCCACGGTATATTCAATATTCGTCTCCAGCACCATAATTAAAAAACATTGATTCTTCTCCTATCTCACTTATTCAATGTCCAGCTCTCACAACTATATGATGACATTGAAAATACCATAGTATGAGTCAGGCACACCTTCATGTTCAATGTGACATCTTTACTTTTCAGCACTTTAAAGATGTCTTTTGCAACAGCTTTTCCCAGTGCAGTATGTCTTTTGATTTCTTGACTGTTGCTTCCGTGGGTGTTGATTGTAGAACCAAGTAAAGCAACTTCAATCTTTTCTCTATTTATCATGAAGTTGCTTACTGACTCAGTTGTAAGGATTTTTGTTTTGTTGATGTTGAGGCCCAATCCATACTGAAGGCTCTGTTCTTTGATCTTTACCAGTAAATGTTTCAGATCCTCATCACTTTCAGCAAGCATAGTTGTGTCATCTGCATAAAGTAGATTGTTAACGAGTCTTCCTCCAGTCATGATACTGTGATTTTCTTCATAAAGCCCAGCTTCATGGATTATCTGCTCAGCATAGAAATTG
The DNA here is from genome assembly GCA_007922755.1 of Pedetes capensis. NCBI lineage: Eukaryota > Metazoa > Chordata > Mammalia > Rodentia > Pedetidae > Pedetes > Pedetes capensis. The sequence continues at coordinate 57,886 of VMDO01001976.1, forward strand.
AAGTGATAACAGTGAAAGGATATGGCCCTGATGCACACCTTTCCCCACTTTAAACCAAGCAGTGTTTCCTTGTTCTGCTCAAACAACTGCCTCTTGGTCCATGTACAGGTTCCCCATTAGTACAATTAGGTGCTCTGGTGTTCCCATTCTTCGCAATGTTATCCATAACTTATTATCCACACAGTCAAATGCCTTTCCATAGTCGATAAAACATAGATAGACATCTTTATGGTATTCTCTGCTTTCAGCTAGTATCTATCTGACATTAGCAATTATGTCCCTGGTTCCACACCCTCTTCTGAATCTAGCTTGATTTTCCAGGAGTTCCCTGTCTATATACTCCTATAGTCACTTTTGAATGATCTTTAGTAAAATTTTGCTTGTGTGTGATATTAATGATATTATTTAATAGTTTCCACATTTACTTAGATCCCCTTTTTTGGGAATAGGCACAAATATGGATCTCTTCCAGTCAGTTGGCCAGGTAGCTATTTTCCAAATTTCTTGGCATAAACAAGTGAGCACCTCCAGTGCTGCATCTCTTTGTTGAAACATCTCTATTGGTATTCCATCAATTCCTGGAGCCATGTGTTTCACCAATTCCTTCAAGGCAGCTTCCACTTCATCTTTCAATACCATTGGTTCCTCTTCATATGCAACCTCTTGAAATGGTTGGTCATTTACCAATTATTTTTATATAATGACTCTGTGTATTCCTTCCATCTTCTTTTGATGTTGCCTGCCTCACTTAGTATTTTCCCTGTAGAATCTTTCACTGTTGCTACTTGAGGCTTGGATTTTGTCTTCAAATCCTTAAGCTTGAGAAAAATAGCATATTCTTCCCTTTTGGTTTTCTGTCTCCATGCTTTTGCACATGTCATTAAAATATTTGATATTGTCTTCTCAAGCTTCCCTTTGAAATCTTCTGCTCAGGTTCACACTGCAAAAAGGGAGAAGGATGTGGGAATCCACTCCTGAAGCAATCCTGAAACAATAATCAGTCATTGAAAACCCTATGAGGGTCACTATGAGTTGGACTCAACCCGATGGCATTCCTGTCTTTACATTTGGATTTTCTTCCTGCCTGGCCCTCTTTGCCTTTCTGTCCTAGTCTGTTGGCTGAACCAAGCTAGGGGCACCAGTGGGAAGGGAAGGGATATGCCTCTCTGGTAGCCTCTCAGTGACTCTGCCCTGCAGACTCAGTCACCTTCCCTGTTTTCTCTTACACAAAATCTTGGGCTTTTCCTTTCTTTTCTTTCCTCTTCTCTCTTCCCTCCCTCTTTCCTTCCTTCTTTCCTTTCTTTCTCTTTTTTATTTATTTTCACAATAGTGAGGGGCTGACACCAGAGCCTTACACATGCTTTGCAAGTGCTCTACCCACTGAGCTGCACCCCCAGCCCATTTTTTAATCTTTTATCTTGTGTCAGGATCTTGATAAGTTACACAGGCTGCCTCTGGCTTCGAATGTGCGCTCCTCCTGCTTCAGCTTCCTGAATTGCTGGGATTACAGGCTTTTTCTTAAACATAATCAGGCTTATACCTCTAGAGAGTTAAGCCTTCCCCTTTCCACTTTTCATCCTGACTGTACTTTCTTATTTTCTGTGTTCTTGATCCTGGCATTTGGGGTCTCAATCCTCTTTCCGTAGGCCCTAGGGCTGGCTAATTCCTAGACTGTAACTGACTCTTTTTGATACACAGAACAACCAATCAATAGCCAGGATTTCCTTTACCAAACTGTCATGCACCAAGCCTAACCCCCGCCCTGGTCCCCCAGGCTAGGGGGCCAACTAGGACTGCCCCTCAGCTCAGGGCCCAGGGAAGTTGCTCAGGCCATTTGATCCTAAGGTCACTGCCCCACCACTCCTTCCCTGGAGACCCCGGTGAAGACTGGACAGCATCCTCTTGTCTTCCACCCAGACCAAAGAGGGTCCTGGTGGCCCCTTCCTTTAGGGAGTGTCAGACACGTGTCTGCATGGCCCCCTGGCTGCCTGATTGGAACCTGCCAGTTGGCTGCCATCTTTGAAGGTGGACATGGGGCCAGCAGCCAGGAGCAGAGCTGGGGGAGCCAGAAGGGCCATGTGCCTTCATGTTCCACAGGACCTTGAACAGGAAGTACATGTGCTGTCCTTGATGAAGCCTGTGAAGACACAGAGACTGCAAGTTACTGACAAAGGGACAAAAGACCCAGGACACCAGAGGTCCACAGGGGAGTCATTCACCAGGAGCCAATGGCCCAGGGGACCTGGGGCACATGGTCATATATCTTTGTAAAACTTACTGAGCTCTGTGACCACAGCCAATTGTGATCCACAGTCCCGCACTGCCTCCTGCTTCCCTTCTGGCTGCACCGGTGCTGGGGGAGAGGAGGGCACTCCGGGGACCTGCCCAAGGAGGAGCCAAGTTGTGGGAACATTAATTCAGGCTCAGCAGAGTCTATTTATGTTCTTCCCAGCCACTTCCTTTCACATTAATGCTTAATCTGTTGTCATTTCCTCTCTCATTCTGAGTAAATATGCACTGAATTGTGTAATAATTATTTCACATTTTTCCTTGAAGAGAGCCACGTCCTTTTCAGGCTGACCAGCCCAGATGGGACCTGGTGTTGAGCTGGCCCAGCTGCCTGCCTATGGGTAAGAGCAGCCCCTTGCCAGCATTGGTCATTGGACGGCTGGTGACCCCACTCACACCCACCCCAGAATAGTCCTGGCTGCTCCAAGATTACGGGTGTATAGTGAGCCACCCTCTCCCAGACAGAAGCAAATGGTGACGTCAGGGAGCAGGTGCTTCCTCGGGACACAGGGGCCTCCACAGAAGAGAAAGGCTGATGCCTAGACATGTGAGAACCAGGAACATCACAGGCCACCTCTGCAGGAGAAGGTGGGGGACGTCCAGCCTCCCGGACTGTGAAGGACGGCTCTGCTGTGGGGAGGGTGTGGCCTGCATGACACATACAACTGGAATTTCTCATTCACAGACTCTGAATCTACAAATCCACCACTCGCTGAATGTGTTTGTGACTCCAAAATTAGTCCTCGGACTTTGCAGCCACGTGAGGCTGTGCTCAGCGCAAAGGCACTCTGAGCTCACATTGAAACAAGAGCCCCCTCGCCGTCTCTTTGGTGCAGCACTTCTGTCGCCCATCATGGTGCCCGGTGCTGCCTCGTGGGCCTTAGAATGTGACATCCTTACGTAGAAAAGACAACTATAGCCGGGCGTGGTGGCACACACCTGTAATCCCAGCATCGGCTGGGGAGGTGGAGGCAGGAGGATCACAAGTTTGAGACTAGAGGCAGTGTGCATCACTTAGCGAGACCCTGCCTCAAAAAGTAAAAAAATGGGCTGGGGGTGCAGCATGGCTGGGTTCCCTGGAGAAGCAGCAGTGACCGTCACAGTGACGTGGTGCCAGTCCTCGGCACCATCTTCTCTCCTGGGACAGGCCAGCCTCCCTGAGCAAAGTCTCCAGGGGCAGGTGCCTCTGCCTCGCTCCCGGAGCTTCTAGCAAAGTCCCAGGCATTTCCCATCCCCCAACTGTGCCTCTCCTCGGTTTTCCTCCCTCCGACCACCCCGCTTCACTGGCTGTGCAGGCTCCTACCATGGGGGGGCGCTGCCTGGGCGTCCCCACCCCATAATGCCAGAGCGGTCTCCACACTCCAATTCAGGGAAGGGCCTGCAGAAGCAGGGTTCACCCACGTCCTGCTGGCAATGGGGCAAGGTGACTGGTTTGGACGTGCTCCTAAGTCACCAGCACCACCCACCGGGACAAGACGAAGTCACGAGCGCTGGGGCTGCCTCTCTCGCGCGTGCTACCAGAGAAGCCACCAGAGAAGCAGGACACAGAGGATTTCAGGCCTATCCTCGGTGCAGTGGGGGAAAGGTCTTTCCACAGGGTTCGGGGGAGGAAGGCCGAGGAGGCCCCGGGCAGGGCCGAGTCAGCGCAAACCCCAAACCCCGGCTTCCCAGGACTCTGCGGCGCCCCAGCCCGGGGGCGGTCTCCACCCCTCTTCTGGCCTCCTCCCCGACCTTGTCCGACTGGGGCTCGTGGGCTGAGCCTGCGTCCAGAAACGCACTCGCCAGCGCTGCCTCTCTCCGGGATCTGTGTCCCGCCTGGGAGGTGTCCTCCGGGGCAGCCGCAGGTGCCCAAGCCTCGTGTCGGCGTCCCGAGGGGCGCGCGCGAGGAAACCTGGCTGGTCTGGAACACACGCGGCTGGCACAGGCGGTCGGAGAGAGCCTGCGCGGACCACGCCCTCCCGTGGGCCAGACCAGAGGGGCCGGGACCCAGGCTCTGGAGGCCCCGCCCCACCCCGAAGTCCCCGCCCACGGTCCCCACCCGGCTCCACGCCCCGCCCATCAGAAGGACCCGAGCGGGTCCTACGCCCCTCCACGGCCACGCCCCTCGAGAAGGCCACGCCCAAATCCCCGCCCCTAGCCCCCACACAGGGCGCGGCCTCTCTGAACGCCCCGCCCCTCGGGCCTTAGGACCCACCCACTCCCCGCCCTCCACCCTGGCTCCGCCCCAGCGAACCTGCGCAGTGGGCAGCGCAGTCGGAAGCCGGGCCCGGAGCTGCCGCCGGCGTGTTGCTCAGGGCGGACCCGGTCTCTGCCCGCCGCCGGGGCTCGGGCGCTGGAGCCTGGGATGGCGGCGGCGGCCGAGCCCGGGGCCCGCGCCTGGTCGGGCGGCGGCTCCCCGCGCCCCGGCAGCCCGGCCTGCAGTCCGGTGCTGGGTGCCCGAGGCCGCGCACGCCCGGGGCCGGAGCCGGAGCGGGCAGGCAGAGCCACGGGCCCTGCAGCGCAGGGCCACGGCTTCCGCAAGGTGACGCTCACCAAACCCACCTTCTGCCACCTCTGCTCGGACTTCATCTGGGGGCTGGCTGGCTTTCAGTGCGACGGTGAGCGCCTGCCCCGGGGCCCAACGCCGCTGCCCTCCCCGGCGGGACGCAGCCCTGACCTTTGAGCCCTGCCCCTCCCGGTGGTGGCCTCGGGGACAAGCCCTTGCCCTTGAGCAGGACCTCCCTGTGGCGGTGACGCCCGCGCCTCCCGGGCGGGGGGAGGAGAGGTGTCCCCGCGCTGCCTCCAGGTCCTCTCCCCGCGGGCCCCAGGGTCTCAGCGCTCCATCGGTGTGGGAACGGTGTCACCCCAGTGCAGTCCACTGCAGTGTGGGGGGGGTCCAGTGGGGCTGCATGAGGCAAGGTGCGCACCGTGGGGAGTTGTAGGGTGTGGGGGTAGAGCTCGCCAGTCCTTAGGCAGGCAGGGCCTCCTGGAGGGTCCCCAGTGGCCACCAGGAGTGGCCAAGCAGGGATGGCCTGACCCGAGGTATCTTTGTCCTGAGTGCATGGTGCTTACAGGGAGGAGGGCTGGCTCTGCCAGGCTCGCTGGGTGGGGAGCCAGCGGCCCGCCCCCGGGTGTGGCATGCCCCAGCTCGCTCCCACCCGGCTGCCAAGCTGGCCTGGCTGGGCTGAGGATGGTCCTCTTCCTGCAGGCTGGTAGATAGGCCCTGGGGCCCGCAGCCCAGACCCAGGTACTCAGTGTGTCCTGGCAGGGGCTGGATGTGGGCCTTGGCTCTGGGGCCAGACTGACCGGTCTAGCGCCCCTCACAGGGAAACCGTCCATCAGGGAAAACTGTGCTGTCCTGGCCCAGGGCTGGCCAGCTGGCACGGGGGGGACTGGGTTCACTGAACAGGTGAAAGGCGTAACTACAGGTCTGAATCCAGTCTCTGTGGAGGTAAAAGGTGGTGAAGGTAGAATTATAGGTCTGAGGCTAGCCCAGGATCATGGTAGAGGGGAGTGACATGAAGGTGAGATTCAGAGGCTAAAGCTAGACTCCAGGTTGTTGTTGTTGTTGTTGTTGTTGTTGTTATTGTTAGGTGCTGTCGAGTCATATCCGACTCATAGTGACCCTCATAGGGTTTTCAATGGCAGATTGTTTCGGGATTGCCTCGGGAGTGGGTTGCCACGTCCTCCTCCCATGTTTTCGGTGCTGGTAATCTCAAAGACTGCAGAGCAGCGCTCTACCCATTGAGCTAAATCCCAGCCCCCAGACGCCAGGTACCCCTCTCAAATGCGATGCCCCTGGGGCTCTAGGTCTGTGGGGTCTGAAACCCTTGGCACAGCCCTGGCCTGGTGCCCAGGGGATGATGCAGAGCCCTTCCTGGGCAGCATCTGTGGAGGATGGGCCAGGAACCTGCAAATGGGGCGGCAAGAGTGTAGGGAGAGGCCCCTCCCCCACAGGAGTGCACAGACCCTGAGGTGAGGAGAGCAGGCGGCGCTGTCTCCGCTGGCACTGCCTTCCAAGGGGGAAGAGGCTGAGTGCCCTGGAGAGGTTCCTATTGGGTGGGCACCTTCCTCTTCTCTCCCCCTACCCTCCTCAGACCCCCATTCTGGAACAGGCGTATCCAGCCCGTGGCCTACAGGCTGCATGCGGCCCAGGACAGCTGGTAATGCAGCCCCACAAAAATCTTTTAATCGTGGGCTTATTAGTGTTTATTTTCATCATGAGCCCTTATTATGTATATGCAGTGTTATGTAATTCACATGCAGCTCAGGATAGAGCCTCTTTACTTTTTTTTTTTTTTTTTTTGCGGTACTGGGGTTTGAACCCAGGGCCTCGCGCCTGCATGCCCTGCAAGTGCTGGACCACTGAGCTGCACCCCCAGCCCCTTTTTTTACTTTTTGAGACAGGGTCTCGCTAAGTTACGCAGGCTGCCTCTGGTCTCGAATTTGCGATCCTCCTGCCTCTGCCTCTGGAGCCACTGGAATGACAGGCGTGCCCCACCACTCCCGGCAATTCCTCTTTACTTGTTCGGCCGAAAGTTCAGGCCCCCTGTTCTAGAAGTTTTCTCTGGAACGGGCTGTGGAGAAGCTCCTTCTAGCATTGAGGTGGTCAGGCTCTGGCTCGGACCCTCTGCGTGGGCAGTGCAGGGTTGGCCAACATGGTCTCTGCCCCCACAACCTCGTTAGCCCTGTCCCACCCGTGGAGCCCAGCCCAGGCCGCTCCGCTTGTCCTGCCCTGGCTCTGCATTGCCACCACAGGCTGCCCCCTGCCTTTCCTTGTGACCACCCCACCCTCTTGCCCATCTTAAAGTCTGCCCCACTGCCGAATCTTTATTTGTGTCAAGGCCTCTGGGCTCGTTGCACCCCCAGGACCAGGTGTGCCAAACGCCCTCCCAGCTGGCCAGTGTGAAACGCGCACTCTGTGGAGGCTCAGCAGTCTGCCCCTCCGGAGGCTGCAGGGACAAAGGGGAGCTGCACCTGTGCGAGGGGCAGGGTCCACCCTCGAGAGGACAGGGCACTCTCACTGACCCCCAGGGAGGTCACCACACCAGGCCCCGGCTGTGGCCTCTGTGGGCAAGGATGGGGAACACGGTGCTTGTCCCGTAATGGCGATGGTAGAGATGGCTCCCCACTGTGTGGCAGGGCAGGGCTGGAGGCCACCGTGGCCAGCACTGGCAGCGTGGTCCCACTGTGGTGTGCACTGAGCCCTGCTGTGGGGTGCTGGTGCCCCACCGTGGCTCTTGGTGCTGCTGGCCAAGGCTGAGCCCTGGGGCCTCCCCTCCCCCGGGCAGGATGGGGGCTGTCCGTCAGGATGAAGCCAACCCCCTCGGCTTTCCTCCCCACAGTCTGCAACTTCATGTCCCACGAGAAGTGCCTGAGGCAGGTGAAGACCCCGTGCTCGAGCCTCGCGCCCAGCCTGGTGCGGGTGAGTATGAAGGCTCTCGGGCCGAGCGCTGCCCCGGGCGTCCTCCATGTTCCCGGTTTACCCACACTGCTTAGGAAGCAAAGGGCAGAGTCCTGCTTACCAGTCAGTGAGAGGGAGCTGCTGCTGTGCTGAGCACCAAGCACCCTGGGTGGACCTCCAGGAGCATGCTGGGAAGAGGAGCGGCAATGGGCACACACTTTTTGTTATTGTTGTTGTTTGTGGTACTGGGGGTTGAACCCAGGGCCTCGCGCCTGCATGTTCTGCAAGTGCTGGACCACTGAGCTGCACCCCCAGCCCATTTTTTACTTTTTGAGACAGGGTCTCGCTAAGTTACACAGACTGCCTCTGGTCTCGAACTTGCGATCCTCCTGCCTCCGCCTCCCGAGCCGCTGGGATGACAGGCGTGCGCCACCGCGCCTGGCTCAATGGGGCACATACTTTACTGTCCTGTCCCTGGAACACTCAAAGGGAGGAAGCCAGAGGGGAACAGATTAGAGGTTTCGGGGGTCAGAACATGGATGTGGCTCTGAAAGGGCCTTACGGGGAGCCCTGGGGGGACCTGGACTGCATCACTGTTAGTGCCTTGGCTTTAACACTAACCAGCTTTGCAAGGCCTGCAGCTGTAGTCCTGTGGCATCCGATCCCATCAGATCTCAGAAGCTAAACAGGGTCGGGCCTGGTTAGTACCTGGATGGGAGACCGCCTGGGAACACCAGGTGCTGTAGGCTTCGGAGATGGACCCAGCAACCCACTCCCAAAAATCAGTCTGCCACTGAAAACCCTATGAACAACAGAGAAGCACTGACAGTAGTGTTTCGCCTGTTGTACACAAGGTCGCTATGAGTCGAATACCGACTCGACAGCACCTAACAACAACAACAACAACATGCTTTGCAAGCTGTTGCCACTGGGGGAAACCGGGCAAAGAGGAATCTCTTCGTTGTTCTCACAAATGTATATGACCGTGTGGTATCTCAGTGTCATAGGCTTAAGTAAAAAGCAGAGGGCGCAGAGCCTTGGAGGTGGAGGAAGTTTTGGTCATTGACCTCCCTCTTGCAGGGCTGTGGACTGGGCAGTGCGGGGCCTGGCAGGGCACAGAGACTTCCCTTCTGTGGGTGCTGATGGTGTCGGGGCTCTCTGTTCCCTCTGTTGGTGGCTTTGCCTTCCGCATACTGCTGCCCCACCCCTGTCAGTTGCTGCCTTATCTCCTCCACACTCTGGCGGGAGGGACCCACTTGTTGGTGCTGTGGCAGGTGGAGCACAAGGCAGCAAGGCTGGCCGCGTGAGGAAGTTAGAACCTGCCGCTAAACTCTGGCTACGCTGTCTGCCCTGTAGTGTTTGATGCCATGCTGGGTACTTGAAGACCAGGTGTGAGTGCCCCACTCAAGGACGCTAGCTCCTGATGGTGGCCAGCACTCTCCTGATGTCACATGGCCAGGCAGTCCCTCCTATGGGCCTGCACCTCCTGTAGTTTTCTTTTTCTTTTCTTTTTTTTTTGGCAGTACTGGGGGTTGAACCCAGGGCCTTGGGACTGCATGCTCTACAAGTGCTGGACCACTGAGCTGCACCCCCAGCCCAATTTTTTACTTTTTGAGACAGGGTCTCGCTAAGTTACACAGACTGCCTCTGGTCTTAAACTTGCAGTCCTCCTGCCTCCACCTCCCGAGCTGCTGGGATTACAGGCATGCGCCACCATGCCCGGCCCTCCTGTAGTTTTCTAATGTTGGTCTTAATGTTTTATTTTTTAACATTACTACATTAAGAAAATAGAAATATGATTTCAATATACACATGATGAGAATTTAAAGGACACATGATAGGTAAAAAGAAAAACGAACCCACCATCCTGGCGTGCTCGTAGTTGTCTTTCTACAGTTCAGTCTTCCTCTTCGTTCCCCTTGTTGCACACATTTTAACTTCAGTGTCAGGATAAGGACGGGCGGGGGTGTCGTGGAAGACAGCGCACGGCTGCAGGCTCATGCCCTGTGGCCCGACTGCCTCCCTGAGGGCAGCCCTGGGCTGCGTCATACAGGACACGGGTGCCTGGCGGTCAGCAGCCCTGCCAATCTGCGGGGAAGTGTGGGAGGCAGGTGGGCCTGTGCTGGGGACGGTGGGCAGGAAGCTGTAGAACCCTTTGCCTGCCACAGCCCGGTCAGGCTAGCTGGCCTCTTGCTGGCACAGCCGGGTCAGGCTGGCTGTCCTCAGCAAGACCCGAGCTGCACAGCTGTGGGAGCGAAGGGGGAGGAGTGTGGCCCTGTGCTCACACGGTCGTGGGCAGGGCTGCCCTGAGTGGGTCCCCACAGAGTGTGGAGGGCTGGTCCATGCGGGGCTCCCAGGAGGAGGGTGTAGGGCCAGGCAGGTCCGGGTCTGAGGTGCGCTCTGCCCAGCAGGTCCCCGTGGCCCACTGCTTTGGCCCCAGTGGGCTCTACAAACGCAAGTTCTGTGCCGTCTGCCGCAAGGGCCTGGAGGCTCTGGCGCTGCGCTGCGAAGGTACGCAGGGGCCTGGTCTCTGCGCCCCCGGCCTGTCAGGGGGCACTGCGGGGAGATGCAGGGCCAGCCTGGGGGGCTCTGGCCACAGGGCTGCACCAGGCCGGAGCAGTCAGGCTGAGGAAGTGGGGTTCAGACGGCAGGGCTGAGGGCCGCTGCAGCGGAGGTCAGCGAGGAGGGCGGGGCCCGGAGCACTGTGAGAGGCCCTAACCTTGCCACCTACCCGCCCAGTGTGTGAGCTGCACGTTCACTCCGACTGTGTGCCCTTCGCCTGCAGCGACTGCCGCCGGTGTCACCAGGATGGTCACCTGGACCACGTGAGTGGGGCGGGGCGAGGCCGGGCAGTGGGTGGGGTGGGGCTGGCCGCTGACCCACCTCCTTCCTCAGGACACGCCCCAACACCACTGGCGGGAGGGGAACCTGCCTTCCGGAGCGCGCTGCGAGGTCTGCAGGAAGACATGCGGCTCCTCCGATGTGCTGGCCGGCATGCGCTGCGAGTGGTGCGGGGTCCAGGTGGGAGCGAGGTCGGCCTGGGGAGCGACGGGCCGCGGGCGCGCAGCGGGGCGGGGTGGCCCTGCGGATAGGGTGCAGTGCGCGCGGTGCTGGCTTCCAGGAAGGGTCACTAAGGGTTCTGGCCTGGGGTGGCGCCCTGCGCACCGTGCGGCCTGGTGAGACAGAGCCGCGGTTTCCTGTCCTGGGCTCCAGGCTCAGGCCCATGTCCCCCCAGGCCCACTCTGTGTGCTCCTTGGCGCTGGCACCCGAGTGCACGTTCGGGCGCCTACGCTCCATGGTCCTGCCCCCCGCGTGCGTGCGCCTGCTGTCCCGCAACTTCAGCAAGATGCATTGCTTCCGCATCCCAGAGGCCCTGTCCCCTGAGCCAGGTAAGGGCCCCGTGGGGTCCGGGGCATGCCCGGGCCAGCTTGGGGCTGGGTGCAAGGCCTTTGTCTGTCGCGCAGGTGATGGAGAGGACAGTGTCGATGGAAGCGCTACCGCCGTCCCTGGCAGAGAGGCCCTGACAGCTCCGGAGTCCAGTAAGTATCCCTCGGTGCTGCCCTGCCCCAGCCTGCCCCGGCCCTGCACGTCGTCACCAGCTCCTCCCTGGCCCAGGCAAGCAGACTCTGAGGATCTTTGACGGCAATGACTCCTTGAGGAGAAACCAGTTCCGCCTGGTCACCATTCCCCGCCTGTCCAGGAGCGAGGAGGTGCTGGTAAGCTGGAGCTGCAGGCCGGAGCCAGGGTACCTGTGGGTGCTGCCGCTAGCCACGCCTGCTCCCCACTTGCCCCCTCACCCCCGTCCTGCCACAGGTGGCCCTTCACCTGGTGCCACACCCTACAGGAGGCATCGCTTCGGGCCTACTATGTGCATGAGGATCCGCGGGACTTTGAGCTACAGGCGTTGCCCCTGCCCTCGATGGCTGCCGATGGCCAGGCCCCGGGGAAGGCTGGGAGCGGCGGGACCACAGAGGAGGAGAGTGGCAGAGGCGCCGGGCCCCGGGAGCCTGCACTGGAGGCCTGGGTCATCCGGGCCCTGCCGCGTACCCAGGAGGTCCTAAAGATCTACCCAGGCTGGCTCAAGTGAGACCCCAGGCACAGGGGCTGCTGGGAGTGGGGAGGGCGAGGGCCACTCCCTGAGCTCGGAGCCTGTCCCTGCAGGGCGGGTGCGGCCTATGCGTGCATCCGTGTGACCCCACAGAGCACAGCCCACACCGCCGTGCAGGAGGCCCTCACGCTGCTTGGACGCCAGGTGTGTATGCTGGGCCCACCCAGCTCCACCTGCCCCGGGTCATCTGTGCAGGGGGCCAGGCCGCTGTCCGGGGAGGTGGGGGGCCGGCCTCAGGCCTGATGCTCTGTCCCTGCTGCACAGGCTGAGGACCCACAGAACTTCCAGCTGGTTGAGGTGCTCATGGGCAGCAGGCAAGGTGAGTGGGCACCCTGGGCAGCACTCCTCGGGTCCTGGCATGGCTGGGGCCTATGGCGTTAGCAGGATGTCAGGGCCAGGCCCTGCCCCTCTAACCGGGCTCCCTCAGTCCTGCCTGTAGCCTATGGGCCCTGGGGTCTCAGAGAAGCTGTTGGCTGGGGTTGGGAGGACCCCAGTGCTGACAGGCTGTGCCCTTCGACCCTGCAGTCCAGCGGACAGTGCTGGCAGCTGAGGAGCCCCTGCTGGAACGGCTCTGGGACATCCGACAGGTCAGAGGGTGTGGACGGCTGCCCCCAGGAGCTGCCAGCCCCTGGCATGGCCCCTGCCCCGCAGAGGGTGTCTGTCCCTAGACTCTGCATCCTCCCCAGCGGGTAGCCTGTGGTCCTGGCTGGCAGTGCCCTCCATAGCGGCCACCTGTCCCCGGCAGGGAGGGCTTGAGCCCCTGAGGGGTGGCTGTCCTTGTTGGAGGAAGGAAGCCCCTGGCCTCTGTCCCCCAGGACTTGTTCAGCCCTGGGGAATCTTCCCAGTGGCCGGGGTGGGCAGAGGGTAAAGGAGCTGCTGCTAGCTCTGCTGCCTGGCACCCCCACAGACGTCTGTGCGCCAGGCGAGCCAGACGCGGTTCTACGTGGCTGAGAGCAGGGCCATGGCCCCGCGTGTCTCCCTGTTCGTGGGTGGACTGCCACCTGGCCTGTCCCCCCAGGAGTACGGCAACCTGCTCCATGAGGCCATGGCCACGAAAGGTGTGGATCCTGGGCCAGCCAGCGCTACGGAGTGGGGGTGGGCCCTGGCGGCAGGCGTGGGGCAGTGGTGCTGGGCCCGGGTCCTCCTGCTTGCTGTGTGCCACCCAAGCCCCACACTCAGCTCGTGTCACCTGCTCCGAGGGGCCCTGGCCTTTCACCCTCACTGGTCCCTCCCCAAGGTGCCTGGTCTCTGCTTGTCTCTTGGTGGGTGGGGCTGTGCCTTCAGGGACCCGGGACCCTGTTCTGGACCAGGAGGTGGGTGCTTCCTGGGGGCTGGCCCCAGAGGCCTGGAGGGGCTGTCTGGGGGAGGCAGAGGGGAGGCAGGCTCTGGCGCCGCGCGCCCCTGACCACAGCCTTTCCGTGCAGCCGCCGTGGTCTCCGTGAGTCACGTCTACGCCTCACAAGGTGAGCTGCTGCCGACAGCCTTCCGGAGCAGGGTGGGCGAGCCCAGGCTGTTCTCCCACTCAGTGCCTGGCCTCTCGGCCAGCGGGTGTTGGGGAAACAGGCCTGGTTTTGTTTCCTGGTTCCCACTGGGTGCCTGCTGAGGTGTGGCAGAGGCGCATCTTTCCTGACCCCTGCTTTGGTCCACAGCGTCAGTCACGGAGGCCACGGAGGAGTCCGTGTCCTTCCCCACAGGCGTGCCCCACAGCTCCTGAGGAGACAGGCCCCGCCACCCAGGGCCCAGCCTTCCCTGGAGATTCCCCTGGGGAGGGCAGCCTCTCTCTGTGGACACCAGCTTTGGCTGGCTGGCCTAGGCCGGCAGTGCCCAGAGCTGGGGCTGCTGGGGCTGACCGAGGCCCTACCCTGAGTGCCACGGGGATGGGGCACAGAGGACGGCTGTGCCCTGAGGTGTGGCCACTGTCACAGGCGCGGTGGTGCTGGATGTCTCCTGCTTCGCCGAGGCCGAGCGGCTCTACATGCTTGTCAGGGACACGGCTGTGCGTGGCCGGCTGCTGAGCGCGCTGGTGCTCCCAGATGTGCTGGTGAGTCGCGCTTCCGAGGCCTCGCGGCTCGAGAGCTGTCCCTTGGTGTCTTCAGTTGGGGATGGTGGGTGCTGCCCTGGGCGTCGCGTCACACCTTATGAGGGCCCAGGCGGACCCAGGCTGGCTGATTCACACCGAAGGGTCTGAGGTCGGAGGGCCAGGGCTTGTGTGAGGCTCGCCAGCGGGTGAGACCTGATGCCGCCCCTAATGTGCCCAATCTTGTCTGACCTTGGAAGCTAAGGGTCAGGCCTGGTTAGTACTTGGATGGGAGACCTGCTGTGTGGGTCAGGGCCAGCTGTCCACTCTGGGGAGGACCACAGGACATAGCTCCCAGCTTCTTGGAAGACACTGGGTCCCTACGTGTCCACCTCACTAAGGGCCAGAGTGCATTGTGACTGTGTGCTGACATCCTGACGGGCCCTATCTGAACATGACATATTCTGAGCCTGGGTGGCCTTAGGAGCCCCTGAGGCTGTGTGCCTCACGCCACCTTTGGCCTGCAGGTGGAACTTCCTGACTTTGGACGCTGCCCTTATGACCTGATGGTACCAAGTGGGGAAGCCCCTGCAGCAGGGCAGGGCTGGGGCCCTGCTGGGGCCTGGCGCGTGTGGGGCGTGCCGGGCAAGAGCCAGGGTCCCATCATATCCTGTTGTAGTAGCCTCTCTGATTCTCATCCTGCCCACCCTTGAGGGTCCCACGAGGCCCCCACAGCCATCCATGGCTGCTTGGATTCTGACCCTTGACCCCTGATGTAAGACCAGGAGAAACAGACTCAGAGTGAGTTTGGGGTCTGTGGCTGGGATAGGTGGCGCCTGTGGGTCCCTCCCAGCCCCTGCCCGCCTCGTCCTGCCAACACCTGAGGGCGCAGCCCCTGGAGGTCAGGTCTCCCCGTGCACCCTGGCCCTGGCCTTGCTCTGTGGCAGAGCTGGGCATGAGGCCGACACCCGCTTTCTCTCTCCCATCAGCTGCCCACCCCGGGGCGCATGGGTAAGTGGTGACGTGGGCGGCTCCGCCTGCCCAGAGGGTCCTTGGGTCCCAAGTGTGTCCCCACCCCAGCCCTGGTCTAGCCCATGTCCTCCCTGTGTCTGCACCTGGCCTGTCTCTCGTCCCCCCACCCTGTTGTAGGGACCCCAGATGGGCCACCGTCTAGACTCTCGCACACTGTCTCTTGGGGTTATGTGCGGGGAGGTGGGTTTTTTCCCGTGGCCGAGGGGAAACGTGACTGCTGCGTGGCACGGGGGCCCTAGGATCTGCAGACTTCCAAAGGGTGTGGCAGGCCTTCATTCAGCTGGCTGGGGGTGCCAGGCAGGGCCCCGTGGGCTCCCGGCCTGGGTCTGTGGCTGTGGCCAGGCAGGCAGTGCGGTCCCTCGACATGTGCCACAGAATGTGTGGCTCTGGCCTTCATGCTTGGAGGTCCAAACAGCCAGCTGGCCTCGCTTGTAGGTGATCCTTTTGTGGGCAGGGGTACCCCGAAAGATCAGTAGTCGTGAGGTCGGGTCAGCATGGGGGCTGCTGGGCCTCGGGGTGAGGGCACAGCTGGACCTGCCTTGGGAAGGGCTGTTCCTGGCCTGGTGGGCTCCGGGTCTGTGGCTGGACACCACTCCAGCCCCAGCAGGAGGACCCTGGCATCGCCCTAACCCGGCTCTCCACTTCTCAGCACACAAAGCTGCCCCCCGACTGCCACCCCCTCCTCGTGTTTGTGAACCCCAAGAGTGGTGGCCTCAAGGGCCGAGACCTGCTCTGCAGTTTCCGGAAGCTGCTGAACCCACACCAGGTCTTCGAGTTGACCAACGGGGGGCCTCTTCCTGGGTGAGTCTGGGTTCTGCTCCCCCAACCCTGCCACGGCAAGGGTCTCCAGTGGGAGTCTGCTGGAATCTCCCGATACGTGGGCAGAAGTGGGCACCGAGGACAGGCTACTGAGCGCCAGCCCTGCATGGTGGGGCCTCCTGTCTCCCGCAGGCTCCACCTCTTCTCCCGGGTCCCCTCCTTCCGTGTGCTTGTGTGTGGCGGGGACGGTACTGTGGGCTGGGTGCTCGCAGCCCTGGAGGAGACGCGGCACCGGCTAGCCTGCCCAGAGCCCTCTGTGGCCATCCTGCCCCTGGGCACAGGTAGGGTTGGGCGTACACTTGGCGGACGGGGATTTGGGCTGCCTCTGCCCTGGGCTCCACTCGAGGCTCAGGTGGGATCTCCGTCCCGCGGTGGCATGTGAGTCACTCTGGGTCTCGCCGGTATCCCAGGGAACGACCTCGGGAGGGTCCTCCGCTGGGGGGCTGGCTACAGCGGAGAGGATCCACTGTCCTTGCTGGTGTCCGTGGATGAGGCTGATGCTGTGCTCATGGACCGCTGGACCATACTGCTGGATGCTCATGAGGCTGGAGGTGGGGAGAAGAGCATGGCAGACGTGGAGCCCCCCAAGGTACCCACGTCATCCCGCTCTGGCATGTGACTCCCACTTTTGCTGAAGTGTGTCCCTAGCCACACCTGGGGGCCGCCACGCCAGCTCTGCAGACGAGGGCCCATAGCCACAGGGTGGGGCCTGCAGGCTCCAGAGCCCATAGTACCGTGGGGTGCCCTGCCTTCCCTGGGGTGCAGCGGCAGGCGAGCAAGGCAGCCCGCCCGGGAAGGGGCCACTGTGGTCCTAGCAGAGCAGGGCTGGAGACAGGTGGCTGGGCACATCTTGGGGACACGCAGATGTGCGTGGGGCTGGCCATTAGTGGTGGCACCCTTGTCCCAGATCGTGCAGATGAGCAACTACTGTGGCATTGGCATCGATGCGGAGCTCAGCCTGGACTTCCACCAGGCCCGGGAGGAGGAGCCCGGCAAGTTCACAAGCAGGTACCAGTGGGCAGGGCGGGGCCGGGCCTGGGCCACTCAGCCGCCGCCACCCCGTCACCGTGGGCACCTCCCTGTGGCAGGTTCCACAACAAGGGCGTGTACGTGCGGGTTGGGCTGCAGAAGATCAGCCACTCTCGCAGCCTGCACAAGGAGATCCGGCTGCAGGTGGAGCAGCGCGAGGTGGAGCTGCCCAGCATCGAGGGCCTCATCTTCATCAACATCCCCAGGTGCGGGATCGGGCTCGTGGCCGGGCGTGGGGCCTGTGTCCAGCCCGAGCCTAGAGCTGTGTGCGCCTCTCCGTCTTCCTGGGGCAGCTGGGGCTCGGGGGCCGACCTGTGGGGCTCCGACAGCGACGCGAGATTCGAGAAGCCGCGTATGGACGACGGGCTGCTGGAGGTAGTGGGCGTGACAGGCGTCATGCACATGGTGAGCGGGCGTGACAGGCGTCATGCACATGGTGAGCGCTGGCTGCCCGCCAGGCAGGCCCCGGGGTGCCCCGCGGGCCCTGCTGAACTCCACCTCCCTGCCCAGGGCCAAGTACAGGGAGGGCTGCGCTCCGGAATCCGCATCGCCCAGGGGTCCTACTTCCGGGTCACGCTCCTCAAGGCCACTCCCGTGCAAGTGGACGGTGAGCCCTGGGTTCAGGCCCCAGGACACATGGTCATCTCTGCTTCTGGCCCAAAGGTATGTTGGGGGTGCTGGGCTGAGGTGGCAGGCTGTGGAGTGGCCAGGCTGGCAGGTGGGCCTGGGCCTTCCCTGACTCCAGGAGGCCATGGGGTCCTCGGGAGGGTAGCTGGCCCATCTAGGGCATTGCCCCTCAGTGCAGACAAACCCTGGAGCCTCAGAGAAGGGCGAGGTGAGGGTTGTGCGCCAGGGGCTGCGGGCCACGTGGGTCAGGTGGCTTCACCAAGCCCTTCCTCTCCTGTGGAGTGGAGAGGGCAGTGGGCATCTTGGGACCCCAGAGCTGTGACACACTGTGCTACCTTGTCCCTCTGACCCCTCCCCCCCTCCCCTGGAGCAGGTCCACATGCTGAGGAAGGCCAAGCAGAAGCCCAGGAAGGCTGGAGCCATCAGGGACGCCCGAGTGGATGTTCTGCCCGGTCCCGAGGGCAATCCTAAGTAGGGGCAGAGATGCTAGGTGGCATCCGCACCTGCCAGCCCACCTGATCCTCAGCTCTGTTCCGAGTCTGTGCACTGGCTGGCGAGCGGATGGACTTGGCCGCGGTCCTGACCACGGCACGGGTCGGGGCCTGAGTGGTTCCAGTCTTCATCCTCACCCAGTCACGTGGCAATGGCTGGGGGTGTGGCGGCCGTTTCTCCTCAGCCCCGGCGCCCATCTGTGTGATAGGTGGGGCGGGCCTCACAGGGTGAGCGGAGCTGACCCCAGATGCTGTCAGCCACTGGAAGTTCTGGGGAAGGGGCAGGGCCCCGGCCACCTGGAGGGAGGGCACCCCTCCCTTGGGGCCGTCCCTCCCAGAGCCTCTGCCACCAGGAGCACTGGATACAGGCCATCAAGGTGGACTTCCGACCTCATTTTGTGTCCCCAAGGCTACCCCCCCTGAAGCTCTCAAGCATCAGGCCCTGTGGGGACCCATTGGGGACCCTGGATGGGTCCCTGGCCCAGTAGATGCAGAATGCTGCTAGCTCCTCCTGCCCCACCCAGGCAGGAGGCGTGGCCAGCCCCAGCCGGGGCGTGGCAACCTTCCTTACCCACTGGCCTCATCACTACAGGCGGCAGGTTGGACAGTAGGTGGTGATGGCCAGGTTAGGGCGGTGGCCCCTGGGCCTCACTGCCCTTTCCTCAGGCACTGAGTCATTGCACAGATATGGTGGCCTTGAGGAGACAAGCTGTTCCTGGGGAGAGGTCCCCAAGGCTAGGTGGGCTTGGGTGCTGTCTGCACAGCAGCAGGCTGGTGGGCGGGTTGGGTGTCTCCCCGTTGGCCCCCAGGGTGGGGCATTTAGTGCCCTATAAGGGACCGGGAGCGGGGCTTCCTGGTGCTGGGTTGGTGAAAGTATAAGTAATACCCTGCCGGGGTGGAAGGTGGCTTTGGTGCCCTCAGACCCGACTGTAGCGCTTCACACGCCTGCTGCCCGCCAGCAGGCACTGCTGCCCCTCCACCTTGACACAGCGTTCCATCCCTGCGCCTACACCCAGCTAGGCAGCTCTGCCAGCCTGGCCGTGCTGGGAAACCATGCTCACAGATAGCCCAGTTGGAGTGGGAGGAATGCATTTCCTCCATGCGCCCAAGAGTTCACTGTCACACCTCAGACCCCAGAGGGATCTGACCAGAGGCAAGCAGCCTACGTGGCAGTCTCCCAGGATCCCCCCAAAGGAAGGGTCCGCAAGGCCATGGCTTCCCCTCGGCTCCTAGGTGCTGGGCTCACCCGGCACGCAGCCCCGTGGTGGCCACAGCGTGGCACTAGGTGTGTGTCTTGCTCAGCCTGCGGCCTCTTGGGACCACAGTGCCATAAGGCACAGCCCCTCCCCTGCTTCTGCCAAAACGGCACAGAGAAATGCGTCTCAGGCCGCCTGTGGTCTCAGTGTAGACATTCCTCCTGTTTACACCATTCGTAATCTTCAAAACAAGCCCTCAGTGATGTGTTTAGTTTTTGCTTTGGTTTCAGTCTGCAGGGACTGTTTGCAAACTGGCCGGTGTGGCTCATCCTCTGTATTTAAGTGAGACCGTCCTGTGTGGGGTGTGTCCCAGTGCGCCAGACCTCTCTGTGTGTAATTTATCACTACCTGAACGTGACCTAACTTATATCTGGGACGAATACAGTCTGTGCTTTGCTACCCTGCCCTCTTTTTTGTCCAACACTGACGTGTGGGGAGGGGACTGGTGGCCTGGCTGGGGTGGTTCTGCACATGTGTGGGTCGGCAGCCCTGACAGCAGCCTCTCTGCAGCCACACACGGGACAGGCGGGGAGCGAGGAGGGCTCTGCGGTCCTGGCTGGGCCCTGCCACCCAAACTCCCTCAGAACGCTGGCCCCAAGGAGCTTGTGCAGGTCAGGCAGAGATGGGCTGAGGACTGAGTGGGTGGTAAAAGCAATAAAACGGCTTTCTGTGAAACTCCTCACTCAGCAAAAACTGGAAAACAATTTTTGTCCTCTGAAACAGACCTTGATATTTCACAGTGGAAATAACACCCAGGCCAGTAAAACCATGGCCCGGGACCACGATGAGCCCTGCCAGCCCGTCCCCGGGGGCTTCCTTCTGGTTGCCTCATTGGGATGGGTTGCTGCAGCCTCCCTGGCGCTAGCAGTGGGCTGGCAGGAGCTGGGACTGCGCCTCAGCCTCGCCCTGGGCCGGCAGAGGGCGAGCTGGCCAGAGGGCCCGCAGGACGGCCAGGGCCAGGCGCACGAGGAGGCGCAGCAGCAGGAAGGCAAAGGGTACCGCGATCTGCATGAGGTGGAAGATGGCTGTGCTGAACCTGCTCAGCAGGCAGGTGGCGGCAAAGGCCAGCAGGCTGGCGCAGGGGTACAGCGCCAGCTTGGTGAACATGAAGGCGTGCTCCCGCCCACCAAAACGCACTGCGGGCTGCAGCGTCTCTGTCTGGTGCAGCAGGGCCGCGGTCCAGATGGCGAACTGGAAGATGCTGGCAAAGAAGATGATGGCGCAGCTGACGCGCACGCGCTCGAGCTCGTCGTGCGGCTGCCGGGCAAAGGCTGAGGTCTGCTGGTAGGCCAGCGGGAGGCCGCCCACGAAGGCCAGCGAGAGCGTGTTGAGCAGCCCCATGGCTTGCGTGGCCTTGCGCACGTGCAGGAACAGCGAGTGGTGGGCAAACCAGAGCAGACCCACCGTGGCGAAGGAGCCGAAGTACGCCAGGAAGTGCGGCCCATACGCACCCAGGGCAGCCACGAGGCTGCCACGGAACTTCTCCTGCACGTCCTTGGGATCCGGAACATTGTCCTCACTGGGAAGTGTGAACAGATGGCATTTGTACCAGCCTCCCCAAGGGCCACAGGCCCAGAGGTGTGGGCTGAGCATCACAAAGCAAAGTTCAGATAAAGGACGTGGACTCTACGGGCAAAAGGCTTGTTCCGTGGTATTTACGGATACTTAGCATACAAAGCAGCTGCCTCCATTCTTCACCTGAACTGCAAATGTAACTGTTGCTCGTGCATGTTCTTTGCTGACAGCCCTACCTGCTGGCCCGGGGCTGGCAGGTGGCTCTCCTGGTCAGCTGGGCAGGGCCAGCCCTTTGTGGATGGGCTGTGAGATCGGCCTCTCCCTGCCTCTGCACTCTCCTGAGTCATGAACAGCTCTAGGAGTCCCTAGGCCTGGGACCCCTGAGTCACTCCCAGCTGTAGTGGAGGCCATGCGAGCCCCTGGGGAGGCTGCTGCCCTCTGAGGAGGCACAGCCCTGGAATGGCACGTGGTCAACTGCACACAGAAGCCGGGACAGACCTGCGTCCTCCCAAATCGTAGGCACAGGGGAGGGTGTGAGGTAGGGTTGGGGCAGGAGGCAGAGCCTGGGGGTCACACAGGGTGAGACCTGAGGCAGCTGCTCAGCAGGTACAAGAGGCCTGCACCTCCCCTCTGCCCCAACCACTGCTTCTCAGCTACAGGTCCTTCAGCCAGGGGTGCCTGGATGCAGGTAGAAGCAAAGGCAAATCGTTTGGGACTGTCCCTTAAATCCAGCTCTTGGGAATCAGGTACTAATGAGTATCTGCTTTTGACTTTTAAAAATTCAGTCATTACAGAGGAAGTGGCTACCCAGGGAGTAACGGGAGAATCAGACTGTCAGGTGCAGAGTAGGAACCAGAGCGCTATAACACGTTTAATGAAAATCAAAGAGTGCACTGGGCTGGGACTGAGGAGCCAGATGCATGAGGTGGCTTGCGGGGCTTGAAAAGGCAGACAGTGCTGGAGATAAAACACACACCACCGTGACAGGGAGCCAGGCTGAGCAGGAGAGCCAGCTGGGCAGCCTGCAGGGCCGAGGGGGGCTGAGGCACCGGGGCCACCTGTACTCCCTGAGCACAAATCTGGGGTTTGGAGACTGGGAGGCCACCGTGGAACGTGCCCCTCCCTGGCATTCTAGTCCCTGCTCTTGGTCTCAAGTTGGGAGGCCCTGGGCTGGGAGACCCTGTTCGCTTCCAGGGCTGGTGCCACCCATTCCTTACATCCAGCCCTGGGCACCCACAAGGAGGCTGACACAGAGAGCCACCTTCCTGCAGTTTCCAGGGCAAGATACCATCACTCACGGACTGCCATGTGGCATGTGGGCGGGGTCCTCACCAGATGTCCAGGATGAGGAGCGTGGCCACGATAGCGTAGACCCCGTCGCTGAAGGCTTCCACCCGCTCCTTGCTGAGGGGGGCGTGCAGATCAAAACTGAAGGGTTCCACGCTGTGAGCTGGGGGCTCCCCACGGCCTGTGGACATGCTGGGATGGAGGAGCTGGCCCACCCGGGGGGCTGTGGGGCCAGCGCAGCCATCGCTGCCCTCTTCCCCAAGAAGCTGGGAGAAGATGCGGTGCAGAGACACTGAGGAGCAGGAGGCAGCCGGGGCCAGCTGGGCCCCACGGGGGCAGGCCCTAGGCCACTGCATGCTCCTGCCTCAGGCCCACCCAGCAGACCTCAGGGACAGCCCCAGGCGTGGTGGTGCCGCCCAGTGGCCTCAGGGCAGAGCGGTGTAGGCACCTACCCATGAGCCGGTCTTTGCACCAGCTGGCGGCCTTGCTGACGTGAGGGAGGAAGATGACGCTCACCATCAGCAGGTACGACTGTGGGAAGACAGGGCAGGTCAGGAGCTTCCTCTCTGGGGCTGGGGGCTGCTCCCCAGGAAGCCTGGCTGGCCAGTAACCCCACCCTCCACTCCAAAGGCAGGGGCAGCAGGAGTAACCAAAGAGGAACCAATGGAAAACCGAATGCCCCCAGGATGCAGCAACTGCACTGCTGGGCGTATGAGGAACTGGAACTGAAGAGACACCGAGCACGCATCACGGCAGCACTGTTCACAACAGTGGGAGGTGGGAACAGCTCAAGTGTCAGTCAACGCCACACCAGACTATTGCTAGGCAATCGGTGCAAAGGAATGAAATTTTAATGCATGCCACAATACAGATGAACTCTGAAGACCCTCCCCAGCCGATCCCACTGGCCCTGCCCCGCCTGCCCTTTGTGGTGCCCAGTCCTGCATCCAGGCTCTGCCTGTAGATGGGCCTCTGAGCCCAGGCCTGGCTGCCTGCACTCCTCCACCGCCCCTTAGGCCTGACCGCATCGCATTCCTGCTGCACAGACCACTGTGGGCATAGCAGAAGGAGACTCTCCCACCTCCCAGGCCAGGACGTGGCCTCAGACTGCTGCCCCTGTGCCCTGTCCTCCCTGCTGCCCACCTGACATTCCAGGCCTTTCTCCTCCCCCCACCCGTCTCTTCTCCACTTGGAGCCCCTCCCACATTGGCCACCTCCACCCCACCCTGCTCCTGTCTCAAGAGGCCCCATCCCAGGGTGCCCCACCTGACCCCTAGGGGCCCTACTGCCATTGTGAGCCAGAAGCCCACCCTCCTCGTAGAGGCTGCAGCCCTCTGCCTGCACCGTTGCCCTCGGCTCCCCTAAGTCTCCTTCCTGTTTCACCAGCTTCAAATGAGGTTTCTGAGGGAAGCAGGCCACACATTGGCCACAGGCCCACAGCGTCACACTGCAGCGTCCACCTTCCTTCTTCACCACCTCACCTGGCCTCCCTGGCCACGGTGTGCTTAGCTGGGTGCTTCCCAGACAGCGCTTTGCTCTGCTTGGCCTGAGCGTCCTGCTGCAGGCCCGGCTGTGCTCCACTCGTGCCTTGTGCCCCTCACGCAGGAGGGGACAGCTGCCAGGGGGTGAGGAATGACCTCCGTGACAGCCACAGGCCCTCACGAGCCCGTTTTAAAGCTGGAATGCTCTCAAAATGCTTACTAAGGACTTAAAATGACAACCAGTTAGCCAGGAGCCATGGAGCATGCCTGTCATCCTAGTGACTCTTGAAGTTAAGGCCATAGGATCTTGAGTTCCAGGCCAGAGGCAGGTGCATGACTTAGCAAGACCCCGTATCAAGATAAAATACATAAAAGTGGTTGGGGGATGGCCAGCATGGTGTATACCTGTAATTCCAGTGACTTGAGAGGGTGAGGATCATGAGTTAGAGGCCAGAAGCAGCCTATGCAACTTCTCAAGACCCAGTCTCAAAAAATTAAGAAATTAAAAAGGGGGTTAGGGATGGAGGTGCAGCTCAGTGATGGAGTGCTCGAGTAGTATGTGTGAAGCCTTGGGTTCAATGCTTGTACTGGGGGGAAAAAGGCACAAAAGACATTCGCCAGGCGCCATGGCCTATACCTGTAATCCCAGGGACTCAGGAGGCTGAGGCAGGAGGATTGGAGGTTTGATGTCCGAGGTGGTCTGTTCAATTTGGCGAGACTCTGTCTCAGAATAAAAAATTAAAAATGGGCCGGGAGTGCATTTCAGTGGTACAGAACTTGCCTAGCATGTGCAAGGCCCTGGGTTCGACCCCCTAGTACTAGGGGGAAAAAAACAGCATTCATTTTTTTCACACTTCTTAGGATGCTTTGGTCTAAAACTTCAGTGTACTTTAATAGTGCACAAGTGGACCCTGCACCAGGAGTCGGCGTCTACAGCCAATCCTGAAATAGCTGTTCTGGCATCTTTGTCACTAGACCAGCTCTCTTATTCCTGTTTAACTTTTCTTCCTTCTGGGACGAGGGATTGAACCAGGTGTGCTCCACCACTGAGCTGCACTCCCAGTTCCTTTTCTATTTTTTATCTTGAGACGAGGTCTCCCTAAGCTATGCAGGCTGCCTCTGGCCTTGAACTTGCAGTCCTCCTGCCTCTGCCTCCCAAGTCGCTGGGATTACTGACGTGTACCACCTGGCTACTGCTACCGGGATAGGCCGTCCCTGGGGCTGTGAGCACTCACCATGGGGAAGAAGAACAGGGAGAAGATGGCTGCGACGGAGCACAGGGCTGGGCCCCGGAGGACGAGGCGCAGGACGTGCTGCCGGGACAGGGCCCTGTGTGCAGAGCCCTGGATCTGGGGGCTCAGCAGGTGTGGAAAGTGGAAGGCGTACACCACGATTAGTGCCTGTGGGAGAGGCAGGCTATGGGACCCACGGCCAGTCAACCCGCAGGCTGCCCCACACACTCGTGTACACAGACACACCTGGGTGCACAGGACCCCCGGAGGTGGGCTCATACCCAGGGCTGTTCCAGGGGTGGAGAAGGCATGACCACTGTCCTCCCCGTGAGGCTCTGGCCAGCAAGGCAGGGGCTCTGGGGACGCCACACCCCCTGTGTGTTCCTGGCAGGACCTGGGCTCCTGGGGAGTGGGGGTCAGGACAAGCACCTGCTTGCATGCCCCATGGAGACCTCACCCCTCTAGTGCCCCCACCCCACTTGATCTCTCTCTCTCTCTCTCTCTCTCTCACACACACAAATGCGCATGCGGGCCCCACCCTACCTGTACAGCCCCAATGGCGATCACACACATGCAGAACAGGAAGATGCCCAGGGGCACATCAGGGAAGGTCACCATTAAAGAGAACTGTCAAAAGAGGAAGAAAAGAAAGAAGGGGGAGGAAGGGGAGGGAAAAGAAAAGAAAGGAAGGAGGGAGGGAGGGAAGGAAAAGGAAAAGGAAAAAGAGAAAAAAAATAAAAAGAAAGAGAGAGAAAAAAAAAAAGGAAAGGAAATCTCACGAGGTTATCAGAACTCCGAGGCCTGAGCAGGTGCCATAAGCCTCCCCATGTCCACCCTGGGGCCTGGAAAGGAGACTAACGAGGTGGGAACAAGGGCAGAACTGCCATAGGCCCCCCACAGGAGCGAGCCACTCATTGGTCCAGGCCCCAAAGCCGAAGTGTCCAGGATTTGGAAATCCCCACACCTGAACTGTCCCAGAACTGAGTGATCGTACTCTCAGGCCCAGGCAGGGTGACAGACGAGCCAGGCAGGGGCCAGCACTCTGTGCCTACAGCAGCCTGAAGCTCCCTCCACTCTGCCTGAAGGCCCCAGGAATCCCCCAACTGCTGGCTCCCCGCAACCTTCTCTCCGCATTCTCCATTCTCCAGCCCAACCCCCGAACCACCCTGCTGGTCTGAGTTTCTGAGGACAGTTACATACAGGTGGTGCTCAGAGAGCATGTGCTGACCACTACTCACCGTGTATGGCAGAAGGGTGATGGTCATCATGCAGGCCTGCAGGGGAGTAAGAGAGGGAGGGATTTTTTTTTTTTTTTTTTTTGCAGTACTGGGGTTGAACCCAGGGCCTCACACTTGCATGCTCTGCAAGTGCTGGACCACTGAGCTCCACACTCAGCCTATTTTTTTACTTTATTGGAGACAGAGTCTTGCTAAATTACGCAGACTGCCTCTGGTCTCGAACTTGCGATCCTCCTGCCTCTGATTCCCAAGCCGCTGGGATTACAGGCGTGCACTGCCATGCCTAGTGCCTCGCTAGAGGGAGGTCATTTTCACTTGTTGCTTGAAGAGGAGGGAGGGGGCACTCCAGGACGACAGCAAAGCGCCCACAGGCCTTCCCCAAGATAGAGTAGCAGGCTGATGAGCGTTGGATTCCAGGCCCAGGCCCTGCAGAAGCCTGTGCCCCTGCCTGGCACAGACCGGGAGCCTGGGGTGGTCTGAGGAGTTTCTGGTGTGGGCAATTCCAAGCTCTGAGGAGCCAGAGGCTGGGAGGGCAGCTTACCATGCCCTTTCCCTCCTCTAAGGAGGGTTAAATTACAACTAAAATCATTTCCCAAAAGTGCAGGGAAAACTTACCAGGTTGAGCAAGGCAAGCGTATCATCTATTTTCCCAACAACCTGGAACAATCTAAAGTGAAGGAAAATAGAAATTGGAACATCGTTCAAATGTATTCTAATAAACTTAGAAATATACACACACGCACACACAAACACGCACCCCTGTCTCCAGTATTTTGCAGTTAAAACACCATTAAAGATGCACATTTGACCAAACATACAGCACTACCTAGCGTATGAAGTTCAGAGAGTTCAGGTAAAACTTAAGTCCCCTGGAAAGCACTCTGTTTCCCTCTGTTCTTCTCATCATCTCATTCCCAATTTAAAGTATGGTGCTTTCAATGGTCAGGACCGATGTGCAGGAACAGACTGTGCCCCTGGCAGCTCGGAGCGTCTGTCTTTTCATCGTGCCCCTAGACACAGGCTTATGTGTGGAACTTGAGGCATCAGGGGAGCGCTGTGAGGGGAGGCCATGCTGAGAGCTGCATGTTTTGTGCAGTTCATGGGGCTCACTCTCAGGAAACCACCTCTGGGCGTGTGGAGCTACAGCCCCATCGCGCAGTCTATCCACGCTTCAGACCTCGTGTCCAGAACCCACATAGGAGAGAGGAAAAATCTCTTTTCCCATGGCTTTTTCTGGGGGTTTCATATACTGACCCTGTTGAAACCAGCTATTAACAGAGGCAGCTCTGCAGGGAGACAGGACAGCATAACTACAAGCCAAACAGAGGGCCACTGGTCAGGGGAGCCTGAGCACCAGCTGCTGGGGCCCCTGCCACAGTACTTCCCCAGAATGGCCTGGCCCTGGCTCGGGATGCCACCCATCCTCTGAAGACGTGGCTGTCTCCTGGCAGGGCTTAGCTGAGCTGCCTTCCTAACCTGGGCGCTCTGCCTCCAGGCCACTGCACGGAGACACGGGCTCAACCTGCAGCTGCGGTCATCACTAATAAATCAAACAGGAGGGACCGTGGTCCTGGAGGGGGCGGCCCTCCTGGCGACCTGCTGGAATTGGGGCTGCATGTGCAGGCACGCACCCCAGGCAGGGTGTACGAAGACCCACGAAGTCCCCCAAGACCCCTCTGCCGCAGGCGCTCTCCCCAGCAGGTGTGGCCTCTGGTGGGTGAGCCACAATGCTCTGCTCATCCAGGGACACCTGGCAGAGCCTGTGGGCCTCCCGAGCCTTCTGTAAACAGGGGAGGTAGAAGGGAAAAGCCTCTCCCAAGCCTTGAAAGAGGAGGACTGTCCGTCACCATCCAAAACGGTCCTTTTGCTAAGAGCAAGCAGGTAACAGAAAACACTGTGGCACCCTTAGTGTGAGTGTGGATGCTTAAGAGGCTCTGCGGATCTCGCTGCACCCCCAGCATTCCCTTCCGGCAGGCTGATGTGCAGCCAGGGATGGCGGCATTCACACCCGACCCCTGCCTGCCTGAGGCCAGTGGACGGAGGACCTTGGCTCCCGGGGCCCTGTGCCGTTGGGTGCTTAGGAGCCTTTTCTTTCCCAGGACAAAGCACAGGCCCCAGAATGATTCCTGCAGGCGGCTTCCACTAGGGGAGGGGGTGCGTGGCCGGCACTTGATGGGACACAGCCACGCCAACACCGCTTCCCCCTCCTTGTCCTGCTGTCTTGGCTCTGCGGCGGCTCTGGCAGGTGGGCACTCGGCCGTCCCACCTCACAGAAAGCCAGTGAGGCATCGAGGGCTCTGGAGCTGGGCCTGGCCGTGACCACAGGGCTCAGGACATGACCTAGGGTGGGGCGGGTCAGAGGCCTCCTTGGGACACAGCACAGGATGAGGGGAGGGGCCCACAGGCACCCTAAGAAACTGGTCTCCCTGGCATCGCAGTTGCCCACGTGCCCCACGCTGGCCCCGAGCAAGTCATGACGACGAGGACCTTGCCTTGGAGAAGCCTGGCCCCTACCTGGTGTGTGCTGCCCAGGCCACGGTCACGATTAGAAACGTCATCAGGTAAACGGCAATCCTGGTTGCCAGAAGCTTCTGTATGCTTTTGTCAAACTCCTAGAATAAAAGAGTGCGGCCATGAGGACACAACAGAGGTCGTCAGAAGGGTGTGGCCTTGCCCTAGAGTGGGGCTGGACTCCTCGGACGCCCCCGCCCCAGAGCACACCAGGCTGTGCCTGATCCAGGCCCCACCTCCGCGTCGCCTGCCCCCAGCCTCAGAGCTGCCTTTGCTGGTGGTTTTCCCCACAGGTGTGTCAGCTCTGGGATCTTTCAGCTCCCAGGCCAGAGAAGGGCCCTAGGGCCTCAGCACCGGGCCCACGAGAGGCAAGGGGTCTTAGCGTTGGCAGGTCTGCTGTGTGGGGAGGATCCCACATTCACAGAGGTACTGCCTGAGGCGCGATAGCACGGTGGATGAGACCAAAGGGCAAAGGGCCTCCAGGGCTTCCAAACAGTTACAGTCACCTCCTAGAGGCTGTCACCTTGGGGTTTAAGTTTTAACCTGTGAATCTTGGAGGCACACAGACACTGGCACAACAGCCAGGTCAGATCCAATAGTGCCTTGGCGAGCAACTCCAAACTGCCCTGAGCAAAGGTGCCTCTGGGAGCCCCCACGGGATGGCAGACAGGGTGTGCCCACCGAGGGGCCACGTCTGGAATGGAGACCAGAGGGGAAGGAAGCCTCCAGCAAGGCAGAGCTCATACCCTTGAAACCCTGAGAAGGGGTTTTACGCTTTTAAAACAAAAGGACTGCTGTGCTGGCTTCCTTGGTTCTCTCTGTGCTAGCAGGTCTTGGGCTCGGTAACTGGGCACCTCAGCTGCGATCTCTCTGATGGAGCACGCCACGCTTTCTGGGTCGGGGAGCTTCACATCCATTGCTCGTTCTCTGGCAGAGTGAGCACAGCCGGAAGCCCTTCCCAACCTGGGAAGCCCTGGCTGCTCCAGTGCCTGCCCAGGATGTGCTGGGCACTTCTTTCACAAGTGTCATCTCTGGAAGTACCCTACAGACCTCAGGGACTTTCTGAGAACAAGCTGGGACACAGAGCCTCAGCACCCAACAGTGTCCACAAGACAACCCTAACCGCAGAGAAGAGTGAGCAGGGCCAGCCCCGCCAGGCCTGAAGGGCCAGCAACAGGTGGCGCCTTCCTCTCCTGGGAGAGTGGCCGCTGGCATTCTGTGGGTCCTGGTACCAGTGCCTCACATCAATGGCCACCAGGAGGGCGAGAGCCCTGACCTGAATTTGTGACGAGGTTAGCACTTCGCAACAGGCTGAGCTGAGCCCACCTCCAGGCTTCCCGGAGGAGGCGCCGGGGTCACGGCTGGCCCAGGGGGGTCCTGGCTCTCCTGGAGCAGCTGCTGATGGGCACTTTCCACTCAGAATGGCCCTGAGCCTGGCCCAGGTGCAGCCTGGCCCTCAGGGGTCCTGGGGAGCCTGGCTTGTCACCTCTAAATGATGAACCCCCAAATATGTTACAATGAATATATCTCCCATCACCCTGTTTGGCTCTCAGGAGGGCTGACTGCTGATGACGGGTAAGATCTCTCGTAAACAGAGGAACAACATAAGACAGGCACAGTGGAGAGGCCAGCAGGTGTTACCTCTAAATGCTGCACCCTCAAATATGTCACAGTGAACTCATCTCCCTTCACCCTGTTGGCTCTCAGGAGGGCTGATTGCTGATGGCGGGTAAGATCTCTCATAAGCAGAGAGACAACCTAAGAGGCACAGTCGTGGAGAAGCCATCAGGAGAGGCAGGGCTGCCTGGAAAGGCCAAGATGCCCACCTGTTCACTGTGTCCTTTGTTAAACATTACAAAGGCTTGCTGGTGCATGCAGTAAAATGAGTTTCCAAAGACACTAACTGATGTCCTGGCTCCTGGAAGGCCACTTATGGATTATCTCTTGGGATTTAGAAGCAATGTCTGGAGAGTCTTCCCTGCCCTAATCTTACCTCCGATTGTTAAGAGAAAGAGATTAGAGAAACAATGACCAGGTTAAAAAAGTTGGTACATTTTTTTCTGTTCTGTAATTTGTTACTAAGAAATAAAGTTTAGATATAAGGAGGCGAGGAGAGAGCCCTAGGAGCTCTTGGCTGAAGCTCACATTCTTGGCTGTCCGTCTCTTGAATTTGTCTCGGAACCTTGCAACTACACTAGCTGGGCTGGACACGCATTTCCACTGAATTCTTACCACTACCCTACCCAGAAGTGTTCTAAGTGGCCATCTTTTCACAATGTAAAAACCGAATCTCAGCAGCTCTGGGGCCTCCCTGCCCGTCTGGCCCAGCTTGCAGGTATGGCTGGGGCCCAGGCCTCGGTGCCTGTGCTGGCCGGGCACAGTCGCATCCTCACTCCTGCAGACTTCACAGGGACACGCCAGCCACAGAGGCCAAGCGGGCGCACGCACACCTGTGGTGCCAAACGTCCGCGTCCTCCTGCTCCTGGGGAGACGCGCGGCTCCTCTAACTCAGAACACTCCCGTCACGTCGGTCACACGTGTGAACGCTTTCAGACTCCCTTCTGCCCTCACCTCACCTCTGGGATGGCATGGGGGCGGCCCGCGCTCTGTTGGGTCAGAGCCCCCGCCTGGGGGAGCCTCCTGCCCAGTGGAGGACACCTCCTTGTCCACCCAGCTCTACAGAAGCTGGACCAAGCTCCCACCACCCGCAATTTCCCAGGGCAGGGCCCCACTGGGAGGCAGCACAAGTGGCTGGCGCTACACATTCCAGGAGGACCCCACCTCTAGCTCTGGGGCCTTTGGGGTGCGGGGCCAGTCCCCCCAGCCCAGCGTGGGTCTTCTCACCAACACACCGCACAGAGCACATCCTGTTCCCATTACCTGCTCTGGGGAGATCTCCGTGTGGGTCACAGGCAGGATCTGAAGAGAGAGACAAAAGGGACCAAGAGACTTCTTGGGCCGGGTTCCCTCAGAGGCAGTGGTCAGTGCTGAGGGCGCCCCACCCACCCAAGGGGCCAGGGGAGCCAAGGATACCACAGAGACCGTGGGTAGGCCCACCCCACACTGACCATGACTGTGGCAATGATGGACAGCAGTGCATCGCTGAAGCCCAGCATGCGGTGGGAGCTCTGGGTCCCCTCCCTGCTGTCCTCGTCCCTTCTGTGTGGGAGTGAGTCTTCCTGAGCATCCGGCGCCCGCTCCGGGGTCTGGGGCCCAGACATGGTGGTCACAGGAGCTAGGAAGAAGCACGGGTCTCAGCAGGCCAGAGGGACGCCCCGGGGGCTGCTCCTGGGGACTTCACCCATGACAACACAGTGGCAGGGCTGGAGGTAGGGCAGTGAGAGAGGGACTTGCCCAGGTCGCCCCTCCTCTGACCACCAGCGTCTGATCTCTGGCTGAGCTCTGTGATCAGGGTGAGAGCCGCCCTGTGTCAGCCTTCCCCGGGGGGTTGAGCAGTGAGAGGCACTGACACAGCGGGGGTTCTCAGCACACCAGGTTACCGGAGAGGGGCCCTACACCCCGACAGCAGGCTCTCCCCTACAGGCCACTTTTACCCTTACTGGAAAGGCAGCACTGTGCCCTCAGGCTCGATGTCATAGCTCCGTGGCTACCGCTGCCTGGCTCAGAGGTCCCTGGGCATCAATTTCAGGAGCAGGTTTTGGAAGGGGAAAGGCGAGTGCAACGCCAGGTGGGACGTGCTCTGGGCAGGAGACACCACACCCTGGGAGCAGAGCGCTGAGTGCAGCCAGGGGGGCTGCTGAGTGCTCCTGGCATGGTGCCTGTGGTGGGAGCAGTGAGACTTGCTCAGCCGCTGCAGGACATGGGCAGAGGGGCACTCGGCCAGGGGACAGCGGACAGATGTGTGGCAAGGGTGCTCATCCGGAAGCTGGTGCTGTGACCAGGGCAGACGTGCAGGAGGCTGGGCACACACAGGGCACGTGTGTGCGCCTGGGAGCAGCTTCTGAGAGGTGGGGAGAGAAGCTGCCGCTGGAGCCCACACACGTGGGGGGGGAGGAGCGCCTTCCTGAGGGAGAGGAAGGGTTTGCCCTGGGTGCATCTCCTGGGACACAGGAAAGCCAGTGCACACTGTCCCTGCAAGGGGCTGGGAGGGAGGAGGCTGTCCTGGAGAAGGGGCTGGGGGTCCAGCTCCGTGGTGGCACACGTGCCTAGCGTGCGTAAGGTCCTGGGTTCAACCCCCCAACACTGCAAAGGAAGGTGCATGCAGCTGACGGATAAATACATGAAAAGATGCTGAGCATCGTTGGGTTGCGTTAGTGAAATGCAAAACCACACTGAGATGCTAACCCTCTAGGATGGCTATTTAAAAACACTAAGTATTGGCCAGGATGTAGGGAAATCGGAACCCAAGTGCACTGCTGTTAGGAAGGTAAAATGATGCAATCACTGTGGAAAACACTATGGCAGGTACTCAAAAAATTAAAGACAGAATTGCCATGGGGTCAGGCAATTCCACTTCTGGGTAAATATTCAAAACTGAAGGTAGTGACTTGAAGAGGTATTTATAGCCAAAAGGAGGCAATCCAAGCACCAATCTATGGAATGAAGAAACAAAACAGTGCGTACACATAATGAAGTATCATTCAGTTTCACAAAGGAGGTCTTGCACACGCTGTAACTCGGAGGGGCCTTGAGGACATGACGCTCAGTGAAGCAAGTCAGTCACAAAAGCGCAAGTCCTGCGTGAGGCCACTTAATAAAGTCTAAAGCAGCAAAAGCCACGGACAGTAGAATGGAGAGTGCCAGGGGCTGGGAAACATGGGGGCTTAATGGCAACAGGGTCTGAGTTTTGAAGATGAGGAGTTGCAGGTAAACAAATAGTGATGTTGGCTGCACAGCAATGTGAATGTGCTTAATACCACGGAACTGTGCTTTAAAATGGCTTTAAAAATTAGTGAACTTAATGTGCATTTTACCATAGTTAAGAACCAAAGCTAGTACTTAACATGTAAGTGCTCAAAACATGTCAGCTACCCATCACCTTCGTCGTATACTAGGGTTTTTGTTTTGTTTTGCAGTTTGGGGGGGGGGATGTTGAACCCAGGGCCTCTTGCAAGTGCTCTACCACTGAGCTGGACTCCTAGCCCATCTTTTTAAATTTTTGAGACAGGTCTTGCTAAGTTACTCAGGCTGCCTGTGATCTCAAATTTGTGGTCCTCCTGCCTCTGCCTCCTGAGTTGCTGGGTTTACAGGGGTGAGCCATAGTGCCCAGCTTGTATACTAGTTTTTAAGACATGTGGCAACGAAAGGAAAAAGACTGAAAATAGGGGTAATGTTTTTAAAAGAGCATGATTTCTAATGCTGTTGGGAGTAAGGAGAAACTAGAAATTCAGACAGTTAGAGGCTTACAATTCTGTATTAGATCCATAGTGCACAGCAAGAGGCTCTAGAGGCAGAAACAAGTAAGGCAGCCACCCAACAGGGCGGTGAGCATGAGACTGACTAGTGTGGTGAGAGCAAGGCTTCCTGGATGGACTGTGCTGGAGAACGTTCTCAGAATGGGAGATGTCAGGGCACAGCCTGGAGACACTTCTGACAAGACCACAGTGACAAAAGAACAGTAAGACATGTACTAAGAGTAGCCTAAGCACCAGGCATTGTTCCAAGTAGTTTGTTTCTTTTAATCCTCAAACAATGCTGAAAATTAAAGAAAGGCAAGAGGGAACTAGTGTGTGTGTGTGTGTGTGTGTGTGTGTGTGTGTGTGTGTGTGTGTGTAAGAAGAGCTTGGTGTGCAGCAAAGCAGCCCAGAGCACAAGCTCAGACTGGAAAGCACACTTGAAAAGGATGGGATGACATCAGAGAGCCCTGTGCACTCCATCCCCAAGTCTGGACCTACCATGATGGTTATGTGGAATCCAGGTGCACTTTTCCTTACATATACCGGTATTCCACATACAAGTCCATTACCACGTGGTAATCTGCAAATATTCTCTCTACTCTGGCCTATTTTTTCACTCCCTCAACAGTGTACTTTTAAAAAATGGACTATTTTTTTTGTGTGTGCACGGTAGTGAGGGTTGAACCCGGAGCCTTGCACATGCTTTGCAAGCCGTCCACCGCCAAGCTGCACCCTCAGTCCATTTTTCACTTTCTATTTTTGAGATAGGGTCTCACTAAATTACGCAGGCTGCCTCTGGCCTTGAACTTGCAATCCTCCTGCCTCCGCCTCTCAAGTCACTGGGATTGTAGGCATGCACATGGCATCTGGCTGAAACAGACTACTTTTAAAGCAGTCTTAGGTTTACAGAAAAATTGAGCAGGAGATAGAGTTCTTCTATACTCCTTCATATTTTCCTGCTTCCCTATTAATATCTTACATTAGTGTGGCATATTTGTTAAAATGGATGACTCAATACTGATATATCATTATTAAATGAAATCCATAGTCAACATCAGTTGACTGTGTGTTCTTTGTGTTGTATATTCTATGAGTTTTGAGAAATTCACAATGACATGCGTCCACCTTTACGTTACCAGAGTAGTTTTACTTCCCGTGTTCCACCTACTCACCCCTTGCCCCTTAGCCTCTGATCTTTTTCCTATCACCATACTTTTGCCTTTTCCAGAATATCATATAGTTAGAACATCACATAGCTGCACATACAGCGTGTAGTCTTAACAGATTGGTTTCTTTCACTTAGCAATATACATGTAATTTAGTATTTCCAAATCTTTTTGTGTCTTGAGAGCTCAGTTCTTTTTATGGCTAAGTAATACCCCATCTTACAGGCATATTGCAGCTTGTCTATCTACTCACCTACTGAAAATAATGGCTGCTTTTAATAGTGTTTTTGGAGTTTTAAATTCTTATGAGCTCTATCTCTTTCACAGATCACTTTAGTGTTACATTTAAAAATCTCATAGAACATTGCATAAGTTTTCTTCTGTAAGTTTTAGACTATGATCTATTTTGAGTTAATTTTTGTACATGGTATAATGTATGGATTAAAGTACATTTTTAAAACATATGGATACTGTATTAGTGAGCGATTGTCCCTGCAGCAGAAAAACCAACCCAAACCAACTTATGGAGGAAAGACATTTATTGAAGGCTCACAGTGAATAGATCTGTCCACAGTGGTGGCAGGGCAGGCACAGCTGCAGCAGAACACAGGGCTCATGGCAGATGACCTTACATCTTCATGAACAGGAAGCAGTGAGTGGGCGGAGCCACAGGTCTGGGGTAAAAACCTTCAGGAGACCCACCTCCCAAAGTTCCACAACCTCACAAGACAGCATCACCAGTTGGGGACCAAAAGACATGACCTTTAGAGGACATTTAAAATTTAAACCATGACAGAAACCCAGTATTTCCAGTACCATTTGTTGAATAGACTATCCTTTCTCTAATGAATTACTGCTGTTGCTTTGTAAAAAACCAGTTGACCATATTCCTGTGGGCCAAATTCTAGATTCAATTCCATTAATTTATTTGGCTATCTTTATATTAAACCCACACTGTTCTGATTCCTGTGGCTTTATACACAGTAAGTATTGAAGTTAGGTAAGGTTAAATCACACAATTCTTTGTTCAAACTTGTTTTGGCTATTCTAGCTCTTCTGCAGACCGGAAGGAATTTCGGAATGTGTCAATTTCTACAAATGAAGTCAGCTGAGGTAAGAATGGATTGCACTGAATCTATAGATCAATTTGAGAACTGATGTCTTAATAATATTGAATCTCCCAATACATGAATATGGTACCTCTATTTATCAAGGTTAATGTCTCTCAGCAGTTTCATAGTTTTCAAGGTATAAGTCTTGCCCATTTTTTTTTTCAGGTTTATTTCAGGTCTTTCTCACTTTTTCATGCTACTGTAAATGTTTCTTTTTCTAATTTCAACTTCCATATCTGTTGCTAGTGTGTAGCAATATAAATGATTTTTGTACATTTGTCCCGAATTCTGCAAAACTTATTAGTTCTAGTAGTTCTTTTGGCAGACTCCATCTGATTTGTTTATACAGAGCAGTGGTTCTTCACTGAGGGAAATTCTGCCTTTTCTGGGGAGGCAAACACTTGGCAATGTCTGGAGACATTTTTGATGGTCACAAGTGTCACTAGTGGGATACAGGAGATAGAGGTCAGAGAGCTGCTAACATCCCACAATGCACAGGATAAATCCCATTACCAACATACCCAATTTTCTAGCCCAAAAAGTCAACAATGCCAAAGTTGAGGAATGTTGACACAATCATGTAATATCAAAATACATAATTATTCCTTTTCAATCTGGATGCTTTTTCTTTTTCTTGCCTCATTACACTGGCTACCATTTCAAGTACAATGCTGAATAGAAGCAGTAAGACGATCCTTGGCTTGTTCTTGATCTTAAGGGTAAAACATTCAGTTTTTCGTTATTCTGTATGATGGTAGCTGTAAATGTTTCACTGATACCCTGACCATGCTGAGGATGTTTCATTTTACTCCTCTTTGCAGAGTTTTGTTTTTTAAAATCAGGAGTAGATGTTGGATTGTCAAATGCTTTTCCTGTATTTACTGACATGATCTATTTCATTTTCTTTTTCACTTTTATAGTAATATAAATTACTTCGTCAATTTTCAATTATTGGTCAATTGTCAAATACAAAGCCAACTTTATATCCCTGGAATAAACTCCAAATGGTTGTAATATATTATCCTTTTTATTTATAGACTGAATATCCCTTACAAGAAATGCTTGGGACCAGAAGTGCTTCAGATTTGAGTCTTTAAATTTTGGGGGCACTTGCATAGACTTTACCAGCTGAGCATTCCCAATCTACAAATTTAAAATCTGAAATTTTTGGAGCACCATGTTGGCACTGAAGTTTTGAATTTTGGATCTTTGGATCCAGGATGCTCAACCTTTTTAGTGTTGGATTCAATTTGCTGAAAGTATTTCAATGAAATTTTTGTGTCTATGTTCACGAGAGATAGGTTGTTGCTTTCTTGTAATGTCTTTGTTAGGTTATAGCAGAATAAAGTTGTTGGGAATTAGGAAACCCTTCCTTCAATTTTCTGTGTCTATATATAATTGGTATTATTTCTTCCTTAAATGCTTGGTAGGATTCTCAATGAAGCCATCTAAATCTGGAGTCTTCCTTGAGGGATGAATTTTATTTTTATTTTCCTTAGCAGTACTGGGAATTGAACCCAGGGCCTTGTGCATGCTAGGCTAGCACTCTACCACTGAGCTACATCTCCAGCTGAGGGAAGATTTTTAATCATGGCACCATAAAAATGGGAGAAGGATGTGGCAGTCCATTCCCAAAACAGCCCCTGAAAACCCTATGAGTGCCGTTAGGAGTCAGACTTGACTTATTGGCATCTAACAACAAATTTTCTTGAATGAGCTTAAGTGGTTTGTGCTTTCAATGGATCCATTCATTTAGTCTAAATTGCTGGACTTACTCGCAAAATGTCTTTCATAATATTCTGGTTGTCGTTTCAGTAGGGTCGTAGCTCCCATTCCTGATACTGGTAATTGTTGTATCTTTTCTTTAATCTAGCCAGAAATTTTTCAGTTTTAATGATCTGAAAATCACTTTTGGTTTCACTGACTTTCTCTCCTGTTTTTGTTTTCTATTTCATTGAACTGATCTTTGATATTTATTATTTCTCTAATCATACTTACTTAAGATTTTATTTTCTCTCATTTTTCTAGTTTCTTAAGATGAATGCTGATATTAAGACCTGTCTTTCAGGAGTGATTTAACAGCAGCCCACAATTTTGGATGGAAGGAGGACATGGCAATCCACTCCTGAAGCAATCCTGAAACAATCAGCCAATAAAAAC
The DNA here is from genome assembly GCA_007922755.1 of Pedetes capensis. Classification (NCBI taxonomy): domain Eukaryota; kingdom Metazoa; phylum Chordata; class Mammalia; order Rodentia; family Pedetidae; genus Pedetes; species Pedetes capensis. The sequence goes on from VMDO01001976.1 coordinate 95,996, forward strand.
CCTGTAAGGGTCACTATAAATCAGACCCAACTCGATGACACCCAACAACAATTTTGGAATGCTGTATTTTCTTTTTTATTCAGTTTAAAATCCTTTCTCCTTTCTCTTTTGATTCCCTTGACTCATGGGTTATTTAAAAGTGAGTTATTTGGTTTCCAAATATTCAGTTTTTTCAGATATGCTACTAATTTCTAAATTCACCACAGTCAAAGAACATACTTGTTTCATAACCCAGAATATGATCTAGTTTAGTAGATGTTCTTTAGACACTTGAAAAAAATGAATATTCTGCTATTATTATAGGGACTGCTTTATAAATGTTCATTAGATCAGGTCAGTTGTTAGTGGTCAAGTCTATCATATCATTAGTAAGTTTCTGGTTAATGGTCATATCATTTATTGACAAAAGAATACTTGTCAACTACACAACCTCCAACTACAATTGTGATTTGTCTCTCTCCATGCAGTTATTAGCCTTTGATTTACGTACTTTAGAACTTTGTTATAAGGCACATGATGTTTAGAATTATATTCTTTTGATGAATTCACACCTTCATCATTATGAAATAATTTTCCTAATCTTCGGTAAAATCCTTTGCTATGAAATCCTCTATGGGGGACAGGTTGGGGGGGTGAGACCATAGATTCAGTTTTAGACATGTATGTGTACGTACATGAGGTGAGACATCTAAGAACCAACATCTAGGAGTTCAAAAAAGAATTTGGAGGTGCAGATCCGGCATTTACTGAAATATCCTAACACTTACAAATATTTATGAAGTAAGTAGTCTGAGCAGACTTTTGTTTCCAAATTACATAACTTAGAATCTTCCACTTGGTCCTAATGCATACCAGTATGAGTTCCTGGCCTCAAACTCAATCATGCTTTCTCGTTAGTCATTGAAGTTTCCCACCATGGCTGTTTTAGGTCTTTTCCACAGTGCTTAAGCCTTAGGTTTCCTGCCTCCCACCCCACTTTCAGTAGATTTTTTCCCCCTTATTTATAGTGAAACCAAAAGCCACCAGACAATGCCTTCAGCTTCCTTTCAATAAACACATAGTTACCTATTACCACAAGCCATTTTTTTCTCCCTTTCACCTCTTAAAAGAAAGTGCTTTTTTTTTTTTTTTTTTTAATGGAAAGTGCTTTTCCTAAGCCTAAAGTAAATACCCTATGCTCTGGATATGCCTGCCATCCTGTCTTTTTTTTTTTCCCAGTATGGTGGAGGGCATGTTGACCCTAGGGCCTTATGCATCGTAGGCAAGTGCTCTACCACGGAGCTGTGCCCCTAGCCCCTTTTTTATTTTGAGACAGGGTCTTGCTTAAGTTCCACAAGCTGTCTATGGCCTTGCACTCGCAATCTTCCTGCCTCAGCTTCTCAAATTGTTGGGATTATAGGCTATAGGGCCCAGCTTGCCGGCCTGTCTTCTAAGAGATTATTCTTTTCTGTACCTGTGGGCCTTCTCTCTGCTGACTCCCTTCCACTGGCTCATCTTAGAACATGTCAACACCACATTACCCCCATAGCCCCTACACTCTTCCTGAGTTACCTCCCTCTACCATCTCTATTTGTCAGCTCTCTAGTTCTCCACTGTGGTGATGCACAGGTCCCACTCCACTACTCCCTTGAAACCACTTTTTTTTTTTTTTTTGGCAGTACTGGGGGTTGAACCCAGGGCTTTGCGCTTGCATGCTCTGCAAGTACTGGGCCACTGAGCTGCACCCTCAGCCCATTTTTTTTACTTTTTGACACAGGGTCTCGTTAAGTTATGCAGACTGGCTCTGGTCTCAAACTTGTGATCCTCCTGCCTCCGCCTCCCAAGCCGCTGGGATCATAAGCGTGCGCCACTGCGCCCGGCTCCTGAAACCACTCTTAAGAAGAACACTCGTGACCTCACTGTTGTTAAAGTCAACAGACATCTTTCATTTTTTTCTACCTGTCTTTTAAGCTAGCAGGTGTTAGTCCACCCCAACGGTATTTTTAATAGCTTGAAATCCTGGGAGTGAAAGATGGCACTAGTTACTGGCCTAATTCCATTGTGTCCCTCTCTGGCTCTATTTTGCTTCTCAATCTTTCCTCTCGAGTCACTCTCTCCTGCAGTGACCTTGGATCCCAGGAACAGGGCTGATCAATGAACATCTCCACCACAAAGGGAGGGAACTACCCCAAGCCACCGCGAGCCTCAAAGCACAGCCGCCCCCAAACTGAGGACACTGATCTATGATGGCAAGGCTGCACCCTGAAATAATGTAGTTGCGGGAACTAGACTGCTCTCCTCAAGTGATGATATTGGTAACAACTTCGTGGGACCACCCTGCAGAACCGGAACTGAGAAAATGACCAACCAGACCGCACTGGAACTAGGACCGCGGAACTACACTTGCTTCTTGCCCTCCCCGGCCTACTTCTTCCTCTGTTTACACCTAAAGCTCATGTCAGTACCTTGACAACGCACTTGAGGTCGCTGGATCTCCTTACCTGGTCCTCTCCCGCACTTATTAAATTTTTTTTTTTTTTTTTTTTTTTTTGCTTTTCATCATTACTTGTCTCTTTAACTGGGAGACAGGGGTCTGAGCGTAGTCGGCAGGGACTCACTATCTCCAGCTTTGCCATAAACTCTGGATACAAAGAGTTGAGATGTTGATTTGGGCTTCAGGGTCCACTTCTGAGGGCGCCCGAGCTCTGCCTCGGGCCCACGGAAAAACTGTCTTCCTGAAACTTGTCCCTGGTGCCAAAAAATGTCGGGAACTGCTGAGGTAGAGTGTAGACAGTGCTGGGTCCCAGTTTCTCTTCTTACAGTCTGTCATTCTTACCCCTGGACATCGTTTTGTGCGTGACCTCTTGTAAATTACGGAAGTAGAGCCAGCATCCCTTATCCTTGTACACAAGGATATCCTTATCCTGTACACAAGGAGCTGCACTTCACGGGGGATCAGGGACCAGGCAGGTGCCAAGAAACGGGCGGGCAGGCGCACGACTGCGTCTCCCCAAACGGGCAGCCACAGGTGCTTGGTAACACACGGGACTCGGGGTGCCACAGCGCCAAATCTGACTTTTCTACACACGGGAGGGAAAACTGGAACTTTGAGACGTAAGCTTTTCAATCTTTCAATAGTAACAAAGAACTCATCTCCTACCCCAAAAAAACACTGCGAAGGCCAAAAACCAAAAACTCGAGTCTGTGGCCCCTGGCTTCCGGACCTCTTTTTAAAAATTCCCGGGGGATCGGGCATGGGGGGCCCTCCGGCGGGCCCCAGGCCTTGCTTTACCTTGGAGGCGTCAGGCTGGAGCGGCCTCGGCTCCAGGGCGGCTCGCGGCGCGCACCCAACGTCCGCGACGCGCCCTCCACCGAGGCAGGACCTGGCAGAAGGGGCCCGACTGCCGAGCCTGCGGGAGCCGAGCACCGGGACCGCAGCGAGGTGCGGCGGCCTCCTCCGCGAACCTCCGCCGGGTCCGCACGGGCCGCCAGGCCCCCGCCGGAAATCCTCCGCCGGCCCGCGCCTCTGCGCATGCGCGCCCGGGCCGCGCAACGGAAGTGGGTAGCACGCCCTTCCGCCGGCCGCGCAGGGGCGGGGCCTCGGCGGCGCTACGCAACGTGCTCGCGCCCCGTCACGGCGCGGGTGGACGATGGTGGGGCTGCCGGGCGGTAGCTGCTGACCCGGCAGAGCGGAGCCCGAGCCCGTGTCCCGCTGTCCCCGAGCGGGCGCCGCCATGTCGCTGCTGCAGTCCGCGCTCGACTTCCTGGCTGGCCCGGGCTCGCTGGGCGGAGGTGCCGGCCGCGACCAGAGCGACTTCGTGGGGCAGACGGTGGAGCTGGGCGACCTGCGCCTCCGGGTGCGGCGCATCCTGGCCGAGGGTGAGGCGTGGGCCGGGTCCAGGGCGTCGCCAGGCCGCTGGGGCCGGGGTCAGCCGAGGAGGGTCACCACCGGGGTGTGGGTCGGGTCAAGACCAGAGAGGGTCACGGCCTGGGGAGCGGGTCAGATCTGGGCCGGGGAGGGTCACTGCCAAGGAGAGGGTCAGAGAGGGGCCGAGGGAGAGTCACCAGTGGGGACGTGGGTCAGGGCATGGCCGCGCAGGGTCACACCGTGGGGCTGTGGGCCACGGCCTCTGCAGGTGACTGCCGAGGGTGGGCTGAAGTCAGGAGGTTGAACGCTGCTGGGGGGCATAAGCCGTGGCTCTTTGTATCGCGTCCAGGTCGGCAGTGCACTTAGGGGCCTGGGCCGATCCTGGCGCTCCTGAGCTCTGAGGAGCTCCGCAGTCCGTGGCTGCACGGGGTGTTGAGGCAGTGCTCGTCTTCTTATTCTGGTGAGGTAGAGCAGGAGTCCTCATGGGGACTGGGACTGGTCCATGGCCGGTTAGGAACTGGGATGCACAGCAAGAGGTGGAAGGCAGGGAAGCCGGTGCAGCTTCATCTGTATTTACACCTGCCCAGTCGTTCGCGTTACAGCCTGAGCTCTGCCTCGGGCCCACGGAAAAACTGTCTTCCCGAAACTTGTCCCTGGTGCCAAAAAAGTCGGGAACTGCTGAGGTAGAGTGTAGACAGTGCTGGGTTCCAGTTTCTCTTCTTACAGCCTCTTTGTCTTAACCCCTGGACATCTTTTTGTATGTGACCTCTTGTAAATTACGGAAGTAGAGCCAGCATCCCTTATCCTTGTAGAACCTCCTAGGATGGACACAGCCATTGGCCATGCATCTTGAAGTCACTTTGCTGTCAGTTGTGTTTGTAACTTCCTGAATGTCTTCTCCCTCACCCATGATTGGGCATTGGTGTGCGTGGAGTCTTTGCCTTTGGTCCAGTGATGAGCAGAGCTGTGTTAGGTCTCACTAGCTGTGATGTTTATCAGCTAAATACAGTTATTTCATGCTGAATTGGCTTAAGGATGATGAGTGGAGCCCTGAACAGGTGTCTCTGATGGCTCATAGAGTTGCAGGCTCTGCTTGTCAACAGGGTCCCTTGTGGTCATTTGTGTTCTGTTGGGGGCAAGAAATTGCACCAACATTGTGATGTCTTTATTCTGGAAGGACTGTGGGAATGTTCTGGCTGTAGCAGTATCAGACCCCTTTTCTCCATTCTGGTCAAACAGATTTTGGATGTGATTTGGTAGGTCCAGTAATGTTCTGCAGTGTGATGTTCCCTTACATCTGTTGGAACAATGACAGAGTTCCCCTGGATCAATTCATTTATTCTGAAAATAACAGGCAGTTATTTTCATTCTTCAAGAAATGTATAGTGGCCAGGCGCGGTGGCACACGCCTATAATCCCAGCGGCTCGGGAGGCAGAGGCAGGAGGATCACAATTTCGAGACCAGAGGCAGTCTGCATAACTTAGCAAGACCCTGTCTCAAAAAGTAAAAAAATGGGCTGGGGGTGCAGCTCAGTGGTCCAGCACTTGCAGAGCATGCGAACATGAGGCCCTGGGTTCAACCCCCAGTACCACCAAAAAAAAAAAAAGCATAGTGGAGCAGGGTGTGGAGGTACATGCCTGGAATCTCAGTACTTAGGAGGCTAAAGCAGGAGGCTTGATGTGAGTCAAAGGCCAGCCTGGTTTGCACAGTTGAGACCCTGTCTCAAAAAAATGAAAAAAGAAAAAGAAAAAAATCATAGTTCACAGGGTCTGGTTTCTGCCCTTGTGAAACATGAAATAGGACACAGTAGTAATGGCTGAAGGACAAGGCAGCGTGGGGTGGGGTGGGGCGGTGCAGTAAACATTGTGGAGAAAGGTACAGGCAGGTGTCTGGAGAGGCCTCCAGGAAGGGCCAGCAGAAGACTGTAGGGATAGGAGGGACCAGGGTGTGCCTGCCAGCGGGCAGGACGAGGGCCAGGGCCATTGCTGCTTGGAGGTGGTCCTGATTGGCTGGACAGGGAGGTTCATGTGAAGCAGGAAGCTTGCACAGGCCATGCAGCACCCAGAATGAAAAAGAACAAGGAAGTGTGGGCAGCCACCATGGCTGTGCAGAGGAGCTTGCGGCCTTAGCTCCCTGGGCCGGGGGGTGAAAGTGGTGTAAGCCTTGGATTTCCTCCTTTTAGACTTCATGGGGGGATCGAAGCCTCCTTCTGAACTAAAGCAGCTAGGTTAGAAACCTGTAGTGGATATTTTACATAAATGTACCTGAGTGAGTTTCTTGGACAGCAACTTTAGGCCCTCGGCTAGTGGGATTCAAGTTGTCATGTATGAATATGGCGAAGCCCGATAGCCTGAGACCCTTAGGAATCAATGTTTATACCTTCAGGATTCTTCAGGTTTTAGAAAGATAATGCAAGGTATAACTTATATATCACGGGATGCTCCTGGAAGGATGGGGAAAGTATTCTGTACTCAAATACATTAACATGTCTGTAATTAAATGAATAAATACTCTCATTGTGGGATAAAGGCTGCAAATTACACATCTCAATTCATGTCACATTTTTTTCCCAAATGAGTTTATGATAGACTAGGTTTTGTGGCCAGTTTTCATAGTTTTTATAAATTTGGACCTGGACTGTGAAATGGGCTAATGGGCAGAGTTGTGGAACCAGATAGCTTTCTAATCTTTTCCAAATTTGTTCTAAGTCTCCATTGTTCTTGAAAAGCAGATAACTAGAGTATCAACAGGACCAGCAGTGCCCAGCCCTAACGTATTCTAGATCACTCCTGTGTTCTCATTTTGGCTCCTGCAGCTTGCTTCTGAGATAGGTCACTACTGCAGAGGCAAGGCTGTCCAGGGTGACTGCCTTGTGCTCTCAGTGGGCTTATGGCTAGTGAGGTAAACTGAGATAGAAAGTGAGGATGATGCCCCACGACTGTTGCGGAACTTAAGTATCCCTAGGCTCTGTTTTTGTTGGATGTTACTGCGGTTTCAGTCAGCTCACCCTGGTGTGCCACACGGGATCTGGGATTCCTGCTCCGGAGTTTGTGCTCTCTTGAATGTTGGGTTTTCTTTATATTTTCTGGCTAGAGGTCCTTTGTCAGGTAGGTGATTTCCAAAACCTAATTAGTGGTTTGTTTTTCATCTTCTCAACATTAAATTTAAGAGAGTAAACATTCTTTACTTGAAGTGGTTTATTTTTTAATGGATCATGCTTTTGTGCTTATATCTAAGAAATATCCACTTCTGAGTATGTAGAAACGAGTTGATTTTTTGTATCTTGCTTTTATATCCTACAACCTTCCTAAACTCATTTATTAATTACGGTAGTTTTTTTTGTTGTTGTTGTTATTTCACCAGATTTTCTACATAGAAGCTCATGTTATCTGCAAACAAAAGCCATCTTTACTTCTTCCTTTGTGATCTGGATGCCTCTCACTTCCTTTCCTTGTCTGATTGCACTGGCTGAAGCCTCCGCCACAGTATTGAATATCAGTGGCATGAACAAGCACCCTTGCCTTGCTCCCGATCTCGGGTGATCACTAGGTATGATACTGCCATTAGTCCTTTATAGACACCCTTTATCAGGTGGAAAAAGTGTCTTTCTATTCCTGGTTTGCCGACAGTTTTAAATTTTGTGGTGTGATTTTCTCCTTGTAGGAAACTTTTAAAAACTAAGCAAGTTAAGTCTAAAAGTTATAGAATTTGGTTAGTTTTCAACTGTTAAACCAACTCTGCTTGGTCACGGTGTGTATGTTGTTGAGTTTGGTTGGCTGGTATTTATTATATTAGAGTTAAGAACCTATTGAGAGCTCTTTGGCTCATGTTTGTGACTGACACTAGTCTGTACTTTGCTCCTTGGATGTCATGGCAACAACGTCCACTTTCTTACCCAGGTGGTGGCAGTTTACCCTCTCTGAGTCAGTCTTCCTTTCTGCCTCATCAGCTCATCTAGAACTTAGCAGTTTTAGTTTGTTTCAGGACACTGGCTCTTGGTCTTATAGATTTCCCCTACTTCTTCCCCTTCATTGATCTATCTTGGGCTTTTCCTTCCTGTCATTGAAGCAGAATGTGTAAAAGCCTGTGGCATGTAAATGGAGTTGCAGTTTTTTTGTAGGAAGCAAATTATCATCCTTGGCCACAGTCTGATTTGTATTTTACTCAGCAAGGGTATTTTTAAACTGGCCGTCGTGGCACAGGCCGGTAATCCCAGCAACTTGGGAGGTTGAGGCAGGCGGATCGCAAGTTCCAGACCAGATGCAGTCTCTACAACTTAGAAAAACCCCGTCTCAAAATATAAAAGGGGTTGAGGATGCAGCTCAGTGATAGAGCATTTGCCTAGAATGCATGGGGCCCTGGGTTCAACCCCCCAGTACGGCAAAAGAAAGAAAGAAAGGTGTTTTTAGGCTTAAGTGCTAGCGCTGACTGACGGATGTTTTTGATTTTCAGGAGGGTTCGCATTTGTGTATGAAGCTCAAGATCTGGGAAGTGGCAGAGAGTATGCATTAAAGGTAATGAAGAATGACATTTGTGTCATTCTCTACAGGGCTTGGGTCACAGTGACACCATTTCAGGCTGTTTTCAGTCTGCCTCAGGGTTCTGTCTGCCTGTCCTCCGCACTCCTCAGTGTTCCCAGGGCTCCAGCTTGGGTTGAGAGCTCCCTTGGGATATGCCTATCCCACCTGAGGAGCTGACCAGCCGTGGAGGGAGAAGGGAGAGTGGCCTCACCGTGGGTGGCAGCCTCGCTGCTCTTTGTGGCCAAATAAGGGTCCAGGAATGTGAGGAGTTCAGAAGCCACTTGTGTGCGGTACACGTCTACAGTGTCTGCAGATAGGGGTGCAAGGGTGTCGGGGTCTTCTGAGCCTGGGTGCCCTGTGGGGTGGCTCTGAGTTTGTCCTGGAACACAACAGCAGGCCCAGTGGCTGCGCATACTGGACACCAGGGCAGCCTCACCTTGGTGGGTGGGCCCCAAGTACATCCGGTGTTTTGATCTACCGTATGCCCACATCTCCTGAGCACCTTCTCTAGCTCCTCGTCTGTCTTGTTTAACTCTGGCTCATTTTTACTTTTTCCTGTGTCCTTGGCTCGTAAAAGTCATTCAGGGGTCTCCAAGCTTCTGAGGAGTCAGATGTTCAAATGCGGTTAGGTGGTTTGCGCTCCCCGAGACGCGGTGTCCTCCAGACGCGGTACTCTCACGCTCTGGGCATTTGTCTGAGATCAAGACATACGTGAAGCAGAAGATAAGCGATCTTCAACCTTTTTTGTGTGCTGTTCCCTGACAGAGGCTGCTGTCCAATGAAGAGGAGAAGAACAGAGCCATCATCCAGGAAGTTTGCTTCTTGGTATCCTTTTCCCAGCACTGGGAGTCAGCACCATCATTCAGGAAAGTGCTGGCCAGCCGGCACCCATGATTTTCTGTGTGGTGTGTTGAAATTGGCTTTTTGCTTTTACCAGACTGAGGACTATCTATAGTGGAAGGAAGTTTTCTTCCCTGCTCTTTACTTCTAGGGCCACAGGAAAAGATTTAGAGGCTGGGAAGGGCTTGTTGCTCCTTCCCCATCCAGCCCCTCTTACGGCCTGGGCCAGGGCTACGTGGACAGCTGTAGTACCAGCTGCCCTGTCTCCTCACCCTGCACCCATTATGGGGCCTTTTTTTTGCCTGTCCTATACCACAGGTACCCTCCCTGAGCAGGACCCTCACTTTTATTGCTGGTGGGACCTGCTTCCTTTCCTAAGCTCTTCCATCTTGATACCCCAGCACCCCCGAGCTGCGGGCAGAGCGGACATGCTCACTCCCGATAGCCTCCCTGCTGTGGGGCCCCTAAGGGCCTCTGCCTGCATCTGCCATCTCCAACAGCTTCCTTCCACACCCTTTGCCGCCACATGGTCCCCTCCTTCCCCTCCCCCCACCATCTTTCTGCTCAGGCATGCTGAGACTCAGGCAGTTCAGGTGTCACGGCTGTGGTCTCACGATGCTATATATGTTTAAGTGCACATTCTCCTTTAACAAGACACTTGCAGAAAAAACTTTCTGGCCACCCCAACATTGTCCAGTTCTGCTCCGCGGCGTCCATAGGAAAAGAGGAGTCGGACACTGGGCAGGCTGAATTCCTGTTGCTCACGGAGCTCTGTAAAGGTAACGTGAGTTGTTGCGCTCTGACCCATTTAAGCCAGTAAAACATTCACAGGGTTTCTGAGAACACATTGGTCTTAACTGAAAGAATAAGTCAGGTGTTCAGCACTTTGAGTCTCTGGAACGGGCTTGTGTCTGTCCCTCGCTCCGTAGCAGGCTTTGCGGGAGTGGAGTCTCAACGCTGTCCCCCAAGGTAGGACAGGCTGGCGTGCATTGGCCCCTCACGCACGCATGGCAGGTCCCACACCCCCTGTGCCTGTGCCGTGTACTCTTAGGCCGTGTGAAGGAGTGTGTAGTTGGGGAGGACGGGCGGGGGAGGGGGGGAGCCTTTAGTGGGCGTGTGACCTCGTCCGAGGCAAGCCAGAGTGGGTGCTAGGGCAGGGAGGCTGATGGACTGGGGAGGCACCCTGGGGAGGGCTCTAGGGGCAGAGTGGGTGTGCGGTTGACCGTGGGTGGCACCTGAGGCAGTAGCTGCCCCTCTCACTCTGCTAGGTCATGGGCTGTCTCTGTGACATGGAAATGAGACCTCTCTGTGGTGGCTGCTCCTCTGCCATGGAGCTCTGCAGCCAAGCCGTGCCAAGCCCGACTCCTCCCCAGCTTGGTCCTGGGGTGTTGGTGCCCATGGGGAGGGAATGCTTCCCTGAGGGTGTAGCTGAGGCACATGCAGCTTCAATGTCCTCTGGGCAATGAGCGTGGGGAGAGAAGAGGCTGAGCAAGGAGGAGGGACAGCAGGGGAGTCTGAGGCAGGGACCCCATGAAGAAGCCTAGTCATGCAAGAACTCCTGCCCACAGCCAATCCCTCCTGGGCCGTGAGAAAACATGTTGTGGTGGCCAGAGTGGGCGCAGTCCAGTAGGAGCAGGCAGAGGAGGATGGAGAAGAGGGCCGGGGACCGAGTGGACAGCAGGGAAATGGGCTGGCAGGGAGAGTTACAGCGCGCATGCAGAAGTGCATTGCCGGTGAGTCAGCAGGGGTCCCTGTGCCCAGTGGAAGAGGACAGAGCCTGTGCTGCTCACGCGTGGTCTGAATGTGGGGGGCAGATGACCTCCGTGTGGCTGAGCGCCCTGGGCTGCTGACCCCTGTCAGGGCAGAATGTCTCCTGCCTGCCGTAGTTATCCTGTTGTACGTGGGTGAGGAGGTCACTGCCGCAAGATGAGAGGTCCGGAACCTCCAATGCTGAGGACATGGGGTTGGGGCAGCAGGGGACCAGCTCCTCACACTGACACTTGTGCCGATGTCTCGTTTTCTCAGTTTTTTATTCTGAAGCTCTAGACCTACAGAAAACTTGAAAGGAACGCAGGGGACACAGACTTAACCAGTTTGCAAAATTTCCTTGTAGTCGGCTTTTCTCCTCCCTTGTGCTTACTGAGTCACTTAAAGATACCCCCGGGACTCAGAATCCTCTGTGTATCGCCACAAAGCAGCATCCTTTTCCCACGTAACTGCGGGCATGGCTGTGCACCCTAGAGAACCTTCACGGCCTGGTGACGGATGTCACACACAGTGCGTGCTCAGTCCTCGCAGGTTGTCCCCAGAGTGTCTTTGGAGCCTCTTCCCGGACACCAGGACCCCACCCCGGTCGTGCTGCAATCGGTCCTCAGGCCTCCCACATCAGTTTCGGTTTCTCCCGGGCGAGCTTCAGCTCCTTGGCAGTGTGTGGTGTCCGCGAACTGGGTCTGAGACTGTCCCCTCACAGGCTGGGAAGGTGCTGAAGGTGGATTCCTCCCTCCCAGGCCTCCACCTGGGGCCTTCCCATTCATGGGTGCTTGTCATGTCATTTGTAATTACAAAGGAACCTGTGCTCATGGAAAAATTAGAGACAATGCGGAGTTAAGCATGTGCTTGTAAAAAGGGTTTTACCAGGGTACTCTTCCATTTATTTATTTATTTTGTGATACGTGTAGTTGAACCTAGGGGTTCACACATACTTTGCAAGTGCTCTCCCTCCAGGCTGCACCCCCAGCCTGTTTTTTATTTATATTTTGATCTTGAGACAGTGTCTCGCTGAGTTTTGCAGGCCGCCTCTGGCCTTAAACTTCAGATTGTCTTGCCTCAGCCTCCCAAGCTGATGTGATTACAGGTGTGCACCAGAAGTGCTGACACTATAGTAAGTTTTTGAAAAGGAAGAGTACTGCCAGCCATGATGGTGCAGGCCTGTAATCCCATCAGTTCAGGAGGTTGAGACAGGAGGATCGCAGGTTTGAGGCCAGAGGCAGCCTGCACAACTTGGTGATCCAGTCTCAAGGTAAAAAATAAGAGGAGCTTGGAGCGCAGCTCAGTGGTAGACCACTTACCTAGCATGCATGAGGCCCTGGGTTCAACTCTTAGTATCACAAAAAGAAAAAAAAAACGTCCTTGTATCAGCCATCTCTTCACACCAGTGACATCCCTTCTTATCCCTGGGAGACACATTCCAAGGCCCAGTGGGTGTCTGGAAGCATGGGCAGTGCTGAGCTGTATGTGGCAGCTCTGTGATTGTGTGGCTGTCCCCTTGATGGTCAGGACGATGATCATGGCTTGTCTGCTCTGGGATGAGTCCCCTGTCCTCACCTCCCTCCTCATCTGGGACTCAGGAATTTTTCACAGGATGCAGGGCTTGGTGGTTGGAAACCCTGGTTTGGAAGATTTGGGCAGGACCCATGGGTGGAGCCTAGTTGCCAGGTCCTCAGTGCCTTCTGAGGGGGTGTGGGAGAGGAGGAGGCAGGAGTGGGCTCTGGCTGTCCCTGCACTGGGCACTGTGGGAGGCAGAGGGCCAGCCTGCTGCCCAGGTCGCTCTTACATGGATACCACGTTTCCCTTTGTGTGGTGCAGAGTCATTGTCACTGAGGTGCCTGACAGTTGCACCCTGCGTGAGGTACCATTCAGGGAATGCCCTGCTTTGCTGGCCAAGGCTTCCTTGACATGGGCCAGAGTTGCCAGGCCTCTGAGGAGTGAGGGGACGTGGGGGCCCCTGTGCAGCAGGTGGGTCCACTGAAGGAGCCCTGGGTCCATTGAAGGAGGCCTTGAGGCTCGTGTTCTGGGCTGGGCTGTGGACCCGTCCTATCAGCGAGTCCTTTTTGATTTCCCCATGGAAAGCCACTGGTCCTGCCCCCCAGGTGTGTGGGCTCCAAAGCTTAGTGTCCCCTACTCACTCTCTCTATGCAGTGGAGGTGACTCTGAGGAGAAGAAAGTTATATAGCCATTTCCACACTGGCACATGTGGAAGTTTTAGTTTTAAAAATAATCTCTTGCCCAGGCACCATGGCACGTGCTTGTAATCCCAACAACCAGGAGGCTAAGGCAGGAAGATCGTGACTTCAAGGCCAGCCTGGGCCCTGTGGTGATTTCAGGGCCGGCCTGGGCTATCTAGCGAGGCCCTGTCTCCACAAAACAAAACAAAAAACCTTTTAATTCTTACCAAGAATGAACCACTGAACACAGGCCACTTAATGCCGTCGTTGAGACCTGCCCTGCCTGCTGGGGCCTGCCTGAGCCCGGCTGACGCTTCCTCTGAGGGCCCTGATCCTTTCAGGGATTCCATGTTTTTTGGGGTCAGTGTAGAGCCCATAAGGCAGGTGTGGTTGAGGGCTGAGAGCACTTTGGTTCAGCTGCGGGTGAGAGCCAGGGTGGGGCCCTGGCAGGGCCTGAGGTCCTCCTGGGCTTGGGGAGCCGGGGGTCCTGTCTATTGGCAGATACTGCACGGTGTGCATGGATGTAGGTCTCGACCCCTGCTCAAGATCCAGTTCTAGGAGCCCCTGTGCTGAGCTCTATTGAGACCGGAGGTTACAGTGCATATTCTGAGCATCAGGGTCTAGAATCTACTGCACCTCCTGAAACCGCTGTTGGAGCTGCCCCGTTTGCTGGCACTGGGGGCCATGCGGTATCGAGGCAAGGCCAACAGATGCAGCTGAAGTAACAGTTGAAAGCTGGGTGGTAGCCAATGCCCCCAAGAAAACAAGGGTAGGGAGAGTGCATGTGCATTCAGATGAGGTGGGCAAAGAAGGCCAGGAAGGGAATATTGGTCGTGAGCTGAAGGAGGCAAGCATGGGAGGCCACCCAGCTGAGGGAGCAGCAGATGCCAAGGCCCAGAGGCAGGGAAGAAAGAGAAAGATCGCCGAGAGTGGCTGGCTGCTGATCTGCTGGCCCTGTGGCCTGGTGCCTGTGACTTGTTCTGTGGTGCCAAGTGGGGACCAGAGCACGCTGAGCAGAGCATCAAGGGGGCTGCTCTGCGGAGAGTTGGGTGCAGGAGCTCAGGGATAAGAAGAGGGAGCATCTCAGACCAGGTGGGCATGGGATGGAGAGGCCCTGGGGCAACACTGTGCTTGGGGCTGCGACGGGGTTGGGAAGCCCGGGTGAGAAGGGGCCGGCTGAGTTTGCACAGCCTGTGGACTCCACACAGGAGGGCGCGGGGCGGCCAGCAGCGTCCCCAGCCCTTTGCCTGGCAGAACTGGCCAGCCCACCCTGAGATCTGTGGTTTCATTGGTGTGGCCAGGGCCACTGGGCAGTGCCAGTCACAGCAGGCTTGTGGGAGCCACGGGCCGTCACAGTCTGCAGGGTCCGGATTGTGTGCATTGTCACGCTGTGTCAATCACGACCGTTTCTTATCTGTGGAGGTTTAGCGATTACTTCCCTAAATTCAAGTTTGAAGACCTCGTATTTCAGTTCTTTGTAACTCTCACTAGCAGCGTGCTGGCTCGATAGCCCTCATCTCACTGGTTCCAGGGCGTCAGAACGGCCTCAGTCCTGCCTCCGCCCAGCCCGGGCATCTGCGACTCGATGCTTTTGCTTCTCGCTCATGTAGTGTCTGGCTGCTGCATGCCAGCTCCTGTCCTGGCACCCACCCTGCCCCGGCTGCAGGGGCAGACTCTCCTGTGGCCTGTGAGTGGCTAGGTGCATGGCCTGACCGTGGCCTCAGGAAAGGCGCGTGCCCGGCTGGCCAGGGAGTGCACTGCACTTCTCAGCCCTGGGGTGATTAGATTCACGTGTCTCTTTCAGGGCAGCTGGTGGAGTTTCTGAAGAGAGCTGAGTCGAAAGGCCCTTTGTCCTGCGACACCGTCCTGAAGATCTTCTACCAGACGTGCCGAGCAGTGCAGCATATGCACCGGCAGAGGCCGCCCATCATCCACAGGGACCTCAAGGTACAGCCGGGGTTGCAAGGCTGCAGCCCTTCCCTCACGCTTCCCTGGCCTAGGGGGTCAGACCTTGCTACCCAGTGAGGCCTTGTGACCACCTCGCCTGCCGGTCTCTGACTCCCCTCTCTGCTCTCACAGTCGTCCTGGCACCTGCGGTACCTGGGCACCTCCCCTCTCAGCTCTCATCCTGCCGCGATGGGCTTCTCAGTTGCTCCTGCTGGCCCGTGTAGCCGTGGTCCTAACCTCGTGGGGACCGGGGGACCGGGCATCCTAGTGTGGTCCTGGCCTTGGTGGGGAGGAGAGCGGGAGTTGCAGGAAGGGCCGCCCTGTGCGTTGTTCCTCAGGGCCTCTGCCGTGCCACTCTGTCTGTAGATGGAGAGATCGTCCCCTGCTGCACCACTGTGGGTGGCCCTGCTTGTCCGTAGGCTCCCTGACTGGAATTACCCCATGTCACTTTTGCCAGCCTGGCCAAGGCGTACACAGTTGTACGTGTCAAGGCTTTGCTTTTTCCTGATTGTTAAAGAAACTGAATGTTAGGTTTATAGCCATTTGCGCCTTATTGCAGTTGGCTTTTTGTTTTTGCATTTTTTTTAAGTTTTTTCATTTGGTTTGTGTGTTTGACTTGTGGGAGCTCCTGATATATTCTTGCAACAACCTCTCTTCAAGGTTGCATGTGCCACAGGAGTCATCTTCTGTTTTTATGCTAGTATTTACCCTTGTTGTGGCTTTCAAAATCCAAGACTTTGTGACAATTGTTTAATATCCATGAAGTTTGTCCTTGACCTGACTCCTCCTCACCAAAGCAGATGGTTTTGCTGAAGAATTTCAAAGCCATTTCACTCCCCAATACCTGTGCACACATTTTTGGGGAATTGGAACATTTCTTATGTGATCCTTCCACCATCTGTTGCCCAGCAAAGTGAAGGTGATTCCCGGGCATCTTCTCAGGCCAGTCTATTAAGGATCTTCCCCAGTTTTCCCCAGCAGGGTGGCACCTCCTCAACCTATGGGGCTTAGGTGGACCCCTCCCCTCACTTGAGGCCCCCAGTCCCCCAGCCATTCTTCTCAGTGCTGAACTTGACTCTTCCAGC
>VMDO01001976.1:112279-183513 GCA_007922755.1 Pedetes capensis
TTTTTTTTTCTTTTTTTTTTTTTTTTTTTTTTTGCAGTACTGGGGGTTGAACCCAGGGCCTCGCACCTGCATGCTCTGCAAGTGCTGGACAACTGAGCTGCACCCTCAGCCCATTTTTTTACTTTTTGAGACAGGGTCTCTCTAAGTTACGCAGACTGCCTCTGGTCTCGAACTTGCGAGCCTCCTGCCTCCGCCTCCCGAGCTGCTGGGATTGCAGGTATGCACCATGTCCAGATTCTTTTGTATTTTTCCTTCTCTTCTTTAAGCTGCTCTGTTCAGCACTCCTAGGTATTCTCAATAGGAAGATTTTTCAAGGTTCTAAGACCTCTAGAAACCTGAGGCCCCACTCTGACTTGGGGAGGTAAGGCTGCCTTGGGGGCAGCCCTACAGAGCACCATGCCACAGGCTGGCTGTCTTTGGACCCAGCAGCTCTTCAGCAGGCATTGTGTGGCTGTGGGGTTTTCCCACAGCATCAGGAATCTTCTGGTTCATTTTTTTTTTTTTTTCAGTGCTGGGGGGCCTGACCCAAGGGACTCACACATACTTTGCAAGCACTGTGTTACTGACCTGCATCTCTAGCCCCTTTTTAACTTTTTTTCTTGGGACTAGGGCTCACGGAGTTGCACAGGCCACCTCCGGCACTGAATCTGCGAACCTCCTGCCTTAGCCTCCTGAGCCGCTGACATTGCCGGCATCTGCCACCATGCCGGACTCTGGCTCACATCTTTAAAGCATGCTGGGTTGTGTGGTGGGTTTTGATGATAAAGGCTGGAGTCAGTGGAGAGTCAGCCTGTGAGGTTGGCCTGGATTTGCCTTCTCTCACCTCCCTAGTCCCTTGCCGCTCCTTGGAGATGCCTGCAGCCCGCACTGCAGGAGCCCTACTTTGCAGAGGCCCTTCTCGGGCGGCCCACCCATAGGCACTGCGCCCTGCAAGATGGGCTTGTGAATGCGCAAGTGCACACCCAGGACCTCGCATGGGGCAGCACCCTCCTGCCCTCCTGTAGCAGCCACCTGGGCCTTAGGGATCGTGTTCTTGTGTTCCTTGGGGCACTGCTTTCTCTGCTTGTGGCTGTCACGTGCATGGTGCCGGGTCCCGCATACTCTCTTCTGCCTGCCAGTTCTTCCTCAGTGTAGTGGTGTTGAGATTCACCTGTCTTACATGCAACCCCACCTGGTAGAGAATTAGTTGTAGGACTGCCTCTCCGTGTTCCCTTGTGCTGTGGCTGGTATGTGAGTCTGTCTCACTCCTTTGTTTGAGGTGAGCTGTGTGGCCCTGGGCGCTGTGGCCCACCTTGTCCAGCTGCCCCCAGAGCAGGTGCCCTCTGGTTGGAGAATGCATCTGACTCAATGACTTGTCAGTGCTTGTGGCTCTGTGGCTCCTTGCAAACCCCACCCAGAAACTCCGTGAATTTGATTAGCATACTTGTGCCTCTTGAGGGGTCGTGGGCTTTCTCAGCAGAGGGCCAGACTTTGCCTCCATGGGGACACCCTGCTCTGTCAATGTCCACTGTACTCTGTACACTGAGAGGGTCAGGCAGGACAACAGTGAGACTATGATGGGAATGGAATTTCATGTATCTTATTGTTAGTTTTCCTTTGATTTTTTTCCCCCAAGCATTTAAAAATGTAAAAACCATTGCTGGCCTGTGGGCTGCACAAAAGCGAGTGGTAGCATAGTTGTCTCTGAGCACCAACTTGCTGTCCCTGCTCTGCGACACTGCTTGATGACACTGTGCCTCAGGTTAGGAGAATAGTGCAGTTCCCGGCCATGCACACATCTGTACACAGAGAAGACCAAACAAAAAAGATCAAAACCTTTGCAATATTATATTTAAGTGGTAGAAATAAATAAGTATATGTATATATTTGCATGAGTATTTTCTAAATGTTCTGTGATCAGTTTTTATTCCTTTGGTCACAATGGAAAAAAATCAAGCAATAAAGACTGAAAAAAGGGAGCCTGTGTGTAGACTGGTTTGGGAGTGCTGCCCTGTGACATGCTGTGCAGTGGCTCAAAGCACCAGCAGTGTGTCCTTTCGCAATCCATAAGTTTGAAGTCAAGGGGTGGCAGGGCTGATCCAGCACCTCTGCAGGGAGAAGCGGGACCGGCTCCCCTCTGCACTTTTGGCGGTCTTGTTGGCTGGTAGATGTGTCACTCCACTCTCTGCCTCTGTCTTCATAGTGTCCTCTCCGTAGGATGTATGATAATATTTTTTTTAGTAGTAGTTTTTTAGTTAGTGTGCATCTTAATGGATTTCATTATGACATGTAGCTATGTGGACATCATTGTGCATTGCTCGTGTTCACCTTCCCTATTGCCCTCTCATTCCCTTCCTCCCCACCAGTCCCTGTTGATTTTGCATCTTAACATTTATCTGTTATTTTGTGATTTTTCTGCACAAGAAGTCTTCTGTCCATCTCTTGTTAGATTTATTCCTAGGGTTTTGATATGTTTAATGTAGTTACAAATAGCATATTACATTCTTTCATCTTCTGATTTTTCTGAAGGCTCATTGTGTCTCTCATGTCATTAATTAGGGTTATGTGTTTGATTTGTGGTTGATTTTAGCCTTTAAAAATTTTTGTGAATTACACATTTAATAACATGTATAATATTTCTTCTGATCAGAAAGAATTCAAGACATTGCATAAATCCCCTTTGAAGAAGTCCCCTTTGCTGACCTTCATGTGAAATCCTTCCTCCGCCTCAGGACCTGCCACAGCCAGGGCCTCTCTGTGGCCCCTAGCAGCCCCCAGCCTTGACCTTGGGGCAGAGGGGTTGCCTGATAAGGCGCTGTTTGCCTCTAATGCTCCTCTTCGTTTTTGCTGAGATTCAGACTTCATCTGTACCCTAAGTTCATAAGGACTGTCTTCTGGAATTTTGCAGGTTGAAAACTTGTTGCTTAGTAACCAGGGGACCATTAAGCTGTGTGACTTTGGCAGTGCCACGACCATCTCACATTGTCCTGACTACAGCTGGAGTGCCCAGAGGCGAGCGATGGTGGAGGAAGAGGTGAGGCTTGCGCTGGAGCCTGCTCTCTTGGGAAATAGCTCTTTGGCCCCTTTGCTTTCCTGTGGTTCTTTGGGCACACATCGAAGCGTGTCCCCGTAAATCAAGACTCAGAACGGATCTTCTGGTGCCGGCACCCTCAGGCTTTGTTCTGCTTCAGACGCGGCTAGAGTGGAGGCCTTGCTTCACCCCCTTGTCCTTAGGTCAGACCCGGCTATGAGCCTCTCACTCCTGGTTTTGCTCCTTGGATTTTTGTTTTTTATTATTGTCAGAAAACACACATCACATGAATCTGACCACTGTAAGGATTCTAAGTGCATGATTTGGTGTTAAGCCCATTCACAGTGTTATGCAACCATCACCACCAGCCCTCTCGGGAGCTTCTGTGTCATTCCAAATATGGCATTTTTTTAAAGAATCACTTAGAAACATAATGTCTAGGAGACCCTGTGGATCTTTCCAGGTGGCTCCTGTCCCTGCCGAGGATGTGTCGCATGCACTGTCGCAATGCGTGTGGCATTCTGCAGTAGCTGAGTCTTCGTGAGAGGCTATGTGAATTGCACAAACAATACAGAGCAGAAAGTCATGTACGGGGCAGGGTGGTCCTCGGTGTGCAGGTGTGCTGAGGGCTGGTGCGCAGAGATGTCCTTGGTGCAGAGGGCTGCGTGTCCACAAGACGGCCCCACCAGGTGCCGCCTCTCACCAGGAGAGCACACGTGCTTCCCAGCGCTGCAGCCACATGGGAAAGCACAGCTTCCCTGGCGTGGTGCCTGTGAGGGACATGGACCAGGCCTTGTCGAAAGCAGGGCTTCTGGGCTCCCAGGGCCCAACATCACCCCAGAACTGCCAGGAGCAGCACCTGGCCTCCTCCTCACACAGGCAGCAGAGCTGGCAGCCCCAGAGGGAGCCCGGGCCCTGTGCTGAGGCTGGCCAGCCTGCAGGAAAGAGGCCATGCTCTCGCTGGACAGGGTCCCGTCCTGCCTCACAGCCGTCATTCCTGGCCCCTCTGGATGGAGATTGTTCTGAGCAGTGTTCACCTGGATGATGCGATTGGGCGTTTCTATTCAGGGGTTGGTTCCCCGTATCATACCCCCTGAGTTGCTGGGGCATAGCACAGCTCACCTCCTGGCCCTCAGGCACCCTAGGGGCGATGATTCCCCCGAGCTGTCCCTGCTGTGTGCCACTCGCCGTGAGTGCTCTGCCCATGGCTGAAGCGGGAGCCCCAACACCTGCTCATGTATTTGTTATTCACAGGAAGTCACAGGGCCCATTTTTCTCATGGTCATGGTGCAGTCCTCGATTATTTTGGTGGGAAAATGTCCCAGATTTGCTTCACAGAGCTCTTGAATTCTTTTGACCTTTCCATCTGCTGCAGTTTGAATGTGGCTTGTTTCCGTGAAGCTCAAGTGGGAACTTAATCCCCATGGTGAGGTGTTCAGAGGGTGGAAACACAATTCAACTGCAATGTTTGGGAGTCGGGCTTTTGGGAAAGGATCAGGATTAGATGAGGTCATCATGGGAAGGCCAGACGATTGAACCCTGGTGGCTTTGTAAGAAGAGAGAGAGACCAGCAGACACAAGTGCATGCACACGCACACGCTCCCTCTTTCTACCTTGTGGTGCCCTGAGCCTCCGCAGGACTCTATGGCAAGAAAACCGTCACCAGATGCGGACCAGAACCCGGAGCCAGATAAACGATAAACGATAAAAAGTGATAAACTTCCTTTATTGTTTCTCTGTTCTGTGGGTGGAGCTATTAGCAGTGGAAAGTGGGTGAGTGCCCCGTGATTTGGGAGCGCTCGCTGCCTTAGGATATAGGATGATCTGGGTGACACATTGCCCGCTTTGCCCCAGCCCTGGGCCAGCGGCCTCCTTGAGAGGCTCTGCTGCCTCAGAGCGGAGAATGGAGTGGAGGGCAGGGTCTCGGTCCAGGTGTGCTCATCACGCTGGACCTCCGCACCTGCCTCAGAGCCGACGTGCATGCAGGTGTGCCGGTGAACCTGTCTCCACCTGCAGAGCGGCAGCCATGAGTCTGTGCTGTCCCCCTACTGAGATGTCCCCTTGCGCTGCTGCCTCGATGCCTCCCACTTGGTGAGAGCTCTGCTGCCAGCAGCACGGCTGTGCCCTGGGCAGTGTCAGGGTGCAGCACCCACTGCACCGGGAAGACCACCTGCTGAAGTTTGGGTTGGATCTGAGGCTCTGCCTCTGCACCCACAGCCGGGGTGTGCGCCAGACACAGTGTCCAGAGCTCCTGGGTCATTTTCTCCCTCAGTGTGGCTGTTACTCACTTGAAATACATTTGTGTCTGTGGTTTTTTTTTTTCCCCTTTTGTTTTGAGGTCCCCAGGGGAGTGAACCCAGGACACTCCACCAGCCTCTTTTTATTTTTATTTTGAGACAGAGTCTCTCTAAGTTGTGCAGGCTGCCTCTGGCCTCAAACTCACTCTCCTTCTACCTCAGCCTCCTGAGTCTCTGGAATCACAGGCATGCACCACCGTGCCTGCTGGGTTTGATTCTTTACAGATTTGTGGTATTTTTCAGAGCATTGTAATATGCCCACTGTCCTCATAGCTTCTCAGCCCTCATCTCTCAGTTTCCCTCCTAAGCCGCTTTCTTCAGAGATCAGCAGGCGTGTGTCCCCTCTCTCCCCTCCCCCTCTGTCATACTCTTTTTACTTTCTTCAGAGATGAGCAGGCGTGTGTGTCCCCTCTCTCCCCTCCCCCTCTGTCATACTCTTTTTGAAGTGGGTCCGCCTTGCTTCACTCGACTCACTTGGTCTCAGTAGCTTGGGCCCTGTGTGTGCCTCAGTCTGTCTACCTGTCACCCAGGCTGTTCTTGGTGTCTTGCAAGCCCTGGGGTCCTGCCTGAGAGGCCACATGACTGTGTCCTTGTGCCAGAGACAAATCTTCAGGGCATGCTTCTGGGAGTAGAGTTGCTGTGTTGAAGGATCTGTTCCCTAAAGTGTACACAAGTGAGATTTTTAATAGGCATGTCACAGCCGGGCGTGGTGGCGCACGCCTGTCATCCCAGCAGCTTGGGAGGCGGAGGCAGGAGGATCACAAGTTCGAGATCAGAGGCAGTCTGTGTAACTTAGCAAGACCCTGTCTCAATAAGTAAAAAATGGGCTGAGGGTGCAGCTCAGTGACCCAACACTTGTGGAGCATGCAGGCTCGAGGCCCTGGGTTCACCCCCGTACCGCAAAAAAAAAAAAAAAAAATCATGTCACACATGTCAGTGCACAGTCATAAATGTGCAGATTGGTGTCACCCCAAGGTCGGTCTGTAGAAGGGCCCAGGCTCCTCTGTCAGCCTAGCCCCGAGCACCATTTTTAAGGTGCCTGCGCTAGCCCCTTGCCTGTTCTTCATTTGGTCTCTCTATCTCCTGGAGTCACGCACAAGCTCTGCTTGGCACTGCCTTGCACAGATGGCATCTGCGGCCGACTGCTTTCTGTCCTCAAGGAGGCCTCTCAGCACAGCCCATCCTGCTCTCTGTTCACTCACGTCTCCCACTCTGTCTCAAGAGTCACCACCTGCCCGAGGCCCTGGCACCCTTCCGCTGAATGACCATGTGGCGTGTTCGTTCACTGGCCCAGTTTGGTGTGTGGTCGTGGGATTGGTGTGTTTGCCGTGCTGAGTAGAGCGTTTCCTGTGTGCTTGTGTGTGACTCCGATGTGCATGGGTTCTCTCAGTTGATAAACTGTGCCAGCTAGTAAACCTGGTGGTTTCCTGTGTTACAGAGGCTTACGTCCCCCTGGAAGTCATTTGGGAGCCTCTGTCAACACAGTGCTTCCTTTTGCTCACTAGCATGATGCCCCTCTCACAAGCTGGGCTATATGCAGCACTTTGAAGTGGATTCCCTGTGTTGGGTGTGATACACCTAAGACACGCAATGGCCGAGTAGGCAAATATTTTGGCATGGTTGCCTTATCAAGCTTTGGTAGCCATGAGAGATTTATTCTGTAAGGTAAGTAGTGGCGGCAGCACAAGCTATCAAGGGTCCTGAGGTGCTTCTGGGACACAGTGGGAGGACAGGCGCTGCTGACCTGCACAAGAGTTCGGAATGTCTCAGGGCATCCCTGCCAAACATTAAAAGCTGCTTGTGTGTAACTTTTCACGAGATACTTGTGTTTTCTCCAGATCACGAGGAACACTACGCCCATGTACAGGACGCCTGAGATCGTGGACCTGTACTCCAACTTCCCCATCGGCGAGAAGCAGGACATCTGGGTCAGTCCCCGTCCCTCCCCGGGTGCCCGGGGAGCAGGGCCACCGGAAGGGCTGTCTGCCTGGGTCCTCCCCTCCCCTCGCACCCTCCCCTGTTCGCATGCCTATCATTTTCTTTCCTCCTCATTTTCTGAGGCAGAGGGAATCGACCGAGCAGCTGGGGTCAGTGTGGCTCTGAGTGCACAGACATGGCGTGGTGGCGAGGTCTCCCTGGCGTGGCTCTGTGCCTGTCCTGACCTCTGCCCCTGGCCTGAGCTACAGGCCTGAGGCCGCTCTACCATGGCTCCTCTCTGGGGCGACCAAGGGGTGTCACTCTGCACTGGCACTATCACGGTTGACGCTGAAGACCTGGGTGACCTCGGAATCTTGGGTCTGTCACCACAAGCCACAAGCAGTCAGTTCCACAGAGGATGCCATGTCAGTGCTGGCTGTCTGCCAGAGGTAGTGTCAGACTCCAAAGGGTGAGGCTCAGTCCAAAACTGCCCCTCAGATGCCAGCTATAGCCCAGGTGGGTTGCCCTGCACATTTGACTGACTAATCGGGCTTCCCACAAACCCTTGCTGGGGTGCAGTTAGCTGGCTAGAGCAGATCTAGAACTGAGAGACGCACTCACTGCTTGGACTGAGTGCTGTAAAGGACATTACAGAGGATGCGGATGAACAGACTACACGGGGCGAGGCGGCGCAGGGGCGGAGCTTTGTGCCCCCCTGGGGATCCACCCTCCAGTATCCTCCACCTATGGAGCTGCCCAGACACTCCCCTGAGCCCTGGGCCTTGGGTTTATGGATCCGTGGCACCACTGGTTCTGGGCGATGAGCTCCGCCTTTGCTTCTTCTCTTCTTCCCAGAGGCTGAGGGACAAGGCCAAAAGTCTCCCCCTCTGCCCCTGCCTTGGTCTTTCTGGTGACCAGCCCTGTCCTGAAGCCAGTTGTCACCTCATTAGCATAAACACTTACCACTTCAAGGATTCTGAGGGTTTTTGGAGCTGTATACCAGAAATGGAAAGAAGACCCAATACGTATTTCAGAATATCACACACCCCTCTTTTCAGGCTTCAGAGTGAACCCTGTCCTTATGCTGTGCTCCTGCACCCTCTTAGGGGCACCCAGAGCCACCACCATTCCCCAAGGACAAGGACAGCGGTCCACACGTCCCCCAGCACCCAATTCACTGCGTCAGGAAGCTGCACCCCAAGCGTGTATGGGACTGGTGCCAACCCCACTGTGGGTGTTTCAGGTGGAGGCCCACCCATACCCTGTCCTCATTAGCTTTTCACATCTTGGTCCACCCAAGAGTGGCCCTCAGCACATGTCTGGGCACAAGGTAATAGCTGACATGCTTTCTCTGGACATCCCGTGCACACTGTTGCTCTTGGCTGGATGGAGTCCCAGGGTCTCGGTGACCCCAGGTCCCTTCTGTTCTGTTGGGTGGTGGGTGGAATGTACTATGGGGAGAGGCTGGTTCTTGGGAACCCTCAGCGAGCCACCATGCCCTTCACGCTGCCCAGTCTGTAGCTCGTTCTCGGCACTCTCTGTGCCCTTCGGTGGTGAGGTCCTCGAGCGCCCACAGCCCTCAGATCTGATCCTTGAGCGGGAACTGTGCAACCGTGAAGGGAGCCTGTTGTCTGAGAGGAAGTGCCCTCGGCTCTCCGAGGCAGCACGGCCAGCTCTTCCTCTTGAAGGAGGTGGGAGGAGCTGGCCTTCCCATGCGAGGAGCACTGGCACTGGCCTGTTCAGTGAGGTCAGCACCTGAAAGCCACAGTCAGGGTGACCTCGTCAGCTGGGCCCTGGCCCATCCACCACTCTTCCTGAGGGCCCTGACGTGGGCCCCGCTCTCGCTCTGGCCCTGGCTCAGCCTGTGTCCTGGTACTGCCCGGCTCTCTGCTCAGCCTCTGCCGTCCCCACAGGCTCTGGGCTGCATCTTGTACCTGCTGTGTTTCCGGCAGCACCCTTTCGAAGATGGAGCAAAACTTCGGATTGTCAACGGGAAGTACTCAATCCCTGGTGGCGACACTCGGTACACGGTCTTCCACGACCTCATCCGTAAGTTCCTGTCACGCGTTGGCTCTGCTCAGGCAGGGGCCGGGGGAGACAAGCCTCCCCTGTTGGGTTCTGGGTGTCGTCCACTTCCTGGCCACGCTGCTCACAGCTCCTCTGTGGCTGCTGCTGTGGTGGTGTCCTGGGGGGTTGTCCACAGAGCTCCCCACCCGCTCACCCCCGTGGTGCTCTAGTACGAGTGGCCATTCCTGATCTTCTTGCTCAGTGGTTTGTTTTTGTTCTGGTTTTTTTGTGTGTGTGATTCTTGGGGTATAGGGGTTGAACCCACAGCCTCACACATTTTGTGAGTGCTCTACCACTGGGCGTCACCCCTAGCCCATTTTTTATTTTTTAATCTTTTTTTTTTTTTTTTTTTTTTTTTTTTTTTTTTTTTTTTTTTTTTTTTTTTTTTTTTTTTTTTTTTTTTTTTTTTTTTTTTTTTTGCGGTACTGGGGGTTGAACCCAGGGCCTCTCACCTGCATGCTCTGCAAGTGCTGGACCACTGAGCTGTACCTCAGCCCATTTTTTTTCACTTTTTTTGAGACAGGGTCTCGCTAAGTTACGCAGATTGCCACTGGTCTTGAATTTGCGATCCTCCCGCCTCCGCCTCCCAAGCCGCTGGGATTACAGGCGTGCGCCTCCACGCCCGGCCTTATTTTTTATCTTGAGTCAGGATCTGACTAAGTTACGGAGGCTGTGCCTCCCAGTCTCTGGGATGACAGGTGCAAGCTCCTGTGCCTAGCTGATCTTGCTCACTCTTATGGCTTCTTTTCTGTCATCTCTTCCCTCGCTTCTGAAGTCTGCAGTGTTTGTAAAGCAGGAACAGCAGTGCTGTGTGGCCCGGGCCCAGGGCCTGGGTGACACGGGGCCACGCATGTGTTGCCGTGTTCTCCCACAGGTGCCATGCTGAAGGTCAACCCGGAGGAGCGGTTGTCCATCGCTGAGGTGGTGCGCCAGCTGCAGGAGATTGCAGCAGCCAGGGACGTGAACCCCAAGGCCCCCATCACAGAGGTGAGGGTGTTGCACGGCTGTGCTGCTGCACTGGTGGCCTCGTGGCATCACGGGTCATCGTGTGTTCTCAGCGTTACCGGGCAGGTCCCCCTGGCTCTGACCTGTCGGGCTCATGACTGTCCTGCAGGCTGGAACTCACCACAGCCCGCAGTTACGCAGAAGCCTCCCTGGGTCCTGACTCGGGAGGTGTCACGCTGTGGGCATGCCGTTCTGGCCCAGACCGGCTCTGGGGTCGCTCCGTCACTCCGCCTGTTCGTTCTTGCCTCGGTCCAGGTGTTCTGGAGTCATTTCCCGCCTCTGGCTTCACAGTCGTGGCTGTTCCTCTCTAGGCTTAGCACACGTGGCAACTGACAGCACTCAACCTGATAGACCATTGGTCCAAGGCCCCACATGGTGTGTTTGGGGACAGTGGGCAGGCCAGGTACTGCAGCATGTTGGCCAGAAGACCCTTCCTAAAGGGCATGGGCAGGTCCCTGGGGGTCCCCCCTGCTACACCCAGTACAGAGTTCAGGCCAGACTTCGTTGCCGTCCCCTCTGGCCCTGCTCTGAATCCCACCAGGATGAGGCCCCTCCTGGATCGCAGTGCAGAGATCAGAGCTCTGGCTTCTCCATGTCGCTTCTTGGCCATTGCATCCTTTGACCCCCCCATCACTGAAAGCAGAACTTCCCAGGGGCTGTTGACTTGGAGTTCTGTGTAGGGTGGTGCTGTCCATGCTTCTGAAGGGCGAGTGCAAGACATGGAGAGAGGAAGGCCAGAGCCATTGGCCCAAGTCCTTACCCCAAGCCCAGGGATCCCCGATGCTGTGGATGGAGGGTTGAGGTTTGGTTCCTGTTGAGGAGAGGGGCTGGCGGGCACCCTTAGGGGCACCAGAGAGTAAGGTGAAAGCCGGGAGTAGGGTGTGTTTGAAGGTGTCAGGTGCTCTGAGGTTGAGGGGTGGATGGCATGGATGCCCTCAGTAGTTTTCTGAAGGGGAGAGGTGATGGATCCACGAGGTCAGGGAGGCATCGCCAGGATGCGAGGGGTCCAAGAGGCAGGGGGTCTTTGCCAAGACACGAGGGGCTTTCACCAGGTCATGATGTATCCTAGAGGTGGGAGTGTTTTGCCAGGGTGTGAGGGTTCACGAGGTGGGTGTGTATCGCCAGTGTTTTGGTCTGTGGCAGGGCTGCCTGGGGTCCCTGTGCCTCTTACCCTGGGGCCCTTTGCAGAACACGTGCTGGTTTGGAGGCCATGGGACAGATGGGACACAAGACCGTGGGCCTTGTTCTTTGCACAGTGTCAGGGAGGAGGTGCTGCACGCTGATTGGGGTGCCAAGCGCCTTCTGATCCTACCACTGTAGGACCCATTGGACTCCCCAGGGCCATCCTATTCCCTAGGCAGTGTGGCTCTGCGGGCTGACTTCACTGCCAAACGCATGCTTGGTCTGAGGAGCCCCAGCCCAGCACCAGGACCCCGGGCACCTGCACTCTGGGCCACACATGCAGTGTGCTTGCTCAGGATCGTCTGGTGGATCGGGAAGAGAGGGAAGAGGGGGAGTAGCTCAATTTGTAACCGACAAGCTAAGGGACATGTTGGGGTAGGAGTAGGTGTGGGCATGCAGCGACAGCTGCCTCCCGGGTTATCCCGAGTGTCGGTCCAGAGCTGTGAGGGAGGTTTCGTTTGTGAAGTGTGACCCATCCTCTGCCCAGTCTCATGGGAACTTCTTCCCAGCATGTCACAGTGAAGCAGGTAGAAGATGGGCAGACAGACCTGGCTGCCCGCTAGGGGACAGAGGAGAGGGCTTGTTGCTGAGGGCAGGTGCAGACTGCGCTGGGCCTTGTTGGAATCTGACTCCTCCTTGGCTCTCAACAGCTACTGGAGCAGAATGGAGGCTGTGGGAACCCAGGTTCTACCCGAGTGCCGCCCCCTTCCGGGGGCCCCACGAGCAGCAGCTATGGCGGAGGTGAGCACCCCAAGTACCCAGTGTCCACCCCCCGCTGTTGCCAGGCACCCAGCACTTGTGGGGCTGGGGGCAGCACCCTGCTCCTCCAGGGCCTTCAGCCTGCAGGTGGGAGGCATGGCAGTGGGTCTTTCCCTCCTTGCTCAGGGTGTAGAGGGGGCCACTCAGATCAGCCAGGCAAGGGAACCAGGGCAGGTCCAGGAGAGGCCAGGCTTGAGCAGCCGGGGCCCTTCCCAGGGGTATCGCCAAGAAGGGACCTGACCTTCCTGCTGTCCAGGGTTATGCTGGGTCAGCGTCACAGGAGCAGCAGACCCTGCACCTGAGAGCCCTGGATCTTCACGGAGACGCTCAGCAGTCACATCCCAGCAGCACTAACCGGAGGCGCACTGCCTTAGGTGGAGAAGAGGCCAGAGACGGAGACTGGCCTCCTCTCCGCCCACAGGGATGAAGTCCCAGGGTCTTGGTGACCCCAGGTCCCTTCTGTTCTGTTGGGTGGTGGGTAGAATGTCCCACAGGGAGAGGCTGGTTCTTGGGAACCCTCAGCGAGCCACCATGCCCTTCACGCTGCCCAGTCTGTAGCTCGTTCTCGGCACTCTCTGTGCCCTGCGGTGGTGAGGCCCTCGAGCGCCCACAGCCCTCAGATCTGATCCTTGAGCGGGAGCTGTGCAGCCGTGAAGGGAGCCTGGTGTCTGGGAGGAAGTGCCCGCGGCTCTCTGCGGAAGGGCAGCAGACGCTGGTACTTCGTCCCTGTGGGCGGAGAGGAGCCTGGTCTCCTTCTCAGGATGTCAGGGGCTTACCGTGGTCCTTTTTCAGGTCTGCTTCCTGGGCTGGGGGGTCTTGGGCCCCAACAGCCGGTTGGCCTGGCGTCTCAGGCATTCCAGGTGCGCATCCTGTGTGCCCAGAGGTGCAGCGCAGTGGCTGACATGTCAGTGTGGGCCGCGGGGAGAGTGGGCTGCGTCGTGCTGCGGGAGCTTGATGCAGCCTCAACCCCGTCTGCGCCAGCTCTGCCCCCGTAGCCCTTGGGGGCCTCATCCTGTGGTTTCAGGGTCCAGTTTCACTGGCGCCCTCTGTAGGCGTGGACAGGGTGACATGTCCCGCACTTGTCGCCACCAAGCCATCCGTCCTGTGGTCACAGAGTTCCAGCTGGAGGCTGTGCCTGGGACGTGGCCACACGTCCTTCTGTGCCTCCGTCAGCTGTCCCTCTGGGTCTCCAGAAAGGCCGAGGGTAGCAACTGGGCTGGCGGGTGCCAGGCTGGGCTCATCACTGGGTGTGGGGGCCGGTGGGCCTGGCAGGTTCCACTCACCCCGCCGTGCTGCTCCTGTCTGTCCTGCAGGCCTGGCCCTGGTGGAGTACGACCAGCCCTACGGAGGGTTCCTGGACATCCTGCGGGGAGGGACCGAGCGGCTGTTCACCAACCTCAAGGACACCTCCTCCAAGGTCATCCAGTCCGTGGCCAAGTGAGTGTGCGGGCAGCGCGTGAGGCGGTGCTGGGCTGCGGTCTGGCCCATCCTGTGCCCGTGGGGAGATGCCTGGGGCAGCGTGGCTCCCGCCGAGGCCGCCGTGACACGACCACCGAGCATCTCCGTGGTGATCGAGGGCCCTCCTTCTAATTCCAGCTATGCAAAGGGTGATCTGGACATCTCTTACGTCACGTCGAGGATCGCGGGTACGTCCGTCTGCCAGGCTGGGCCCTGGGATGGGCCTCTGGCCTCCCCGGGTGATGCAGCTCCAGCTGCTCAGCGTCCTTCAGGGCCGAGGGCCGGCATTGGTGGCCAGAGTGCCTCTTCTCTAGCCTTCTGGGCAGCCACGACCGAGCCTGATGTGGAGCCTGGGGTACCATCCCAGAGGGTCAGTGGGAGGCCTGTGTCCCCGCCTCAGGGGACAGGGCCAGTGGCAGCCCCACTGCTAGTAGAACTGACAGTGAGGTCACAGGCGTGATATGAGACGTCCATATCTAAAGCTGGGCGTCCACCAAAACATGGTCAGAGAAGCTGACCATGGTGCCCACAGACCCTGGTGGGCACCCAGGCCGTCTGGGAAGCTGTCTCGGAGGTCCCTGCGGTGGGCTTGGGGGTTCTGCGTGGTGGGTCTGTGTACCTCAGTCACAGGGTGCGTGCGGCAGGGCGAGGAGAAGGGCCTGCATGAGCCCAGGAGGGTGGCCCTGCACCGCAGCCGACCGAACCTGCTCTGTTCCAGTGATGTCCTTCCCGGCTGAAGGCGTGGAGTCAGCCATCAAAAATAACATAGAGGACGTGAGGCTGTTCCTGGACGCCAAGCACCCGGGCCACTACGCCGTCTACAACCTGTCCCCGCGGACGTACAGGGCCTCCAAGTTCCACAACAGGGTGAGCCCCCAGATGCCCTTGGTGGCTGGTGTCTCCTCCCAGTAGCACAGTTTCAGGGGACGGATCCACCACCGGCTGTGGGTGGGGGATAGCCTGGGCACCCTAGGAGGGATCAAGCCCAGTGGAGCCAGCCACGGTAGCGGAGGATCACGGCCTCCCGGGAACCCGGGGCCATGCCCTCACCATGTCTGCCCCAGAGAGGTGCAGCCACGGATCTTCGTGGTGAGTCAGCGTCAAGCACAGGACTTCTCGCGGCATCTGAACCGGCCCAAAGCACAGGATGGGTGGTTCTTCTCGTGCTCTCAATGGGTTGGTCCTGTGGCACAGGGACGCACAGCTGGGTGTCCACGTGAGAGCTCCAGCTGCAGAAGGCCTGGGGACCCTGGCCCCCAACTCTGCACAGCTCCTCAGAAGGGGTTGTGCTGTGCACCTAGCAGGCACCCAGGAGCAAGCTCGTGGTGCTGGCTCAGGAGCTGGACTGAGCAGGTCCGTCCCCACAGGTCTCTGAGTGCGGCTGGGCAGCCAGGCGGGCGCCACACCTGCACAGCTTGTACAGCCTCTGCAGAAGCATGCACGCCTGGCTCCGCGAGGACCACAGGAACGTCTGTGTCGTGCACTGCATGGTGAGGCCGGTGGCTTTGCCTTCTGATCATGCGCTCAGTGGCCGGAGCAGCCTGGCCAGAACGAGGCCTCCACGCTGGAGCTTAGGGTCTGCTGGGCACAGGGCGCCCTGACCCACAGAGCCAGCACAGAGGCTGTTCTGCTGAGTGGGGACCCAGCTTGATGCCTCGTGGGCCGAGGCCCAGCCCTGACTACAAGTTTCCCTATCTGTAGAGGGAGGGAGGGGCGCAGCTATGCTGTCCCGGAGGTGCTGCTGAAAGTCCCACCAGGACTTGGGATGGAAGGTTTCAGGAAGGTGCGGGCTCAAGGGCATCGTGAGGTTGGGCGGAGGCGGCAACAGTAGAGAGGCTGGCCCACCTGAGGGCCTCACTGAGGACTCTCCATCCTGTGGAGCTCCGAATTGTTGCTGCATGGAGCCCCTGACACGCCCTGAAGTAGAGGGGTGGGCGCTGTGTCGGCCCTCGGCTGCCTGGGCGGTCAGGAAGTCCCCAGGGGCTGTGCCAAGGAGCCTGTGTCCCTCTGTGCCAGGATGGGAGAGCTGCGTCCGCCGTGGCCGTCTGCGCCTTCCTCTGCTTCTGTCGTCTCTTCAGCACCGCGGAGGCTGCTGTGTACATGTTCAGCATGAAGCGCTGCCCACCGGGCATCTGGCCATCCCACAAAAGGTACCAGGTGATTCTAGCGGGGACGGCAGTGCCTCGGTTCTGGGGTCCCTGAGGGGGTGCTGCCCTCACCATGCCAGAGGCAACATCACTGTGGTGGCGGCTCAGCCCCGGCCCTGGGCTCACAGGGACCCAGCAAAGACAGGCTGCAGCTTGTGCCCAGCTGGGGTCCCAGAGCCGTGGTGGTCCCTGACCTGCGGTGGCTCCTGGGCCCGAGGCTGTCCAGCAGGTGTGAGAGCCTGGCATGACCACATGCTCACCGGGGCCCAGCGCTACACCCCCGTGGAACCCTGTCTGGGTTCCAGAAGTGATGTGGGCACACTGTGGACCCCTGGAGGCTGTGTGGGTCCATACAGGACCTACTCAGACACGCGGCACGAAGTAGGCCCTGCACCTGCAAGTTGAGGGAAGCAGCTTCCTGGGGCTGAGGCCAGCACTGTCTGTCCGGCCAGCCACCTGTCTGTCTTCTCTCCCTGGGACCACTGCAGCCTCCAGCCATGTGCACTTAGGTCCACTTCTGTCTGTTTCACTGAGTGACCTTTTGGGTGTCCAGACCTAAGGGGAGATAATGCCTAGCATAAGCTTGGTCTTAACGAGGACAGAGGGCCTGTAGCAGCCTCCCTCCCTCTGAGGGCATCAAAGACCCCGAGAGCTGGCGTAGCAGAGGATGACAAACTGGCTCAGACATTTGAAAGAGGCATGGCGGAGGGTCGTCGGGGGCCACGCCATCCTCCTTCTGCCTAGCAGTGCGTGGCCCACTGGCAGCAGGGGTGGTAGGTACTCTTCTCGTGGTGCGTGAGACCTCAGGAATGGAGCCCACCTTACTTGCTTGTGGCTCAGGGGACAGAGCATCATGGCAGTGATGTGTCCCTCGGGCCACTCTGAAGTGGTGACTATTCAGCGGTGTCCTTGCTGTGGCCCCTGCAAGGGGCAGCAGGCAAGACCTTTCAGCATGTTGAGCTTGGCCACTTGCACTCTGCAATTGCATGCGTTGGGCCTGCAGCACATGGAGAGTCAGGGTAGGGAGGCCCCTGGGCCCCACCAGGACCCCTGGCATCCTCAGAGCAGCAGGGAAGGGGAGCACAGCTCCCTTGCTGACCACAGGCCGGGCCAGCTCCTACCCATACCTTTCTCAGATCCGTGGAAACTGAGGCCTTGGACCTGTCAGCTGGTCCAGACCTGAGGAGTGCTCAGGAGACACCAGCCAGCACTCACGGTCAGATGTAGCTGGACACCACATGAGGGGCTGGCGGAGCAGAGTCACAGGAGGCCCCACAGGTCACGGTGGGCGTGAGTGAAGCTGGGGGCTGCCACATGAGAGGGTCCGTGCCCTCTTGACACTGCTTCTCCAGTCTCCACAGCACAACCAGGAAGCCAGGTGGGGGAGAGAGGCATATGCCCTGCCTGGCCCTCTCCCTCTCAAGGGAACAGACGGGACGAGCAGCACATCAGAGCTCTGAGAGAAGTCTAAAATGTCCCAGGAGCTGCTGCATCCCCTGGAGAGGAGGTGCACGAGATGGAAGGTGGGAGGTTGGGCCTTGTTAGTCAATGGCATGGTGGCAAGAGAGCCCGGGATTGGCTCTTGTGCAGGCCCCACGCAGCTAAGAAGCAAACCAGCAATAAGTCACCAGGTGTTGCTCAACTG
Organism: Pedetes capensis; assembly: GCA_007922755.1. Taxonomy (NCBI): domain Eukaryota; kingdom Metazoa; phylum Chordata; class Mammalia; order Rodentia; family Pedetidae; genus Pedetes; species Pedetes capensis. The sequence continues at coordinate 129,767 of VMDO01001976.1, forward strand.
AAGACCAGCAAAAGCCCAAGAGGCCCAGAAGCTTCCAGATCATCCCAAATGGCTGAACGTGCACTTGAGTGGAACCCAGAGGAGAGAGTCAACCAGTCAACCACAGAAGTCGTGAGCCTGGGGGTCTCCAGAATTCACAGGACGTCCTCGGCCACAGTTTCAGGAAGCTCAGAGGGTGCCAGGCGGAATTGAAAACCAAACACATGTAAAACCAGCCTCCCAGGTCACCCTGGTTCAAACTACTACAACCTGAACACAGAGAACCCAAGCCGAATGAAAGGCAGCCTCAGCAGAAAAGGAAGGGCACAGGTTACAAACTCTAGACAACCAGTGAAGACTGTTTTCAGTGTTATAATTAATAAGTCACATAAAAATAAGATAGCATAAATGTGGTTAAAGAGAAAGTAAAAGAAGAAAGAAGAAACCAAGAACAGATGGAACAAGTGGGAATCAGCCAACAAGACCGCAGACCAGCTCGCTGCCTTGGCCGCCAGACTGAGCGCTAGTGGTCCAGGAGCACCAGTCGGAAGGCAGAGATCGCATCCTGGACAAAAGCAGGAGCCATCAGCGCCGTCTGCGAGAGACAGGTGTGAGGTACTGTGGAGGCAGAATGCACCAGTTACCCTTTGTCACAGGACAGACCTGACACCTAGTGACTTGAAACAGTGCCCAGGTGTTCCCTCACTGCCCTTCAGGGTCAGGGGTCCAATTGCCAGAGCCTGGTCCTGCTCAGGCCACCCAGCATCGAGGCCCAGCTGCATTCTCAGGGGAAGACCCACCTCTGATGCTGGGAGAGCCCACTTCCCTTCAGCTTGGTGCGGCTTTCATGCTCACTCAGGCCACGTGCAGCCTTCGTTGGCCGGTGGCTGAAGGACTTGATGTACTCGCTTTGTGCTGCCAGCTGGGTACGGATTCAAGTCCTGTGGCTGCCGTGGTCTCCCAGGAGTATGACAGGTGTCCTGAGCCACCACAGAGCCTGAGGGAGGGTAATGTTCCCTTCCTCCATGTGGACTGAAGCAGGTCACTGCTTCTCGCAGGCTTTCGCAGGGAAACACCACATGGGAGACGGGCACGGAGCTGTCCTGTGAAACGCTCCCCAAAACCACGTTGGGGAAGCTCTGTCAGCACTAGACAGTAGACTCGAGCTGGGCATGGTGGCTACACCTGTAATCCTAGCATTCGGGAGGCTGAGGTGGGAGGATCAATGTGAGCTCAAAGCCAGCTACAACATAGTGAGACCCTGTCTGAAAAAAAAAAAAAAAGATTTGAATTTATAGTAGTGTAGAATTTAACATTCATCTTTCAGTAATCAATAGAATAAACAGACAGTCAGCAACCAGCCAGCTAATTCTGACCTCTCTGGAGCATTCCACCACAAACGTACACATTTCTTTCAAGTGCACATGGAACATTAAACAAGCAAGATCACATTTTGAGCCATAAAGCAAACTTCAACAAATCAAAACAATTGAAATCATACATACAAAATGTGTTCTCAAGCCCTAAGGGAATAAAACTAGAAGTCAGTAGCAGGAAGATACCTAGAAAAATCTCTAAATGTTTCAGAGTTAAACATCTTCTAAATAACCACTGAGTGGAAGAAAAAGCATCAAGGGAAATATGTTTTGAGGTGAACTGGGCATAGTGGCTCATGCCTGTAATCCCAGGGACTCAGGAGGTGGAGGCAGGAGGATCACAAGTTTGAGGCCAGAGGCAGCCTGCACAATATAGCGAGACCCTGACTCAAAAAAGTGGCTGGGGATGTAGCTCAGTGGTAGAACACTTGCCTAACACGTGCAAGGCCCTGGGTTCCACCCCTAGTACCACCAAAAAAAAAAAAAAAAAAAGTATCAGATTTTTGAGGAACAACTAAGACACAGCTTCATGGGGAATTTGCAGCATTAAATACTTACATTTGGAAAGAAAATGATCTGTCACAAGCCCGCCACTGTCTCACGGATGTGTTTGCCCCAGGTACGTGGAGTATGTGTGCGACATGGTGGCTGAGGAGCCCATCACGCCCCACAGCAAGCCGATGCTGGTGAAGGCTGTCGTCATGACCCCCGTGCCGCTGTTCAGCAAGCAGAGGAGCGGCTGCCGGCCCTTCTGTGAGGTCTACGTGGGGGATGAGCGTGTGGCCACCACGTCCCAAGAGTACGACAGGATGAAGTGAGTGCGGCGTGGACACCCCCACAGGATCCTGCATCCCCTTGCAGGATGCACCTCCGGAGAACCCCCGAGAACACGCGCGTGGCTTATGGCGGGCTCGTGGGGCTGCAGGTCGGGCGTATGAGAGGGCCTCCTAGAGCGAGCGTCCTGCCCGGTCGCTCGGTACCTGGGCAGCAAGAGGACTCTCAGAGTTAAGCACGTGGCACCTTAGAAGGTCTCAGGACTCTCGCCACGTGTTCTGTTCACCAGAAGAACCTCTCGCTGTGTTCCAGGGAGTTCAAAATCGAGGATGGCAAAGCGGTCATCCCGCTGGGCGTGACAGTTCAAGGGGACGTGCTTCTCATCATTTACCACGCCAGGTCCACCCTGGGAGGGCGGCTGCAGGCCAAGGTGAGTGCCGAGGCGGCCGCCTGCTGTGTGGCGCGGGGCCTCTGGGCTTGCCACCCAGCAAGCCGTGAGCTGTAATCCCACAGCTGCCGGGGCCCAGCCCCAGCGCCTACAGCACAAGGCGGAGGGGACTCTAGCTCAAAAGGCCTGGGCCCCCACGAGCACAGGGCTGCCGCATGCTCCCCACCAGGGCCCAGACGCCGCTGAGGCCTGTGCAGGAGCTCCTGTGCCCTCACCCAGCCCTCCAGGAGGTGGTACCGTGTTGCCCTGTCTGTTGTGCCCAAGGGGTGCCTGAGAAGATCAGGTCACCGGCCTCTGGCAGCTGCCCTCCTCTGGGGAGAGCTCTGCCGTCTGAGATCTTGGTGCACCTCGGCAGGTCTCCCATTTGCCTTCCTGCAGATGGCGTCCATGAAGATGTTCCAGATACAGTTCCACACTGGGTTCGTGCCTCGGAACGCAACCTCTGTGAAATTCGCAAAGTACGTGGTGGTGCCGTGGGCTGGTGTTGGCAAGGGATGGGCACCCAGCCCCACTGGCTGAACATGTGTACGCGGTTCTGTCCAGAGAAGGCTAGCAGGAGTGGCCTGCTGCGAGAGGGCATCTGTCACACTGGACTGAGGCTCTGGGCTGCCTAGAACCATTGCACATTCTGCTCCCGAGACCCCTCAGGGGTCAGGTGGCTCCTGCCTGTGCCTTTGGATTGACCCCTTGCGTTTCTTTTTAGAATTGACCCCCTTAGAGCTAGATGTGGTAAGCCCAGGTGGGTGAGCAAAGGTCACGGGGTACTTTGAGTCCCTTCCACACGCACACTGCTCTGCTGGGCCCTGAGGCTGGAGATCAGATGCTGGCCTCCCTTCTGGAGGGCCCAGTCTGCGCTCGAGACAAATGCACAGCGGGAGAGGAAGAGGGATCCTCCAGGCTCACACCGCCTGCAGAGGCCATCACTGTGGCCACTGGCTGCCAGCAACGTTCCCTGGCAGCGTGAGGCCTGCGGGCAGCAAGGACCTCCCAAGCCTGGGTCCTGGGTCTGGCTGGAGCTCTGTCCTCCCCATCTGTGCACGCTCCAGCCAGGGCACAGCAGAGCCAGCCTTACTCCAGGGTGGGCAGAAGGCTCCAGGGCTGGACGCCTCCTGTCTCTTGCCCTCAGGGACACAAGGCAGGCCTGCCCAGGGCCTGGCACCAGGAGGCTGAAGTGGCTGGGCTGTGTGTGTTGCTTTCTTACGTTCTCGTCTCTGCTGGCTCTCGGGCCCTACTTATTATTTCTTTTCTTTTCTTTTCTTTTTTCTTTTTTCCCTGCATTAGGGGTTGAACCCAGGGCCTCACACATGCTAGGCAAGTGAGCTGCACCCCTCAACTCCCTGTTCCCTTTTTGTCTTGAGACAGGGTGTCACTGAATTGCACAGGCTGCCTCTGACCGTAAACTCACCATCCTCCTGCCTCAGCATCCCATGTGGCTGGGATTACAGGCATGAGCCACCTTGCCCCCTACCCATTTCTTCATAGTGAAGTTTTTTGAGTATGTGGGGGTTGAGTCCAGGGCCTTGCACGTGCTAGGCAAGTGCTCTACCACTGTGCTGCACCTCCAGCCCTATTTATTTATTTATTTATTTATTTATTTATTGAAATAAGGTCTCGTTAAGTTGTACAGGCTGCCTCTGGCCTCAAACTTGCAATCCTCCTGCCTCAGCCTCCCAAGTCACTGGGTTTACAAATATATGCCATAGTGCCTAGCTGCTGCTGCTGCTTTTTTTGAAAAATTTTCCCCCCTGAGCTTATACAGATTTTTAATTACAGGGGAGACATGCTTTAAAAATTCCAAGTGACTGAAACACCGAGAGAAAAATATAGGTGAAAGATCTATATAATTCAGATTCCAGAGTTAATAAATAGGAACTTTCAATAGGTGTGATCAACGTTGCTGTGGTCTGAGTGTCTCCACTAAAACTCATGTTGGAATTTCATCTGCATCATGAGGGATTAAGAGGGTGGAAACTTAATCTAGATTAGCTGTCGTGTTTGGAACTGTGACCTGTGGGAGGTGAGTAAGGCTGGAGAGGCCTGGGCTGGAGTGCTCTATCTCACCATGCAGTGCTCTTGGCCCCCTTGGCACGCTGCAGAGCCCCTACCAGCCAGCCGGAGGCTCATACCAGATGACACTGCCAATCTCGCACTTTCCAGCCTGCAGGACCATGATCAGAATAAGCCTTCATTCTCTGTAAACCACCCAGTCATGGTACTCCAGAACAGTGACAGAAAGCCAGTGTGGACAGTGTATTCAAGAAGAGACGATGGGGGATTCAGCAGACCTGGAAGGTGTGAAGACGTGAGTTTCGGAACTGGAAGTCGTCACAGCTGAAATGAAGAAGTCAGGAGACGTGTTGACACCACAACAGACACAGCGAGTTATAAAAGGATGTCTTCAGACCGCAGCACAGAGGAGATGTGGGAAGACAGAGGACCTGGGGAGATCAGACGTGGAATAGGTCAACTGTCAGGAGAGCAAACAGCTCCTAGGAAACCAGCAGAACTCTGAACTAATGAAAGACACCAGAACTGCAGTCACCAGACATGACTTTTCTAATAACGAAAGGAGAAAGTCCTACCTCAGAACACAGTTAAGTTGTTGCCAAAGACAATCACAAGCACCTGGCGGTGGTCATGACCTTCACAGTGACAGGGCTGATAGCTGAGGGTGATCTGAAGGGACAGAGACCCAAAGTCAGTGGGGGGGGCGTCTTACGGGTGCTGGAAGAAAGATGTGGGGATTCTGTACCCACAAAAATCACCCTTGGACGGTGAGATCCAGTTAGACGTTCAGAGACAAAGGATGGATTGTTCGCTGTCGGTTGAAGAGCTACATTTCAGGAAGTACTAAAGGGCAGGTAAAGCAATCTAGAGGCAAGCCTCATGTCACAGAGAGGAAATGTGAAGAAGATCACGGTTGTGGTTAAAATTGAGTGCAGGGTCACTGCCTAAAACATCCATGGCAGTGCATTATCATAGGCTTATGACCTGTTTGGAGTGAATAGATGACGACATTCCCACCAAAAAGTTGGAGGTGACCAGTGTAGTGTGGCCTCCTGAGCTCTGCAGCTGGGAGGTTGAAGTCGGCGGTGTGCCAGGTTCAGGGGAGCACATTGTCATCCATGGAGAGAGAAGAACAGTGGAAAACAAAGCATATGATTAATCCCAGTAAGGTGCAAATGGAGAAATGAAGTGGAACCAGACGAGCTGGGCAGACAACAAGCAGCACACTGCTCGGTGCCTGCCCAGTGTGTCGGTCCTTACTGAATGCAAATGGACAACGCACTCCAAGTGAAAATGACTCTGTCAGGCGGGGTTAGAAAACAAGCAGCTGGGCGCCTCAGCACATGCCTGTGATTTCAACAGCCTGAGGCAGAGGCAGCCCGTGGAACTTAGACCCTTTTAAAATTAAAAAGGGGGCTGGGGTGTGCCTCAGTGGCAGAGCACTTGCCTCGCATGAGCAAGACCCTGGGTTCAACACCCCTACTACTGGAAAAAAAGAAAGCGAGAAAACTTCAAATGTGTGCGGTTTACAAGAGCCACAAAAGTACCCACGTATGAAGACCTAGAAAGGTAAATAGTAGAATGTCTACCATGCGAACACCAACAAGAAGAGAGCTGGGGCCACTGCCGGTGTCTGGTGGAGCAGACTGAGGCGAGGTTCTTTGCTTTGAGACAGAGTGACATGTGCTGCAGGGCCAGCTCAGCAGCAGGCCGTTCCCATCTGCAAGCTCCTGGTAACAGCTTCCAAACACGGAGCAGGGGCTGAATGCAGCTCAGTGGTAGAGCACTTGCCTAGCATGTCTGAGGTGCTGGTTGGGTACCCAGCACTGCAATCAAAGAAGAAAAAGAAAATAAAGAATGGAGAGGTACAGAGAAACCCACACTGATGTCATTTCTTTCCTTGGCCAGTAAACAAATCAAAGCAAGACTTGCTTTACTTGTTTGAGCACCTGATCAGAGTTTGGCCTACTTCTGCAGAGAGCAGATTTCTTTTGTTTAAAGTGCCCAGCGTGTGGTACTGTTGCTCCTAAGTTTGGGGGACACATTCAGACCACAGCACGTGGTCTGAGTATAGTGGCCACACTAGCATGCAGCTTACCAAATGTCCTCAGCGCACTGTGTATGTTAAACCCCTGACAATGAAGGCTGTGAGGAGCAGGTGCTGGTGAGGGAGGTGTGAGCAGCAGGATTGCTCTCTAGAGGCAGCTGAACCGCACTTGGAAGAACTTGTGTTGGTGGCCGGACATCATCGGATGAGCCTGGCTGAACAGGTCTCTCCTTGGTGACTGGACGCATCACAGGCCTGAGGCACCCTGTGACTGAATGAGGTCCAGAGGTCTCGGCACGCTGTGTTGCAGTCACGATAAGTCAGCATTTTTGTTGGCCAGGCCCTGCGTGTCAGGAGCCCCTCCATTCTCCCTTGGAGATCCCCAGAGCCTGTGAGCTGTGTCCTGAAGCCGGGGCCATGGGCGCTGCCCTGTCTGCTCACAGACCCTCATTGTGCCCTCACTGCCCTGCTGAGTGGGCTGGGCAGGCTTGGGTTCAGGGGGACAGTCTTTGGCCAGTCTGGGGCAGCAAGGCCAGAGATGAGCAGTGCCTAGAACTGCCACCCGTGTGTCGGAGGGCAGAGCCTGCCAAGGTCACGTGGCACCTCCCGGGGCCCTCCACCTCGCGCCTCAGTCCTCCCTGTGGCCACCGGTGCCACGTTAGCTGTCCTGTCTCTGTGGCAGTCACCCCGTTGTCTCCTGACTGTGAGATACGAGCTGCCTCTCTGCCCTGTGCTCTCCTGTGCTGTGCGCAGAGGCCTTGTGTCTGGGGCAGGAAGGAGTGAGCTAGGGTCCTCACACACCGCAGCCTCGCCTGCACCCTGCTTTTAGTCAGAAGCAAAACCAGCGGTTGTTTTGCTGGCCAGACTGCCACCCTGATCACACCCAGCCTTGATCAGCGGCATGGGGACCGTGGTTGTGTATGGACACAGGAGCCTGCAGGACCTGGCATAGGTGCCCCTTAGCCCTGGGGTCTCCTGGGCATCTGCGGTGGCAGATCCCTGTGTGTTTCTCTCTCTGGTGGTGGTGGCTGGGCACGTATGAAGCTTAACTGTGGTGCACAGAGATGCCACACCGGTCTCTGCAGCTAAAGAGACAGGGTGTCCTGGGGCTGCAGAGTCTGCGTGTGTGGAGCACGCTGCGCTTCCCTAAGGTGATGTGCACCTGCCACATGGGGGGGGGGCAGTTCAGTGGCTGGCCCCAGGGCACCCTGGCCAGGCTGTTGCCCTGTGCTACCTTCAGCTCCCCGTGCTGTCTGGAGCTGCCTGCCGATCCCTCTGCTTCCCGGAGCCCCTGTCAGGCATGGCAGAGCTGAACTGCCTCCCTGGGCCTGTGGCGAGTCTTGTTCCCAGACCTTTGCAGCTGGCCACTGGAGGTCTTTGATTTAGGGGCATCAGATAACAGTGGGGGAGTTTTACTAGGGTGAGCATGCTGTTTTTGCAGAAGATGGATCTGAGTCCTCAGAGCCTAGTGTCTGCAGTGTGTGTAGTTGCGGGGTGAAGGTGGCGGGGCCTGGGCCTGTCGTGGGGTGGGGGCCTGCCTCATGGACACCCTCCCGGGTATAGGCATCACTGCGCTGTGTGGCCGCCGTCCATCTGCTCCAGTCAGAGCACCTAGTGTCCCATGCACCTGGAGAACATGGGGGCCTGGCCCAGTGCCCTCTGACACCAGCGGCTGGGGATGGCCAGGCACTGGCTTCCTCGTGAGTGAGTGGCGCAGGTTCCGTGGACCTTGAGGACTTGGGAAGCGGTCCTGGCTGTCCTCACCACGTGCACTTGGTACCTGCAGGTATGACCTGGACGCGTGCGACATTCAGGAGAAGTACCCAGATCTGTTCCAGGTGAACCTGGAGGTGGAGGTGGAGCCCAGGGACAGGCTGAGCCGGGAGCCCCCGCCATGGGAGAGCACCAGCCTTCGGGGGTTGAACCCCAAGATCCTGTTCTCCAGCCGCGAGGAGCAGCAGGAGGTCCTGTCGAAGTTTGGTGAGGCTTCCAGGCGGGACAGAGGCTCAGCAGGCAGGGCCTCCGGGGGCACTCGCTGCTGGGGAGGCCACACGTGCTGAGCTCTGCACAAGCCCAGGCAGCACCTTACACCCTCTCCCAGCCACCCACACCTGGGGCTGAGCTCAGGAGGGAGCCGCAGGAGGCAGCAGAGGTCCCTGACTTGCACTGTTGGATAAAGGGCAGCGCCCATCCATGTAATCTGAAACCCACTTGTGGGAACACAAACCGCACCTCACCCCAGGCCACGCGGCCTGGGCCCAGTCTGAGTCACACCCCATGCCAAGGCTGTCCTGAGTCGAGTGCATGGACTTGCACGTGGCAGAAGCAGAGGAGGCGATGTGGTCTGAGGCCTGTGAGCCCTGGAGTCACCCTTTGGGGTCATCGTGGGGCTGCCATGATACACAGGGTTTCCCCCAGGGTTAGGTCTGCATCACTCACTAACTCAGGTCACGTGTTCTGGGCTCAGGTGTGGTTTTTTTTTTTTTTTTTTGCGGTACTGGGGGTGAACCCAGGGCCTCGCGCCTGCATGCTCTGCAGGTGCTGGACCACTGAGCTGCGCCCCCAGCCCATTTTCTTACTTTTTGAGACAGCATCTCACTAAGTTACGCAGACTGCCTCTGGTCTCGAACTTGGGATCCTCCTGCCTCTGCCTCACAAACCACTGGGATTACGGGCGTGCGCCACCACGCCCAGCTCTCAGAACCGTTTTTTATGTAACCTCATGGGCAGGGATGCTTTGCCCCGGGACCCAATGTGCTTGATGGTGGCCCCTGCGTGGTGCAGGCGTCTCTTCCCCTCATTTCAGAGCAGTTCCAAGGGAGGTGGTCAAAGCACCTCAGCAGGTTGGCCTTGCGGCAGCTCTTGCTGCCTGGGGCACATTCCCCTCCCTGGCCTGGGCTTGCACAGTTTGTCTCGTCACCAGAGGACAGTGCAGTATCCCTGAAAGGCGTGTGTGCGTGTCTGCGTGTGTGGGCACAGGTAACCTGGAGCAGCATCCTCGCAGGTGGCCAGGTCTGCTGGCCATAGACCCTGCTGTCCTCATGTGGCTGGCGTGCGTGTCCCTGGGCCCGGCCTGCCCTGGTTTCTGCCCTTGGGCCTTGCCCCTGGTCGTGGGCCGGTGTGGGTGGCCTGACACCATCCCTCCTCCTGGCAGGGAAGCCAGAGCTCCCCCGGCAGCCAGGATCCACAGCTCAGTATGACGCCGAAGCAGGGTCTCCGGAGGCTGAGGTCACGGAGTCGGACTCCCCCCAGAGCAGCGGCACAGATGCCAATCACTTTCTCCACACGTTGGACTGGCAAGGTAGGCGCAAGGCGTAGCCAGCCCTCCAACCTCCCTCAGGCTTACCAGCTGCTGGTGGGCAGCAGAGCTCCATGGACCACACAGGTGCGACATCCTGTGGATGGCCAAGTGCTGAAAGCCTGACAGGGACGGGGCCGCAGAGCTGAGTCCACCTCAGGGCCTACAGACCCCACCCCATGGGCTGCTTTGTAATGTTTCACAGACTAAGATTAGCTTGTGTGTTTTTTAAAGGGTAGGAAAAGGAAAACAAGAACATGCCTACAGAGCCTGCAGTAACCACTCCAGCCCACACTGAGTCTCCTGACCAAGACCCTCCATAAAGGGTCTTTTTAACAGGCCTAGGGGTTGTGGGGTGCACGCAAGGGGCCTGAGTCATGGGGTTGGCCACACCCTCCCTGGGAGTCCCCGCATCAGGCCCCTGCCTTCTGCCCTGGGCTTCTGAGCCCCTCCCCCGGTCCTTGACCCACCTGCTACAACCAAACGCTCAGGGGTCTTGGCAATGCCCTCACTCCTGGGGACACCGCTGGCCCCTATGAGGTCATCCCCCCATGGGGTGCTGTGGCCTGTCCCCTGCTAGCCTGGCTCCCAAAGCCCCCCTCAGAGGGACATGTGCAATGCCAGGTGGCTGCATCCCCTTCTTCAGGACGGGGCTTGGGGCAGGGCTGGAAGAAGAGCCTGGAACCTCAGGGCATCCTGCCACGGGCTGGAGGTGGGCACACTGGGCCCAGGGCAGTGGAGGTGCCGGGGTAGGCACGGGGCCTCTGGGGTTGACCATGTATGGTGCAGCTTGAGCTCTGCCAGGCCCCTGTCCATGTCAGCCTCTCCTGGCTGCCTCGAGCCACCCTTGTACTTGGAGCATCGAGATGGTGGTTTCGTTTTTTTTTCACAGAGGAGAAAGAACCAGAGACAGGTGCGGAAGATGCCTCTCCCAAGGAGAGTCCGTCTGTCCTGATTGCAGACACGGACAGAAGGGAAGTGTCAGACGAAGAGGAGCCTCCATTCCCCAGCGAGGACAGGGAGCTGGGGCCCCGTGAGGATGCGCCGGGCCTGGCCAAAGGGGCCAGACGGCAAGACTTAGCATCTGACTCGGGCACATGGACTGTGCCACAGGAGCCTCTGCCGCAGGATGAAGCTGTCGACCTCTTAGGGCTGCACTCGGAGGACCCTGGACCCACCACCCCCCCGAAGGCCCGCCAGGGCCCCTCCAGCAATGCTGATCTGCTCAGCTGCCTCCTTGGGCCACCTGGTGCCACTCCAGTTGGGCCCCCAGGTGACCTGCTCGGCGGCGAGGCGCCCCTGCTCCTGGCAAGCCCAGTTCCTCCTCTGAGCGCACAGAATCCCCCACATGGAGGAGTCCCTGCCACCGGTACGCACTTGTGTTCCACAGAGAACTGGCTTCACAGTGAATGAAGCCCGTCCAAGGTAGAAAGGATATGTCACTGTTATCTAGACAGTCAGAGGAAGGGAACCACTCCATGGAGAAGCCCCCTGTGGCTGCACCAGTCCCCACTGATCCCTGAACCTCCAGGCCAGGAACCGCCAGCTCTGCCTTGCAGACTTGCTGTGCCCCTGGGACAGTCAAGCTGTGGGCCACCGGGAGGGCCCTGAGTCCCCTGTAGGGCAGCTGGGTGGTCTGGGTGCATCTGGCTGAGGCCAATTCACTGTGGAGAGCAAGGTATGGGCCCCCAGGGTACAGGCCGCTGGACAGCATCCCCACCCCTGCCCTGCAGGCTCCTACCTGTCTTCTGCTCACCTCGTCCGCTCTGTCTCCCAGCCGACCCGTTTGATCCGTTCCCGCTGCCATCCAACCCTGACACTGACCCCTGCTGCCAGCCTGACCTCTTCAGGGAGTTTGTCAATCCTGACTCCACAGCAGCCCTGCCCGCCTTCCCTTCCACCCACAGCGCCCCGCCCCCATCCTGCAGCACCGCCTTCCAGCACCTGGGTGAGTGTCCGCCATGCCTGCGCCAGAAGGTATAGGTGTCCTTGGGGGAGGCTGATGGTCCTGCTTTACACGGCTCCCTCAGGACCGTGACATGGAGCGGTGGTTGGTGGGGACCACGTGGCCTTCCCGTTTCTGGGGTGCCTATCTTGCAGTCCAAGGCTGCTCAAGGCCCGGCAAGACAGCTGTACGATCAGGACACACGGATGCCTCTTCCTTGTCTCCCCCAGGCTGTTCCCTCACACATGGAACTGATGCTGGGCCCTTTAGCAGGCCTTTCTCTGGCCCCAGGGTGGGGCTAGGGCAGGGGCAGCGACCTCTGCCTGAAGCTGTGGTGGGGCGAGGGGACCAGGTGTGTGTGGTGGGTTGAGAGACGGATCCAGGACACTCATGCCTGAAGGAGGCAGCAGGAGGTAGAAGGAGGTTGCTGGAGAGAGCTTGGCCCTGGGTGGCGGTCGGGACACAGGAGAGACAGACGAGGAGAGGGCAGCCTGCAGGGGGCAGTGTGGTCCAAGGCATGTCCTGGGGGACAGCTGCCTAAGTGTCTGTGGAGTGGCTAGGGAGGGCGTGTGGCCAGAGGGAAACAGAAGGGCTGGCCACCAACGCCAGGGGCCTCAGAGTGTGACCCCCTTCTCCCGAGAACTCAACCAGTCGACCTCCTCTGCCACTGTGGGCCCTGGTGGGTACTAGGAGAGGGAGGAGACTCTGGGGGCCCTGTGGGCAGCTGTGGTGGAGGGGCATCTCTGAAACTCCTTCCAGACAGGTGGCACACAGGTGCTTACTCCCATCATCCCCTGCTTGTCACCCCTGTGTGTGTCCTGCTGGTCAGTTCAGCGACCATGTGGTGTGTCCTCAGGGCCCAATAAGAAGAGGAAGGCCAGCCAGCTTGGTGGCTGAGCCCGGCCTCAGCTCTGGCCCCCGCCCTGGCGTGTCCAGGGCAGCAGACACCGGGCATCCGATCCCAGCCCCAGCAGAGGTGGCTACACTGCCCCTCGAGCCGTGCGCTCGGCCCAGCTTTCCTACTGTCCGCACAGAGGAGAAGGCCCACGTGAGCAGCGTGCAGTGGGCCCGGCAGACACGCCAAGCCCTGCTCTCTGGCTCCTTTCAGGGGACCCGCCAGCGGAGGCCAGCAAGGCGACAACCTCATCCAGTGACCCAGATCTGCTGGGAGGATGGGAGGCCTGGGCCGAGGCCGCCGGGCCTGGGCTGACCTCCACGCCCGCTACAGAAGGTACGACCACTGCCCCCCCACCCCCCGGTGGGCGCCGACTGTGGCCGAGACCTCTGTCTCCCACGTGACCTACCCAGAGCCTCCTGAAGAGGGAGGGCTGGGTGAGCTCCCGCCTGGCCAGCCAGCCTCAAGGTGGCGTGGGGTGCTGCGGCGTTGCCTCTCACTCCTTTGACTGCGGCACGTGTGCCGTGCGCCGGCACCGCAACCAGGCAGTGGCAGGGCCCACTCCTGTCGGGGCTGCCGGTCGTCTGTCTCTCTTCCTGTAGGCAAGCGTGCTAGGAACACGGTTCTGCACCCTCATGTCTGTGTGTCCTGTGGCCACTCTGCGCCTCTGAAGGACCCTCGGGAAGGGCTGAGGCTGTCTCCCATGTGTGCCGTGGCCCTGTCAGGCCCTGTCAGGGACACGGATGGTGGAGTGGCTCACGTTTGCGGACATCGGCCCTTTTTGTACATCCAGAATTTTGCTCCTGGCCTATGCTGGTCCATCCTGATGGGCCCCGTACCCTCCTCTGGGTACAGACTCATTCACCTTTTTGCCCAGGAGCAGTTCCTAGTCTTGGCTTCTCATCAAAGTCGGATGGTAGCTTTAGAGACATTCTAGGTCATCAGTGCGCTTCATCTGCATTTCTTTCTTGTGAATGAGGTGGACTGTTATTTTTTTGTTTCTGGGTATTTGTATTTCTTTTCAAAAATATTTTGTGTTCTTTGATCCTTTGTCACATAGGAGATTCTTTTTCTTACTGACTTGTGGGAGCTCTTTATATAGGAATAGTTGTCATTTTTAATGACTGCTTAATACTTTATGCTTTATACTTAGCGGCTGTGCCCTAGTTTATGTAATGATTTCATGACTTTGTACTTACGATACTCTGAAGTTTACGCTATTATAAGGAATCTCAGGGAGAGCTCTGACGTTTTAGATGGGTTCCAGCGAGTGGTACCACGGAGTCAGAATGAGGAGGACATTCTTTGGTTCTTGGTACCAGTTGTTCAGTCATTTCCCATAAGGAGCAGTGTGGGCATTGGAGGTGCTGCTGTGCTGGGGAGGTTCTGTAGGTTGGCTGCATGTGCTCACCTGCTGTGTTCAAGGCTGTGTAGACACTGGCTGAGCCCCAAGTGGGGCCTGTGGACTGGAAGGGAGCAGCAGGGACCCAGGGAGGGAGAACTTCATCTCAGTGGCCCCCATCCCACCAGCCTCCACCCTCTCTCCAGGCACCTTCTTCCCTCCTGGAGGTCAGCCAGCCCCGCCTGGCCCCCAGCCCAGCCAGACCAAGTCTCAGAGCCTGGACCCCTTCGCCGACCTCAGTGACCTCAGCTCTGGCCTCCAAGGTAATATTCGGGGCAGGCCTTGTGTGCCTGAGAGATGCACTCTCATCTGCAGCTCTGAGCCTCCCAGGTGTGTGTGCACCAAGACCCCTGGGCCTGGGGATCCGGGGCTGCGTGTGCCCCATTCCAGGTGCCGGCTGTCTGGCAGAATGAAACTAGAAGTTGCCGCCCAGCCCTCTGCCCAGCCGTCATACAGGGCAGCGTGTGCCTCCCACCGAAGGGCCCTTGGGAAGGAGGGTCCAGCCAGGAGCCAGGGAGGCTCTGCTGGGCTACAGGACACTGCCATCAGCATGCTCTACCAAGGGTCTGGCCCACACCCACGCCGCTAGTCTCTGCAAGCTGCTTGTCATGGTTTGAGTCTGCAATGTCCCCTAAAGGTAATGTGTTTGAACAGTTGGTCCCCAGGTGGCAGTGCTACCTTGGGAAGGTGCAGAACTCTGGGAAGTACGACCTGGCTCTGTAGAAGCAGGTCACTGGGGACCGGCCGCTAGAGGTTCTTACCTGGATCCGTGGTTCCTGTTGCTCTCTCTCCTGATCTGCCATGAGGGAAGGTCTGCCCTGGGCCCTGTCACCTGATGCCACCACGCCTGCCCTGCCAGTGTTATGGACTGTGTGATCCTCTAACTGTGAGCCCCCAGTAACTGTTTCCTCCCACGTTTGCTTTGGTTGGTTCCTCTGCCACAGTGACCAAGCTGAGGAACACACCCCTCCAGTACCCATCTTGGGTTGACCTTCGGGTTTCGTCTCCCGGGAGCCCTGTGGCTCCTGCATCTGCACCTCCCCTTCTGTAGCTTCTGACAGGCCCATTTCTGTGCCTTGACTGCTGGCAGGGCACAGGGCTTCCGGGTTGTTGATGTTTTTGGGGTCCTTGTGGCTAGTGAGTCACTCGCTCTGGCCTCCACCCTGCACGGAGGGGTGTCTTCTCCTGGTGTCTTCTCCCACTGGGGCCTGGTGGTTTCCTGACATCCCAGTCTCTGTGTCTGGTTTTCTGCTCCCTGTTAATCCCTATCCCACAGTGCTGGCCCCTGGCTGCCCTGCCCATCTCCTCCTCTTTGTCCCCCGCTGTGCCCTCCTCTTGGGAATGCTGAATGGAGTTCCATCTGTTATGGTTCTTTTTTCCCCCCACAAGTTTATGTTCTTTATTCTGTTTTGTTCAGTAGTCTCCTGTTTTTTCAGGTCACAGTGTATTTCTGGCACCTCCAGGAGGGCTTCTGCCTGCTATCTTTGTCCTTTTTTTCCCTGTGTGGCCTTGGGCAGCGGTATGAGCACAGGTCTGGGCTGCAGGGTGGCCGGCCTCCTTGGGGAGAGTGTTTGCTGTCTAGGGTGGGGGAGACCTCTGAGGACCAGGTGGCCTGAGACACTCCCTCACACCCAGCCAGGCTGGGGCAGGTGGGGACAACAGCACACACCGTCTATAGCAAGGGCTGCCTGCCTTTGACGGCCCCACGTGGTGACACAGAGCACAGGTTCCTTCCATGTGCCTGTGGAACCTCCAACCAGGACCGAAAGCATTGAAATCACAGCACACTCTGTGGAAATCAGTAACAGAAGGAAACTTCTTCCCCTTGGAAGTGAGCAGTGCACTGTGAGTGACGTGTGTCAGAGGAGAGCCCCAGGGAAACACTGTGTCAGACTGAAGGGACCTGGGGCGCACAGACAGAGTGCGGGAGGGGAGATTATCTCGTTCAGTGCTTGCATTAGAAATGATGAAATATCTCATCAATACCATGAGCACTCAGCCCAAGGGGTTTAAAAAAGAAGAGCAAAATAAACCCAAACAAAAGGAAGCAAATAATAAAAAGCAAATCAATGACATCGAAAGTAGCCTCTTTGGAAATGATTGGTAAAATTGATAAACCTCTGCTAAGACTACAAAAAGGAGAGAGAGAGTACCAGTCCTCAAAGTCAGGAGTGCAGCTCAGGCCACCAATGCCCAGAGGCTCTGGAAGGTGGTAAAGCAATAGAAACGAGTGTTTGCAAATTAGCAGCATCAGGAACTGCAGACACCTGAGGCCAGTCACCGCCAAAACTCCCAGTGTGAAGCAGAAATTTTGAATAGTTCTATCACTGTAAAGAAAAGGAAATCATAGTAGAAAGCCTCAGAGAAAGGAAATCTCCAGGCCCCCGGTGGGTTCACTGCAGCATTTTACCAAATGTTTAGAGAGTGATAACTCCACACAAGACACTTCAGGGAACTAGAAGAGAGGGAACGGTTTCCTGCTGAATTTGCAAAGCATTGATGCCAAATCAGAAACAGTTCAAGAAGGAAAGCTGCAGGCCAATGCCTCCAGAACAGACACGTAAAAACTGTTGTTGTTGTTAGGTGCCCTCGAGTCGCATCCCACTCATAGCAACCCTCATAGGGTTTTCAGTGGCTGATTGTTTCGAAATTGCTTCAGGACTGGATTGCCACGCCCTTCTCCTGTTACTGAGGTGGTAGGGATCAAACCGAGGGCCTCAGAGTGCAGAGCAGCACTCTACCAACTGAACTAAACTCTAGCCACCTAAAAACATGAGCATGCAGAATCCATTCACAATTCATTCATACACAATTCATCGGTGTGTAAAAATTGCGACATTACCACCAAGTGAGGCTTATTATAGGGATTTAAGGCTGGTTCAATAGTCCAGAATTAGTGAAAGGAATCTACCATGTTAATTGGCCAGAGAGTAGTCATGTGGTTGTATCAGTGATGCAGAAAAGGCAGGTGACAAAGCTCAATATCTTGTCACAACACTCAGCAAATGTAATGAGAAGGAATGTCTTCAGAGTCAGTACAGAAACCTGCAGCTGATATCATGGCTAATGGGAAAAACCCAAAGCACTTTGGAGTCAGGAACAGGAGGGGTGTCCTTGTGACATTCTGTTCACTGGAAGCCTCAGATGCTACCATTAGGCAAGAAAAGGAAATAAAAGTTATACCTACTAAGAGAGGAAAAGCACAATTGCTTCTCTTTGCAGGTGACCTGGCTGTGTAGGAAATCTTTTAGAACTATGTGTTCACTAAGGTCACAAGACGCAAGACTGACACATAAACCCATTGTATTTCTGTTTACTAGCAATGACATGAGGAAGCCAAAATTTAATCCAGTACCATTTATAATCACTTAAGCTTGTGGGGATGTGGCTTGGTGCTAGAGCACTTACCTAGCATGGTCAAGGTACTAGGTTCTAGCCCTAGCATTGGAAAAAAGGAAGGGAGAGAGGGAGGGAGGGAAGGAGAGAGAGGAAGAAAGAAGGAAAGAAAGAAAAGATTTTTTTTTTTTTTTTTTTTTTGAGACAGAATCTCGCTAAGTTACTCAGACTGCCTCTGGTCTCGAACTTGCGATCCTCCTGCCTCTACCTCCCGAGCCGCTGGGATTACAGGCGTGCCTGGCTGAGAAAGAATACTTTAAATATAAATCTTAGAGACTACTTCATAGTCCCTGTGTGGTGAAACTACTCAGCAAACATGGGAAAGGCAGAGGTGAAGGTAGATGGAGACCCTGCCTCTGTGCAGATCAGGCCGGCACCAGGGAGGTGCCTCTCCCTATGCTGCTGGCCCTGTAGATTCAACATGGTTCCTGCCAAAAATCTCAGCAAGGTTTCTTATAGATTCTGACAAGGTCATTGTCACTTTTACTTGGAAAGGCAGGTGCACTGGAGTGGCTGGGATGCCTTACAGAAGGGAGGTGCCCCTCCCTGGCATTGAGGCCTACTCTCTGGCCACAGAAACCAAGGCCACGGTGTGGGCAGAGGTGTAGACACAGGTCAGCATAACAGAAAAGAGGACCCACGATTAGGCCAACAGGGAAGAGCAGCTGGTCTTGGACAAGGGCAAAGGGAACCAGAGGCTCATCTCAGGCCACATGGGGCCAGTCAGGCCCATCACAGACTGAATGTACAGCAGCCTTGTGCCACCCATGGGAGGGAGCACAGGAGAACCAAGCCTGAGTGGCACACGGGGAGGAAACATTTTTAAAATATGTTTGGCCAAGGATTTATATTTAGAATATGTAATTACAGTTTTTTTTAAAAAGCAATCCAGGCATGGTGGCGCACACCTCTGGTCTCAGCACTTGGGAGGCAGAGAAAGAATTGTGAGCTTGGGGCCAGCCTGGGCCACTGTCTTCATGACTTTTCAGGGGTGACATAAAAGAAACATGTGTTTATCTCAATAGGGAGGGAGCCTACAGACCAAAGAAAGACCCTGGCGAGTCTGATGTGGAAAATTAATTTACTACAGGAGCGTGGATGACTCTCAGGCAGCTGCACCACCACCAAAAAGTCACGTTCCCAGTCAGTTTTTAAACATCTTGTGTAATTTAGCATCACATGCAATGGGCAGAAGAAAGCATGATTGGAACCTGGAGGGGGATCTCAGGAGGGTCTTACAATTCTCCGCCATTACCATTACCATAGACCCAGCTACCTCCTGAATGTTGTTGTTGTTAGGTGCCGTCAAGTGGGTCCGACTCATAGCGACCCTCATAGGGTTTTCAATGGCTGACTGTTTTGGGATTGCCTTGGAGTAGATTTCCAGGTCTTTCTCCCGTTTTTGTGATGCTGGGAATCGAACTTGGGACCTGAGAGACTGCAGAGCAGCGCTCTACCAACTGAGCTAAATTCAAGCCCACCTCCTGAATAGTTAGGTTTATTCCATTGCTGTGACCTCCTGCCTGTGTCTCCTGTAGGTCACTAGAGGTGCTCTGCTTCAAGATGGCAATGGTCATGTCAGACCCGGAGCAAATAGCTACAATTGCAGCAGCTTAGCAAGACCTTGTTTCAAAATTTAAAAGAAGGCTAGTGGCAGGGTCGGGGGCAACTCAGTGGCAGTGTGCTTACCTACTATGTGTGAGGCCCTGGGTTCAACTCCCTAGTGCTGAAAAAATAAAAAATAAAAAAGGCAACCTAATAAGAATGGGGAAGAGAGAGAGAGGAATTCCAGCAGAGAGGATGCTCTGATGCAGGTGAACACAAGGCCATGCCACATCACCAGCTGCTGCAAGAAGCAGGTGGTAGAAACCCAGCGCCGAAGGACCAGGACCAGAAAAACCTGGTTTACTGCCCACACTGGCGGGAATGTGAAATGATACTGCCACTCTAGGTCCCTTTGCTACAGAACTAAACATGTAACCACCACCAGCCACCACCAGCCCTGGTATTTATCCCCAGAAATCAGTGCATGTTTGTAGAGAAATCCACTAACAAGTGTTAAGAGAAACATTGTAGCAGGCAGTCCAATCAGCAGAAGAGCTGGAAACATTGTAACAGACAGCCAGCCAATCCAGAGGAAGGTGGGTAGCAGGCAGAAAAGGGAATCACGGGAAGAGTTGGAAACTTTTTCACAGGATGACTTCTGACTCAGCCTTGGAAACATTGTAACAGGCAGTCTGCCAACTCAGTACAGACTTTTTTTGGGGGGTGAAGGCTCAGCATACAAAAATCCCCTCTATGCCGTGAAATGTCATTTGGCAATAGTAATGAGCTACCCAGGGGGGCGTCCTCCCGGGTGAGAACAGCAGTTGCAAAGGTCACCCACTGTTGATTCCATTTCTAGAACGTTGTTGGCACAACAGACCTGTGGTGGAACGTGACACCAAGGGCATGTGGGACCCCACACATTCTTAACTGGTCAGCACTGCTGTCCTCTCAGTGGGCTTGTGGAGCGTCACTGCTAGGGACACCAGGTAGAGATGTACAGGACTCTGAGTGTGAGTTTTGTGTCTTCCGTGATTCTAATTGTTTCACAACAGAGTTAAAGAAGTAGCTGCACTTTTGAACGGCTCGTGCGCTGGCTTCCACAGAGGGGGCAGTGGTCGCTAACTGCTCAGCCCAGATGGGGGTGCCAGCCCCGGGCCCTGTGGGCGTGGGCCGTCCTGGTGACCGACCTCCACCCGCATGTTCCCGGCTGTTGCAGTGCTCACCCGTCTCCGTCACACGTGGGTGGAGCAGCCTGACCAAGTGACCAGGATTGTATTTTGTGAACACACGTCCCTAGCAGTCGCTGCCCCTCGTCTGGATGAGCACATTGACGAGGGTCCTGTGGTGTCTTGCAGGCCTGCCGTCCGGATTCCCCCACGGGGGCCTCAATCCCACACCGGCCGCCTCTCCCAAGGGTGGTGGCTCCTGGCAGTCGAGTCGGCCACCAGCTCAGGGTGCATCGTGGCCTCCCCAGGCCAAGCCACCACCCAAAGCCTATGCCCAGCCACGGCCTAACTATGCCGCAAACTTCAGCGTGATCGGGGGACGAGAGGAGAGGGGTGTCCGTGCACCCAGCTTTGGTGAGTCTTGCATCTACTCGTTGGTCCGGGTTTACACAGTTCAGTGGGAGGGCTGCGGGGAAGCTCAGTCCCAGGAGGGCGAGCCACGTCAGCCAGTCTGCTGCCTACCATGGCCACCCCAGGAGTGAGAGAGAGCAGCTTCAGATATGTCCTGCTGGTGTCTTCTCCAGGTGTGCCTGCCCACCTTCTCCTTCCAGCTTCTTGGCCTTCCTCAGCAGGTGGCCAGGAGACCGTGTCTTCCCCTTTTTGTCTGTCCACACATCAGGACCAAGGTCCTGCCAGGGAGCAGGTGGGAGTGGGCAAAGAGAACGGGCCAGTGTCTATAAAAGGCATTCTTCCCCAGCCCAAAAGCCAAAGGTCTCAGAGAATGACTTTGAAGACCTGCTGCCCAACCAGGGCTTCTCCAAGTCCGACAAGAAGGGGCCGAAGACCATGGCGGAGATGCGGAAGCAGGACCTCGCCAGAGACACGGACCCGCTCAAGCTGAAGGTGGGTGCCTGACTGCACCCAGGCCTGCTTTGCATAGGCCAGCCCCTCCAGCCCGGGGCTTGTTGGCCGCAGGTGGACCTGGCAGCCTGCGGCCCAGGTGAGGCCGGTGCTGAGCCTCTGTACGGCTGCACTCCTGGGCAGTGCGCCCGGCAGGCTCAGTGTCTGAATCTCTTGGTGCTCCTCCAGGGCGATAGGTGGTCAGAGAAGGATGTGGGCGCCATGTGGGGCTTCTGGCACCCTGGACCCGTTGGACTTTTGCCCAGAGTTGGCAGGATCAGACCTGTGCCCGTCAGGACCAAGGGGACCTTGTCTGATTCTGTGGCAAAGACAGCAGCTTCTGTTTAGATGTTAGGCCTGACCGGAAGCATTCACTGTCGGGTACCGGGGACCTTGGCCTGGCCCGGTGGTCAGGGCCACACTGTGGGCTTGGGACGTGTCCTTGTCTGCGTGTCTGAGTGGCAGTCAGCCCTCGGGAACCACCTCGCAGGCCGCTGGGGGACTAGGGTTTGTGTCTCGCTGACTGCCCAGCTGACCCAGGCCTCTGAATTCCAGCCATGATGCTTTCTGCCCCCGGACACCGCAGTGTGAGCCACGTGGTCTGTGTCTGGGGTGCGCCCAGTACAGGACTCGGGGATGCTGGGTGGGCTCCCGTCTGGGTGGTGAGGAGCGAGCTGGGCGGCGTCTGTGTCCTGCATGCCACCCCGTGCTCCCTGGGACCAAGCAGTGGGGTGCTAGGCCAGGTCCCCCAGGGGACCTCCGTGGAAGCCCGCCCCCGGTCCTGTGGGTGGCAGCCTCCCGGGCAGAACATGGGAACGGCCGCCTGCCTGGCCCTCTCGATAGCTGTGCCTCCCCTGGCGCTCTCCCGCCTGCCTTGATTTCCCCTACTCGGTGGGGGGCGCCCTGAATCAGCAGGAGGCTCAGGTGCGCTGGTGCCCCGCAGCTCCTGGACTGGATCGAAGGCAAGGAGAGGAACATCCGTGCGCTGCTGTCCACGCTGCACACGGCGCTGTGGGACGGGGAGAGCCGCTGGACGCCCGTGAGCATGGCTGACCTGGTCACCCCAGAGCAGGTGAAGAAGCAGTACCGTCGCGCGGTGCTGGTCGTGCACCCCGACAAGGTGAGTGTGCGGCGCGGCGCCTCAGCCCCCCAGAGCGCCAGGGTCTCCTGCCCGCCAGCCACACGTTGCGAGAGCTGGTGGGGCAGGGGCCCGAGTGGTTAGCCCTGCTCTCACCCTCATCGCCCACAGGCCACGGGGCAGCCGTATGAGCAGTACGCCAAGATGATCTTCATGGAGCTGAGTGACGCCTGGTCCGAGTTCGAGAACCAGGGCTCCCGGCCCCTCTTCTGAGGCCCGCAGCGGTTGCCGCTGTGCAAGCTGCTCCTGGGGTGGGAGGCTGCCGGCCTGAGGGGAGGCGCCACGCCCCGGCAGGTGTGGCACCTGATGGGCCCCAGGCCTGGATCGGCAGCTCCCCCGCCCGCCCCTCCCTGGTCCTGGACAGACGCCATTCCAAAGCACAGGAGAGAAAGCATTCCAAAGCGCTGGGTGTTGTCCTAGTTTTCTTTCTTCGTCTCAGAGGAGAAGTGCTGATTGACACTCCTCCTGCCCTATCACGGCTCGCGGTGTGCTCAGGCCTGGTGGCGGCCACCCCAAACCGTGCCCCTTGATCGCACTGCTCTGCTGTCACTTCCCGGAGCCTGGGTCCCCCCCCATCCCACTGTGACCCGTCTGATGATCGTCTGTACATAATTAAACTATTTTTCGATGATTGCCGCAGTCTCCAACATGACTACTGCTCCTCGCCCGGCTCCCAGTAACCCGTTTCTCCCTCAGTTTCTCACCCATTGCGAATTGTTGGATCTGGAGATCAGCCCGGGGCTGGGGGCACAGACCAGTGTGGCCGGTGGCAACAACGTCCTTGCGTCTGAGTACTTTGTGGAAGGAAGATTCCAGAGGCATCACAAGGGATCCTGGTGATCCCCAACATCACACCCCCCAAAAAAATGATCCTGGGCCGGTACACGGAGTCCCCTGCAGGGCCTGGAGCCTCACCCCACCTTCCCGGGAGCCACTGGTCTGCGCCTGGGTCGTGGTCTGAGCTCCTGAGAGGCATCAGGACCCCACCTGCCACAGACCACAGGGCTGGACACTTGCTGTCCTGCTGGCCATATCTGAGCCTCCAGGGTGACCACCGGCCCTGGCTGGGCCTCGCCATCACCTGCAGCAGGAAGGCTGGGGGAAAGCGAAGCCAGAGCGCTGGCCCCTGGGCTGGGCGTTCAGGACCAGAGTGCAGCCCGAGGGTGACGCTGCTCCCAAACAACCTGGCCCAGCCCCAAGGCGCTAAGACAGAAGCGGAGACGAGATCCAAGTCAGAGTGCAGCTCACTGAGGACTCGCTGGCCGGTGTGGGTCTCAGTGGCCGCAAGGCCAGGGACCCCCCA
The DNA here is from genome assembly GCA_007922755.1 of Pedetes capensis. Classification (NCBI taxonomy): domain Eukaryota; kingdom Metazoa; phylum Chordata; class Mammalia; order Rodentia; family Pedetidae; genus Pedetes; species Pedetes capensis. Next base: position 153,389 of record VMDO01001976.1, read on the forward strand.
GGATCTGGGCCAGAGGAAGGATGGATGTGTAGGTCAGGACAAAGGCGACTTCATGCAACCTGGGACACACCAGGTTCGCCTTCAGTGGCAGCGTCAGCGCGTCCCTGGCACCAGGGCCTCTGAAGCCCCACATCCCTGGTGGTCTGTTTATGTTTTGCTGGGAAACTGTTGGGGAAACCTGACCAGAGCTGGGGCAGTCAGGTGGTCCCAGCTCATGACTGCGGTGTCTTGTCAGGCTGGCCCCTCACAGGGCGGAGCCCCGAGCCCGCGTGGGCCCTTCCGCCTCTGAGGCTGAGGTCGCGCTGCCCTGCTGGACTCCCCTGGGTCTGGGCTTTGCATTTTATGATTCAGGGAATTCAAATTCAGTGTCTTAAATGGCTCCTGCCGCCCGTGGGACCTCACCGCGAGGCTTCCAGACTGCATCTCATGGACGGCGGATGAATTCCAGGGCGGCCTCGTGGTCAGGAACAACTACTGGCTTCCTAGGGGTGTGGCAAGGTCATCGCTCTGGCAGGCCACCTGCCACTGCCCTGCTCTGGGCCCTCATTCTGGTGGAGACCAGGGTCCTGAAGCCAGGTCCATGCCATGAGCCCTTGAGTGACTTGTGTGGCTGCCACCCGGAATGCAAGTTGAGTCCGTGTCTTGCCAGGAGGAACCCAGAGAGCATAAGTCCTGCGGCGGATGGGGGTGAGACCGGGCCTGCTCTGCTCTCCGGGGGCTGTTGTGGGCCACGTGGGTGTAACAACATGGGGAGGGAGCCACGAGGAGGCCACATCTGTCTACTGGGGGTCCCAGCCGCATGTCCTGGGTGTGGGCTCTGCCAGCCTGCTGGAAGCCAGGAAGGAGAGGGCCGGCCAGGAGCCTGAGCCCCAGCCTCTGCTGTGGCCTGGCCTGTGAGGTGAGGCTGGGCAGGAGAGGCCTGGCAGGTGAGAAGTGGCTGCTGGTGACCAGGCAGAGGCTAAGGGCAGGGCGTCCAAGATAGGCAGGGGGCGTGGCCAGGCCTCAGGGGAGGAGCCTGAGGAGGGCCCCTCCCTGCCAGCCTGGGTGGGACCTGTGACCCTCCTGATGGCTGCTGCATTGGGTGGGGGGTGTCCCTTGCCCAAGTTGGGGAGCCCCAACCTGGTGAGCTATCCCACCCGAGGCCTCCCACGTCACCTTGGTCACGGGAAGGGTCTGTCGCAGAGGACACTATTGCCCTCTGAACTACAGTCGCTGCAGGTGGGACCAGAGCAGTGGGACCAGCCCTGAGTGCCCCCAGTCAGGTGGCAGAACACGGAGGACAACTTGCCTCTGCTTGGCCGGCCTGGTCAGGCCAAGGGTGTGGGGTTTGGTGGGGGAGCCGCCCCTAACCGCAACCCCCAAGAGCCCAGAGGCACATGCTGCGGGTCTCCCAGGTACGTGCCAGGCAGGCCCCAGTTCCAGTACAGGGCGATGGTGTTCCCTGGAAGCTGGAAATCTCTACCGCTCTTTGTCCAGAACACCCCACGATGGCCCCAGCTCCCGGTCATGGCCCTGTGCCATCTCCAGAGAGGCCCAGGCACTGGGGTGTAGCCCACGGGCGTGGTACCTCCCCCTCCCTGGCCCCCGGCATGGACGAGGCACTGAGTTCCAGCACCAGGAGGGGGGAAAAAAAACCCAGATGCTCCCAGCCCCAACCCAGCCAGACCTGAGCCCTGCAGGCTTAGGGCCCTTGAAGAGTGAGAAAAACAAGTCCCACCCTGCCTGCAGTGACAGCTACCCCTCTGTCTGGCCCTGAATAGGCCCAGAGTGCTGCAGGCCTGATTCTGTCACTCCTCTGTTTTCAGAGACTAATGACTCCCATTTGTTATGCATTCCCGCTATTTTTAGTGTTTAGCTCTTTTAAAAGTAATGAGCGACCTAAATAGGTGCAGATATTTCCACATCAGAGTCTGTCTAGATACCGGCTCGGGGCCCAGGGCCCTCCGGGTGGGCACCACGGAGCCCAGGCTCCCTCTAGCCCTGTGCAGTGCCACCCAAGACCTGAAGTGCAGGGCTGTGTGGTCAGCCTGGGGGCCTAGGGCCTGGGAAGCAGCCTCGTGCCAGGAGGAGGGTGGGCCCCGTCCATTGGTCCCTGGAGCCACAGGGGTGGCACTGGCTAGAGGCAGGGCCCTCGCTGGTGGCCACTGTCCAGGTACAACCAGGGCCGCTCCCCTCTGGGCCCTGCCCCGCTTGGGGCCTCTCATTCTACCCCAGCACCACGCTAATCCTGCCCTCCCCCTAGACCTAAATGTTGTTGTTAGGTGTCATCAAGTTGGTATCCGACTCATAGCGACCCTCTGTACAACAGGGGAAACACTATTGTCAGTGCTTCTCTGCTGTTCACAGGGTTTTCAATGGCAGATTGATTTTTGGGAGGGGTTGCCAGGTCCTTCTCCCAAGCCTACAGCTTCTGGTGTTCCCAGGCGGTCTCCCTTCCAGGTACTAACCAGGCTCAATCCTACTTAGCTTCCAAGATCTGATGGGATCGGATGCCACAGGGCTATAGCTGCAGGCTAGATCTAAATATCGACCCCCAATTCCCTGTAGCTCTTGACCCTGAAAGCCAGATACCCCTCCCCGCCTCTGTGGCCCCCATGCTGCCTCCCAGGGTGAGCCGGGTTCCCCACCCCCTATCCAGCCTCCCCTCGGAAGCTCTCAGTCAGGGCCATGAGCCATGGGTGTGTGGAGGGCAGCGGTCACCCATCTGGGCTCCCCAGGCTCGGGGAGGACAGAAACCCCGTCTACAAATCTCGGAGCACAGAAGGAACCCATGAGCCCAGGCCAGGCGTCAGCACTGTCCGCACGGCGCAGGCACCCGTGGACGCAGAGGCTCACGCGTGTGGGGAGGGTGCACAGATGAGGGCAGTCACACAGGACGCACACAGCCCAGACGCGCGTGCCGGGAGACGCCTCAGGAGCCAGGGGATCCCCACGGGGCTGCACTCTGCTCTCTGCGTAGGTTAGCAGGTCCGGCGAGGTTAGCTACACCAGGAGGAGCCGGGTGCCTCTCCTCACTCAGCACACGCTGGCTCCGCCCTGCAGGGTCCAGGCGCTCAGGACAAGCCCAGCATGTGGGGGCAGCAGGGTGCCAGCAGCCCCGGCAGGACGCCCTGTGACCCTGGACTCATGGGTGGGCAGAGGGAGCAGGAAGCAGGGGGCTTGGGCAGAGGCCCACAGAGCACAGGCCCTGGGCGCTGTCTCTGAGAGAGAGCGTCCTGGGGTGCGGGTCGGTGCACCCTCCTCAGGGACCTGAGCTGCCCCAGCCTACCTGGTACTGGCGCACTGCCCTGTAAGGGAGTTGGCTGACCAGACGTGGCTGCCCCCGGGCAGAATAGCTGGCGGCCATGGGTGGATCCCGAGCCCACAGAAGACTCTGGCTGGTGGCTTGTTGCGTTCTCATGACAGAGCCCCAGGGGGCACAGTGGAGAGCCCTCACCTCTCCAACTCATGCCCAAAGGGCAAGAAGCCCCGGGATTGGAGTGGGAGGGGTGAGTGAGACCCCCACACCCCAGGCAGAAGCTGGACAGGCAGTGGCCACCTCCAGTCCCAGCTGCTGCCCTGCCAGATTTCCAGGACCCAGACACGCTGGGCACGAGCTGCTGTCAGGCCTGGGGGGTGCTGCTGCCTGGCATCACTGGCTGCTACCACCAGGAGTCTCCCTGCCACGCTCGGGATGGCAGGTACAGTTGTCCTGTCAGAAGGCAGCCTCTGAGCTGCTGGGAGCCCTGTGGGTCTGCACGTAGGGAAGCCGGGGCTGCCTCGCTGACCCCTGCACCCTTGACCAGTGTGGACACAGCCCGGATATGCATTGCAGAAGATTCTCCCGGAGCCCTGGCCCAGCCCTACCCTCAGACCCATGCACCCAAGCTCTGTGGTCAGGCTGGGGAGGACCCGGCACAAGGCCTGCGTTGGTTCCCAGGTGTGAGCGCCACCCGTGCTGTGTCAGGGAGCTAGAGGACAGGCCAGTGTCCAGGGCCCCTCAGGGAGTGTCTGCTCAGCCCCGGCCCCGCGCTCCTCACGGGGGTCCCGGCTGTGAGCCCCACGAGCCCACCTGAGAGGCTGTGAGCACGTGAGAAGGCCCCTGCTAGGAGCACGGGAGGCCTGGGGCCAGGGACAGCAGAGGGCACACGACAGGCCTGCTTCAAGGCCACTGAGCAAGGCGCGAGCTGTCAGGCCATGGGCAGTGTGCAGACCACAAAAGCAAAAGGGAACGACCAGAAAGGGGGCCAATGCCTCAGGAGGCACACGGGGAGCCCACTGTGGCTGGGCCGGGGGTCCAGGCCCATGTGGCAGCTGGGGGTGTATGGGACCAGTCCCACGGGGATCTTGTCCACGAGCCACTCTCAGGAGTGTGGCATGTGTGACGCCAGCCCAGCCCGAGTAGGGTGCAGGGCGGTGGCGTGGCCTTCTCCAGTACCCCACACGTGCCTGCAGAGCCCATCCCACAGGACTGGCTGGAGCTGGGAAGTGCAAGCCGTGGGCCAGGCCCAGAGCTATGGGACTGCCCTGGGCTCAGCGGAGGGGGCCAGGAGGGGGTGTGGAGGCTCCACTCCTGCCCCAGCGCTGCTGCATTCGATAAATGGATGACGTCTGACACAGGCACCACTGGTCAGTCAGGCCCACCACACTGCCCCCTGGCAGGCTCTGGCCTCAGCGCTTTCTCAACACTGAGCTCTACGCATCCACCGCTGGCCTCGCCCTGGCCACACGTGGACATCTTCCCAAGCCAAACAAAGAGGTCACTGGGGTCTGCTGCACGTGGCCGGCCCTCACCCAGGAGGATGGCAGGGTCAAGGCCAGAGACAGCAAATGCAACTTTGTGAGACCCGGTCTCAAAACAAGAAAATTTTTTAAAAAGAGGCTGGAGGTGCAGCTCAGTGGTAAAATACTTCCTAGCATGTACCAGGCCCTGGATTCAACTCCCAGTACCACAAGCAATAAATAAATAAGCAAAACAAATAAACCTCTCTAAATGATAGCAATGTGTGGTGGCATTTATGACATACACCCGAGTTAAGATATTGTCACAGCGTCTCACCTTATGTGGAAGCTAGGGCAGGACGTGAAGGTTGGCAGAGATGAGCTAAAGCTGCGTTAACTCATTAAGGCACACCATCATATTTATAGGACAGTTATGAGCCCCCTGATTATTTCATTATTTCTCTGAGTTTATATCGGACTCATGCTCAGGCACATGTTATCACACTGTGTCTCAGCCTTGTCTCCTGCCAGCTGCTTGTTTTTAATGTTTAGCGGAACTATGGCGTTGCGAACACTTCCTGATAAGGAGTGTGTTACCCTCCTGTGATTAGGATGCTCCTCAGTAACAGGTTGAGCAAACCCTAGAGGAATTTGCAAAAAGTCAAACAACGAAGATGTCACTAATAACAACAGGGTCAAAAATATGGACCAATCAAAACCAATCAAAGAGGAGTGAAGAAAAGGGAAAAATGGAAGTGAAAAGGCTTAAAAATAAGTAGCAAGATGGTAGACATAAGTTCAACTAAAATGTAAAAATATCAATTAAAAGGAAGAGACATCCAGGATGGATAAAGAGCAACGTCCAACTATTACAGGAACTTACTTTAAAGAGAGGGCTAAAGATGTGACTCTTGTACAGCCTTTGTATAGTGTACACAAGGCCCTGGGTTTGATCTCCAGCATGGAAGGAAAAAAGTTGGAATGATACACTATGGAAATACTAATTGGGGTTAAACAGGTGTGGCTATACTCAAAGTACACTTTAAAACAAGCAACATTAACAGAGAAAGGTAGAAGCATTTCACAGTGATACAGGGTTCAACATATCTAGATAACATTATTCCTAAATATGTATGTACATAATAGCAAAATTTTGAAATATATGTATGAAGCAAAAGCTGATAAAGCTTAAAAGAGAAATATATGAATCCACAATTGTGATTGGCTGCTTCAATACTTCTCATTCAGTAATTGGCAGGTTAAGTAGACGGAAAAGCAGTAGCCGTTAGCTATGTACAGAATACTCCATCAAAGATTGAAGAAATCAGCCAGGTATGGCAGTGCACTCCTATAATCCCAGACTCAGGAGGCCGAGGCAGGAGGCTTGTTACAAGTTCAAGGCCAGCATGGGTGCCATAGCAAGACCCTGTCTCACAACACAAAAACCAAAAAAAAAAAAATATTGAAGAAGTCACATTCATGTTCAAGTGAATATGAAACATTCACAAAGAGCGTATAACAAATCTCAACAAATTCAAAAAGACTAACATAATACATGGCATGTTTTCTGAACAGAGCAGAATTAGATTAGAATTCAGTTGTAGGAAAAAAAATAATTTGATTCTCAGCCCCAGCTACTTGGAAATTAAATAACAAACTCCTAAAATAACCCACACTTTGATTTAGCTCAGTTGTTAGAGCGCTGCTCTGCAGTCTCTGAGGTCTCGAGTTCAATTCCCAGCACCGCAAAAATGGGAGAAGGGCCTGGCAATCCACTCCTAAGGCAATCCCGAAACAGTCAGCCATTGAAAACCCTATGAGGGTCGCTATGAGTTGGATACCGACTCCACAGCACCTGACAACAACAACAAAATAACCCACAGATCAAAGAAGAAATCACAAGGGAAATTAGAAATATTTTAAACCAAATCAAACTGGGTGCACACCTGTAATCCCACCAACTCGGGAGGCTGAGGCAGGAGGATTACTAGTTCAAGGTCAGAGGAAGCCTGTGCAATTTAGCAAGACCCTGTCTCAAGCTAAAAAATAAAAAAGGGGCTGAGGGTACAGCTCTGTGGGAGAGCACTTGCAACGTATGTGTGAGGCCCTGGGTTCAGCCCCCTAATACCACCAAAAAAAGAAAGAAAAAAAGAAAATGAACATTGTTGTTAGTTGCCATAGAGTCAGGCCCACTCATAGCAACCCTGTGTACAACAGAACAAAACATTTTCCAACTTTGTGCCAGGCGCATGATATTGGTTATGTTTAAGCCCATTGTTGCAGCTGCTGTGTAAATCTATTTAGCTGAGGGTCTTCCTTCTTTTTGTTGACCTGCCACATTCTCCCAAACACGATGTCCTTCTCCAGGGATTGGTCCCTCCCAACAACATGTCCAAAATATTTGAAAAAAAAAGGGGGGGGGGGAATGAACATCACTATGTCAAAATTTGTGGGAGACCGAGTAGTGTGTAGAGGGAAATCTATAGCTTTAGTTACTTATATTAGAAAAGAAGACCAACTATCAGCAGTAAATTAAACCCAAAATAAATAGAAGGAAGGAAATGGCAAAGATAAAAGCATAAGTGAATGATATAGAAAATACACAATAGCAAAAAAAATCAGTGAACCTAAAGTTTGAATTTTGAAAAGGTCAATAAAATTGATAGATATCTATAGACTGCTCAAGAAAAAAGAGAAGATACAAGTTACCAATATCAGGAATGAAAGGAGATTCATGTCTACATTTAGCATCAAAAAAATTAAAAAAGGGATGAAAGAAGAGACATCACAACAGAATGTTGAAGCGTTAAAGGAAAATAATAGATATTCTGAACAACTGACAGAAAAAAATCAAAAATTAGATGAAATGGACAAATTCCATGAAAGACCAAAATCAATAAAACTGACATAAGAAGAAAATTTTGAAAAATGAGAATAAACCTATATCAAAGAAATTGAATTAGTAATTTAAATTCTTCTAAGAAACAAAGATAAAAACACCCAACAAACAACACTCAAGAACGACGGTGGTGTCCTAGGGAAACAGGCTGGGGTCCACAGTCACCATGACCACAGGCAGGGAGCGCAGCAGGCAGTGGAGGCAGTGGATAGGGTCTAGGGGCTACCTCGCGTCTGCCCCCAGGGAATGGAAGATGCTGACAAATGCTGCCAAGGCTGTGGAGCCACTTGACCCTTCAACGCTGTGGTGAGGAAACGGTGGTGACATCCATTCAGAAAACTGCTTGACAACTTTTTAAAAAGTGAAACATTTATGGTGTGACTTATTCCACCCCCAGATATTTCCTCAAATTTCCTCAAATTGTACTTGAGTGTCCATAGAGCCTTATCCATCATAGAGATGGATCCAAAACTACAGATGGCTCAGGTGTCCCTTGACAGGGACAGGTGTCAAACTGTGACACACTCCTGGGTGTCACGCTGGGACAGGACTTGGCAAACAAAAAGATGAAAGGCCAATGCCCAACCGAAGAGGAGTTTCGAGACAGCAGGAAACAGGACCCACATAGGTCCCCAGGCCACAGTGAGAGGAGTCTGGGCAGTCACAGAGGTGAGCCTCGCCCGTCCTGGGGTCGCCCCTCAGACCTGGACCCGAGCACTTTTCTCAGGTTTCTAGTCATGGCTGAAGCCTGCCATCCTTCCCTCCGCCTCCCTTGTCCTATGATTTGCTGAGCTCCTTCTGGGGCTGGCCCCCCCTGCCGTGACCACGAAGCCTGCAAAGCAGACCCTGGTGCCCACCACAGCCCACAGGCCTCTGTGGCTAGGCTGAAATGGGACTTCTGGGCCCAGGAAGCATTCAGATGAGCTGTGGTCCTCTTGTTTGTTATGCTTCTGCCCAGCAGAGCCCAGCAGCTCTGTGCCTCTGACTGCCCAAGTAAGGGTTTCTGCCCCTGCAGCATCCTCACACAGGGCTCTTCCCAGCTGTGTCCACCGGGTCGTGTGAGGCACTTTTCAACACTGTGACAATATACCTAAAAAAGTCTTGAGAGGGAGGACTTATTTTGGCTCATGATTTTAGAGGCTTCAGTCCACAGTCAGCTGGCTCCACTGCTGTGGGCCTGAGGCGAGATGAACATCATGGGGTCAGAGGAAAACTGCCCACCTTGCGCTAGCCAAAAGGCAAAGCAGGAAAAGTGGCCAGCGACAAGATGCACCGTGCCCAGGCCCAGCCTTGGCGACCCACTTCCTCCAGCCAAGCCGCACCTCTGATAGCCCATGCAGCTCTGAACTCTGACCACCGATAAAGGCGAGTCCTCTCGATCCAGTCACCTCTCAGCACCACTAGCTGGAGACCAAGCCTTTAACCAAAGTGGGGGTCACTTCCTATCCACACCCTAACACAGGCCCTCCTGGAAACAAATGCCCAGGTGGGACTGATGTGGGTGGGGAGGGACTAGGGTGAGCCTGGTGCCTTGTAGGGAGAAATTGAGAGGAAATTGGCAAAAACCCCAAAACTGGGAATGGCTTTTGACAATCTGGTTTGTAAATTAGAAATCTAGGGAAAATGAAAGTAACTTGGTTGGACATTCCTACAAAACCCTTCACAAATCCCCCGAACCTGATTGGACAATTGGACTCAAAGCTGATTGGCTCAGGCCATTCTGTGGGTGAGCTATATAAGGAGCTGCACTGAGGCACCTAGATCTTTTTCTCACCCAGACCATTGGTGAGGAAAAAAGTCCCCCCTTTTTTGTTCCAACCTTCGACCACCAACAAGGAAAGACCCCTTTTTTCGCCCAGACCACCCATGAGGAAACAGCTCTAACCGCTCTCTCGCCGGGACCTTCAATGAGGAAAGAACACTTCCCGTGGCGACCATCAACAAGGAAAGAACTTGCTCTCCATCTGATCACTGACGAAGCAAGAACTCTCTCCTGGTGACCACCGAGACCACCAACACGGGTGTTTGTCCCTGGAAGGCAAAAGTACCAACGGCTTTTCCTTTCTCCCATCTCTGCCCGTGTCCCAAGGGCCGCAGGAGTCCGCCTGCCTCACCCGAGGGTCCTGAGTGAATTGTATTTAGTATCTGTGTGCGTGGCAGCACCACCCGTCTGAACATCTGGGCCGGACCGGGAGGTGTGCGCCCCACAGCCCCTGAGAGGGAAGGAGAAGCTCAAGGACCGTTAGCCACACCGCTGTGTGAGGAAGACTCAAAAGCCCAAGGAGGCCAGGTGTGGCGGCCATGCCTGTCACCCCAGAGCAAGTTCGAGACCAGAGGCAGCCTGCACACGTAGTAAGACCCTGTCGCAATAAGAAACAGCAGATTACAGAGGGGCTGGGGTGTGGCTCAGTGGAGAGCATTTGCCTGGCAGGCATGGGGCCCTGAATTCTACCTGCCAGTGCTGGGAAAAAATGAAAGCCCAAGGGGCCTTGCAGTCAGGTTGCCTCGGGAACCCTGTCCTCAGTGTCCAGTGTGGGATGTGGCCGGGGGCCAGTCGTACCCCCAGAGCCCCACCTGTCACTCTGCAGCTTTGGAAGCAGCCCCTCCACGGTTCCCTGGGCCTCAGAAGTGAGGGCTTGAGGTGAGCTTGGTGTTGGGGCTCAGAAGGGGACCCCCTAGAATCCTCTCCCTCTGAGGCTTTCTCCTAGGTGTGGGAGGTTGGGCCACCAGGCACATGCCCCAAACCTTCATCTGCTCTGGGGCCAGAGGTGTGGGAGCCCAGCACAGCCATGCATTCCTAGAACCCACTGGTTCCTTGGGCCCACCTTAGGTCTCCACTGCACAGCTGCCCCACTACCCTACCGGAGTGGATGCTGGTTCTGAGTTACCATCCTGGGTGGGGGAAGGGGATGCTCTGGAGGTCACCACCAGCCTCTTGCTGCGGTGCCTTCTCCATGCCACGGATTTCTCCACAGGTCCTCACAGTGTAGTCAGGTCAGATGGCTCTTGGGCCAACAGCAAGCCCTTATCCCCTCAGAAGTCCTTGGGGGTCGGGCATCAGGGTGGACACTTGCTTGGCACTGCAGGGCCTCTCCTCAGGCTCGGCTTTGGGAACTGGCATAGGCTCTGCTGTCTGGCCTGCATCGTTGGGCTCGTGGCCACGGGCATGAGGCGGCCCCATCCCTGTGCCCCCCACATGCCGTCCACCAGCTCCACTGCCCACCCTGCCTCCTGGCCTTGACTACTGCCATGGTGACTGGGGCCCCAGACCCTGTCATCCCCAGGCCTCCTAGAGTCCAGCCTGTGACCCCCTCTCTGACCACCACTGTACTATGGAGGACTCCCTGACCACCTTCCTGTGGCGCTCAGCACCCCCAGGCCACTCCCCGCAGCCCCAGTGCTGGTGCCCTCTGCGTCTGTACAGGACCCACTCCTGGGGGAGACCATCCCTGGGGACCTGGCGATGGCTGTGAGATGTGTCCCTCACCGGTGGAGGCTCGCCTGCCTGGCTGTGTCCTCCCACCTAGCAGAGGCCCTGAGGGTCTCAGCCAGGTGTACCCCTTATTCCTGCTGTGCCTGCCAGATAATCTGCAGCTCTTTGGGGTGTGGGTTCCCCTCTGCGGGCAGCACAGCTCGGGGAAAATCTGAGGGACCCACCATGGCCCACTGTGGGCCCAGAGCTCCCCTAGTTGCCTTAGCTTCAGGCAGCGTGGCCTCCGTGGTCCAGGACTGAGTAACACATGTCTTTGGCTCCGTGTGGGAAATGGCTTTGGATCCCTTTCCTGCCTGTAGCCTGGCACCGGGCTGGGTTGTTCTGAGGCCCAAGAGGGACTTTCTATCTCCTGATTCAGACTCCAGACTCCAGACTCCTGGACACAGCATCCGTCCTGCCTCATATGCTAGGGCAGGGGGAGCTTAGATCCTGCCCACCAGCCTGAGCTCCCTGACCAAGGCTCAGGCCTTCCTGGCCAGATGCTGGGATGGTACAGTGCCACATGGGGACCCCCCCAACCTGTCCTGGCCAGGTGTGGGGACAGGACATGCCACATGAGGACCCCAGAGCTGCCCTGACCAAGTGCAGGAGACAGGATGGTCCCTAGAGAGGCCCTAGAGCTGGCACTGAACATTGGAGTCCGCGCTGCCCAGCCCACTTCCAGAGAAACTATGAGGGTCTCCACTACTTTGTAATTGGGGTAGTTAAGAGTCTAAAAACTCAAACAGTATTCCTTGTTCTTTTTATTACATCGGTGCTAACAATAGTCAAATAAGAATTTCCCAAGGGAGCCGGGCGCGGTGGCGCATGCCTGTAATCCCAGCGGCTCAGGAGGTAGAGGCGGGAGGATCGCAAGTTCAAGACCAGAGGTAGCCTGCATAACTTAGTGAGACCCTGTCTCAAAAAAAGTAAAAAAAAAAAAAACCAAAAAACAAAAAACTGGGCTGAGAGTGCAATTCAGTGGCCCTTGCAGAGCATGCAGGCACGAGGCCCTGGGTTCAACCCCCAGTACCATATACACACACACAAAAAAAAAAAAAAAAAGAAAGAAAAAGAATTTCCCAAGGGTGGATGGGAGCTACTGGTGGAGGGCAGGAGTTCTCTGGTAAGCAGGGTGCCAGGGTGCTTCAACTGGAACAGATCTGGCTGGGGGCCACACTTCCCATCCAGGCCACAGCCACCATTTCTCTGCACCTGTGCAGGCCCTGAACCTTGCCCGCCACTTTGTGGAGCAGCAGGGCCCAGACACGAGAGAACACCACCTCACACAAGTGAGGAGAAAGTAGGGGAGAAGCCAGAGGAATAGGAGCCTGTGCCCACAAAACACCTACCTCAGCACACACAGGCCCGGCCCCAATACCACCTCAGGCCCCACCTCAGCCCTCACCTCAGCGCCCCAGGCCCCCCTCCTCAGCTGCCACAGCCCTCAGATGAAGGCGGTCAGGGACAGTCAGGAGCAGCTCTCTGGAGGAGGAAGACGGGGTTGGATGAAGAAGGGGAGCAGGATGCTAATGGCCGTGTTGGACGTCACCTTCAGAACCCCAGACAGCCCTTCCTCCCATGGCCAGTGTGGTGAGGAGGAAGTGCTGACAGATCCACGGGGAGCTCTGGAGGTCAGCAAGGGGGTCTGGAATGGTGGTGTCACAGGGCTCTGCTCCTGTGTCAGTTCCTTCCCCCATAAATCCAGATGTGGCACAGTTCGTGGATGACCACGGGCTCAGAGTGTGGCTGTTCAAATGGCTACGCGGGACACAGCCCACTGTTGCTATCTCCTGCCCTCTACCTACTGCATGGCTGTGGTGGATCCTGGCTTAAAGAGGACATAGGTCCCAGGCATCAGGAGAAGAGGGGACAGTGGGCCTACCTGAGGCAGAGGGGACAGGAAGGACGCTGACTCTAAGGGTTTCACGGGCAATGATCACTGCTTCACTTGGAGGTTGAGTGCTGGCCCGGGTGGCAGGGCCTCCCCATGTACCCAGCGGTGGAAGGAGGGGACATCATTCTCAGGCCAAGCAGGGTCGGTCCCTCAGGCTGGCCAGGCCTGAGCGCAGGATGCTGCTCCAGGTGGGCCTCCCCACGAGCCACCGTGGCCCTCAGCCTTTCGGTGGCTGCCACGAAGCCATCCCAGGTTTCTCTGGCTGTGAGAGAGTGAGGCTGTGAGTTTCTGGCTGGCAGCGCAAATGTGGCTAACAAATCCCTGCAGGATTCTTCTTCCTATTAGGGAGAGATCCATGTAGCACAAGACAGAGCAAGCCCTGGTCCACACAGCAAGTACAGGACTTAGAGAGTCAACGGCATCCACAAGGTGCAGCCATCCTCTCTGCTTCCAGGACGCTCCCATCACCTCACAAGGGGGCCACCTCACCGCTGTCTCCCCCGATGACCTCCTGGCTCCAGGACCTCCAAGCTGGCTTCTGTCTCTGGGTTTGCATTGCTGGCATTGCACATAAACAGAGCCACGCTCTGACATTCACTGAGGAGGACACCGCCAAGGCTCAGGCACGTGGCAGCCCACCACAGCTTCCTTCTGGAGAGGACTGGGCGACAGCACTCCCTTGTGTGGACTGCCACAGGCTGTGTCTCGCTCATCTGTCAGTGGATGCTGGGGTCATCTCACACTTGGGGCTGCTGTAGCTTTGCGTGCACACATCTTTGTACGTGGTCTTCCGGGCAGACGCTGGGGCCACGCCAAGGCCACCCTGCAGGGTCCTGTGGGAGCTGCATGTTTGGTGATGGAAGAGCCTGCCACCACACTGCTTGCCCACCCCAATGCCACAGCGCATGCACTGATGCTCTTCCCGCGTTCTCTCCACAGATGTGGCTGACGTGAGCCAGTCCCGTCTTGGCTCTGCATACAGCGAGGGAGGAGACAAAGGCTTTTTCTACTCTGCATGCCGGGGTCCAGAGCATTTTGGAGAGGAGAGGGAGCCCACCCAAGCCAGCCTGGCCCCAGGGTATCCTGAGGGGGCCTGGGAGACAGGGCAGCAGGGTCATATGAGCTGGGGCTCTGCTGCCCCGAGAGCACAGCCGGACGGAGGATGTGTGGCCACTTCCCTCCTCCTGCTGCTCTCGGGCTCCAGGGGAGGCCAGTGGCCTTTGTCCACTCCTCTAGCCTCTTGGCGCCTTCGTGGTACCTTAGGTCTCCACTGCACAGCTGCCCCACCACCCCACCGAAGTGGATGCGGGTTCTGAGTTACCATCGTGGGTGGGGTAAGTGCCACTGGCCTCTTGCTGTGGTGCCTTCTCCATGCCACGGATCCCTCTGGGGGCGGGGATAACCACCGGTCCTCACAGTGTAGTCAGGTCAGATGGCTCTTGGGACAACAGCAAGCCCTTGTCCCCTCAGAAGTCCACTGGGTGGCTGGGCACAGCTGGATGCTGCTTAGTGAGTCATTTGCTGTTGGGAAACAGTGGAAGGCAGAGGGTCCTTGCGTCCTGTGCTGGTTTGGGACATAAGGCCCGCTCTCAGAGAGGCTTACTGGGTCTGGGTAGGAACCTTGCCATAGAGGCAGGAGGAAGCTAGTGCCCTCTGCCTCCTCTTCAGTGCCCCCCACCCCGTACCCTCTAAGCAGCTGCTACAAGCTGGGCCTGGTCCTCCTGGCAGCACCTCAGGGCTCTCACTGGCCCAGCTGCCTGTGAGCGCCATGCCACAGGCCTACCCCTCAGCCTCGGCCTCAGCCACCATCGCCTCCCAGCAACGGACAGACCACCCGACCTCTGCAGCCCCACCCGGGGTGGAGGCCTCGTCTCACCCTGAGGCCCGGACCCTACGCCCCAGCTCAGGTAGCTGAAGCACATGCTAGGGCTCTGGGGTGTGTGGGGTGTCCTGGGCCTCCCAGGCTGGGGGACACGAGGGACCCTGGCCTGCTCTGGCACAAGTCAGGTGGGGAAAGACGGCAGCAATTGCCGGTTCCCTGAGCTCCAGACCTGGTCTGCACAGGGCCAGCCTGCTTCCTAGTCCCTTACAAAAACCCACTTTGAGGACTCCATGAGAGACCTCTTGGGGTCTCTGGTCTGCAGCTCCTCACCCAGTCCACCCTCTCCTGGGTCACCATGTAGAGCACTGGGCCACCACCCGGCTCCTGGATGGCCGGGCTCCTGCTGCCAGCCGCCTGGCCTCCAACCCTAGGGGAGCAGAGACCCTCGAGGCCCGCGAGGGCACTCCTGCGTTCAGTGGACCTGGCTCGTGGCCTCTCTGCTCCCCCGATATTATAGGTCATCTGGGGGATGCATGTGGCCAGGGAGGGGTCCCCAGGGGGCCAAACGGCCACATCTGGGGCCAGGCACATCCCCTGGAGGGCCACTGGAAGCCAGCATGGCCGTGCACACAGCTGAGCTCTTGGAAGGCCAGAGGGGCAGCCAGGGTCCTTCACGGGAGGGTGCTGAGGCCAGGGAGCACCATCGCTGCTGGCCGTCGCAAGGCCATGGTGCACCCTCCTCCCCAGCACTCCCGGGCTCTGCATGCAGGGTGAAGAAGGGGTTGGAGAGGGGCCAGGGGCTCTGAGGCTAGCCTGAGCCCAGCCCTCCCAGGCTGGTGGACAGTGGAGGACAGGCGGAGTCCTCTTCCAGGTCGATTCCTTCTCTGCCTGCAGCCAGAACCTGCTGAAGACCTGGAGATCCTCCTCCTGGGCAAACCCCTCGCAAGGCTCCGACCCACAAAGCCTCCATCCACCGGGTCCCACTCCCACCTGCTCCTGCGCTGGCTTGCAGGTGTCCCACAGTCTGCAGCTAGAAACTCGCTGAAGGTGAGGTCTGGGTCTGGTGGCAGGTGTTTGGGTCCTATAACAGAGTCGATTCCCTAGGGGAGGGGGAGCTCAGGGGCTCCTGTCCTGCTCTCACGGTCCAGCTTTTGTGGAGATTTTACCAGGTCAATTTCCCCTCTGTCCTCCAAAGGTTTTCTGGAATCAACTGACAAAAATGGATTAATTGGGGGAAAGACGAATTTCTTTCATGAATAAGTGTGTGGGTGTGTGAGGAAGTGTAAGAATGAGCAGGCCTGGGTCACCTGGCTTGGGATGGGGGTGGGGCAGGGAAGAAGGTGGCTGGAGGGTCAGCTCCTGGCTGTGCGGGGTCGTGCGGGGTTTGCAGGTTGCTTATTTGGGGGCAGTTTCTCCCCTGCCTCCTTGGAGCCTCCGAGCTTCCTGGAGGCAAGTGGGTGTGATTTTGCCTTCCCGAGTCATCCCAGAGGGCCCACCAGGGCCACTGACCGCCTGGCAGGTGCAGGGGCCAGGCTGTCCACTCCTGTGTCCAGATCCCCAGTCTGTCCCCCATCCAGGCAGTCCTTGAGGCAGGGGTGTGCTGAGAGACAGCCAACTGGCTCTACAGGACAAAAGGAAGAAAAAGGGGCCCCGATTGGTGCTGCTCCCTGGTGCCTGTGCTGCAGATGCCCCCGGCTGGTTTCAAGCTGCGGGTGCTGTGGCTGGATGCCGGCCGCCCTCCCTCCAGTGAGGGGACTTTCTGCTGCATCTGCACAGCCAAGTGACCTGGCCTTGGTGGACAGTGGAGGACAGGCGGAGTCCTCTTCCAGGTCGATTCCTTCTCTCCCTGCAGCCAGAACCTGAGACCACACGCACGGCAGGGCCCAGATCCAGCCCCTGGGACCCACTGTGCCACAGACATGATGCCCAACAGCCAGGAGAATGTCCAGCCCCACGGGCACCACAGGCTTCTGGAGGGCCCAGGCCGCTGCTTCCCAGGCACTGCAGAAATACACGAACGTGACGTCGCTTCATGCTGAGTGTCACCAGAGGAGAGTGGGGAGCACACCACGGCCACCCTGCCTCCCCTGGCCTGCACAGCCTGGGGCACTGGGACCGGGGATGCTCCCACCTCCAGTACTCCTGTGCCCTCACTGTCACACACACATGCCCCTTGCCCTGTCCTGTGGTCACGGCCGCACCTCCAAGGCCTCACAAGACCCGGCTTCCTCTGGCGCTGGGAGGCCCAGCCCACAGCAAGGCCCTAGCTCAGGGCCTCCATGGCGGCCAGGGTCTCCCCAAGCCTGCTCCCCAGGGCCAGCTCTATGTCAGCAGCATCAGTCGCTCAGCAGGAGGAGGCCATTTGACCTGACCCTGCAGCTAGTGCGCCCTGCCCTGGGTGACCCTGGACACAGCCCCTGTTGCCTAAGAAAGCCATCTGGCCTAGGTTCGGCCCTGAGCCACACAGGAAGCTCTGAGCGCCATGCCAGTGATAGCCAAGGGGAGGCCTGAAGCGGCCCTGCGCACTGCATATCTCAGGCATGTCGGATGGGAGCCCTCAGCAGGGGCAAGGGCCCCGACGCCTCTGGGGTGCACCGGTCCATGCTCTGTCTCACTCCTCAGGCTTGTCTCAACCCAGCTGGGGTTAGGGGTCCAGGTCCTGGGGACCGGAAAGGCAGCAAGGGTAGACCACACTGAGGCACAGCGGCTGGACTCAGCCACCTTGGCAGTGGAAAGGCAGGGAATGGCCAGACTCAGCTGGCCCCAGTCCCCAGCATCGAGGCAGGCCCTTAAACAACTGCTCAGCCAAATCCCTCAGCCTGTGCTGCGGAGGCCTGGCAGGAAGTGGCTCTCTGTGAGAGGCATGGGTGTGTGAGCACTTCCGGGTTATCCCTGTGCCCACAGGCAGATGGCAGGGAAGCTTGGGATGTCCCACCAAAGGGGACAGCAGGTCAGGGCAGGCTTCCTGGAGGATGAAAGAGGCTCCTGGGCTGGCAGAGGTGAAGTGGACCTGACGGCCTGGAGCAGCCCTGGCCTTGGCCTCCCACAGCCATGTTGTTCAGCCCCTTCTGGTCTTCGGTCTAGGGCTTCTCCTAGGACGGCTGGAGGAAGTGACCACTGGGTCAAGAGCCAGCACCTGAGACCAAACACCTGCAGAGATGGCGCCCAGCAAGGGGCCCCTTCTGTTTTCTGGGGTGAACAGGCCCTGCCTCACACAGCCATGGGGGAGAGCCACGGCCGGCAGGGAGCCAGGCTGCTGACCAGGCTCTCAGTCTGCAGTGAGGTGCTCAGAGCCTGTGGCACCCACTGTGCGTCTCGCTGGGTGGACAATCTCAGAAACATATGACTCAGGCACTGCAGAACCCGGGACTCCAGAATGGGGTCTGTGGTACGAGAAGCCACCGCAGGCGGGGGCAGCCTCCCAGCCCTGCTGCCAAGATGGTGCCCAAACCTCTGGCCAGCAGGACCCCAGAGGCTAGAGTTTTGTCACTAGGTGGCATTGGGAATAGGCCACAGGCACAAGCCACAGCGTCCAGAGGCCACGGAGACTCCTGTGGCTGCTGCCCCAGCTCTGCTGAGCAATGGAGATTCTCCATCTTGCTCCTCACCTGTTACCCCCTTCAAGTCATAATGGAACCCAGCAGGAACGTGGCGTTGCAGATGGCACAAGCGCCGGGGACTGAATTATTCAGTGCATTGAATTATTAAGTTTGTGTTTGAAGCTTCTGGACGAGTGCCTTGAGCCGGATGGGTTGGGTGATAGAGCCCCTCACCCCTACTGGCCTCCCCTGCCAGACTCCACACCAAGCCTGAAGGCCAGGCTCGGGAATAGGCATGGGGCTATGAACAGTGCAGGTGGCCTTGGGCTCCAGCACTAAAGCTCCTGGTTCTCCTGCTCTGAGGAGCGTGAGCTTCTCCGACACCAGCCTGGGGTTCCGACCCTCGCCAAAACTGCCCTGTGGTCGTAGGTAGCTCCCTGCAGGTGTCTTATGAAGATTGCCAGGGTTGATCATGGGCCTGCCCTGGGCGCAAGGGTCACCCTGGGTCCTCTGGGGGGCCCTTGTCAATCTGGTGACGGGTGGAGAGGGGAGACGTGATGCCTGTCTGCTGAACTGACCATCGGCTTCTCTACCCACCCTGAATCTGAGCACACTGGAGAGGCCAGGCTGGACACATCTGGGGACGGTGGCCCTATTCCAGTGGGCCGGTCCTGGAGCACAGTGGCCTGGGATATTAACCCCACTCCCGCGAAGGGTGAGCTGAGATGGTCAGTGCCTCCCACGCTCCTGGTCAGCCAGGCTGTCAGCGAGGAGGGACACTGACCTCCTGTGACCAGTGTGAGCTCTGCCTTCGGGGCTGGCCCTCCTTTGCAGTCCACCCCCCCCAGCCCAGAGGCAGGTGCCTTGGCAGGAGGAACAGTCAGTGCTTCGGGGCCCCCACGGTCCTCGGATATGGGCCTCCATCCTGAAGCCACCTCTGACCCGCAGGCTTATCAGGCCCACCTGGCTGAAGTGGGAGCCCTCTGGGAGGACCCCTGGGGCTTCTGCCCTCCCTGGCCTCTCCCCACCCCCGGGAGCAATGCTGGCCTCCTGGACCAGCTCCCCTCCGCTCTCTTTGGCTGAGGGTCTTTGCCAGATACATGGAGGAGGGGGACCCATGCCCGTGGGACTCCAACCCTCCCAGTTCAGGCGGAGCAGCTGTTGGCGCAGGTGGAGGGTGAGGCTGTGAGAGGCTCCCAGGAAGTGAGGAGGGGGCACCCCTGGGTTGGGGGAGGGGCAGGATCCAACCAGCCCTGCAGAATGACTCAGCCAGGAGAGAGCCAGTGACAGCTTAATGCAGTGGCCACTGCCAGCCGGGAGCCAACCTTGGCCGGAGTGCAAGCAGCTCTAAGTGCCTCCCACAACCCTGTCCCCTGCCCCTTTGGTGGCCTCCCAGAAGTCCCCCAGTTCCCAGCCTGCAAGGACCACGGGCCGACCTTGCAGCCACCCTGCTAGCCATGCAGGGCAAATCTGGGCCCTGGGCTGGAGCAGCCACAGGGCAGGGCTGCAGCCCCCGCCCAGCCCTGACTGCAGTGACCTTCAGGCGTCCCTGCCCAGTGAGGTCTCCCGGCTCCTGTCCCACCAAAGCCAAGCTCAGTGGCTCTGCACACTGGACATAATTCCCGTCTGCAGCCTCCCCCGCCAGGGGCTCGCGGGTCTTGGGTTCTGACTGCCCTCCTCCCGCCCTACCCTTCAGTACGGGGAGGCTGAGGCCCTGAGGTCACGGTCGCGCCCCTGGGGCAGGGCCTTCGATCCCAGCTCAGTGCTTGCCCTCCAGAGGGCAGGCAGGGACTTTCCAAGGGGTCCCGAGGCCCGCATAGCGGGGGCGGGGGGCGGCCGGGGCAGGTTCTTGCCGCGGGCTCCGAAGAGGAGGAGGGGCCGGATCCAAGCCTAGGCGTGCGCCGGGCAGGGAGCTGGGGACCCGGGGGCGCGGCTGCCGCCTCCTCCCCCTCGCCCGCCGCGCCCCGCCCTCCTCGTCATGCGGGATGCGGGACGCGAGCGGGGGCGGGGGCGCCTCGGAGTGACGCGCCCTCCTCGCGGTGCCCTTCAGCTGCCGCCGCAGCTCGAGGAACCACATGGACGCGGCCGGCCCGAGCGCGCGCCACCACTGATCGCCCGCCCGCCCGCCCGGGAAGGTAACCGGCGCCCCGCAGCCCGGCCCGACCCGCTCTCCCCGCCCCTGCTGCGGCTCCCGGGCTCCCAGCTCCGCTCCCCCGCGCCCTCCCGGCCCCCGGCTCCTGGATGCTCGGTCCCGGGTCCCCTCGCCTCTGCCAGGGCGGGCGGGCGGGCGCTGTCCGCCGCGCGGTGCTGAAGCGGCCCCGCGGTCCCTGATCCTTCCCCTGTCTCCGGCTTTCTCTTCTCTCCCCGGCGCGCGCCCGCCCGAGGCCGTTCGCGGGGCCGGGCGCCTCGCTTGCCCGCCAAGCTGAGGGTGCGGTGGCTGCGGGAACCTGGGGCACCTCGGTCCTCACCCAAGACCCGCAGCGGCCCCGGCCTCTCCGCTGCTGGCCCTGTGGTCCCCTCCCCCACGGAAGCCGGGAAGTTTGGAAGAGAATCGGCTTTGCGGCAGAGGCGCCCCTGCGCGCTAGCGCTTCTGGGGGCGCGCGCTGCCCCTTGCCCTCCCCAGTCCGCGGCGACCTCCTCTGTCCGCAGAAGGAAGCCCGGGAAACAGTGGATACCCGGGGACCAGAGGTTCCCTGACAAAGTGGGGGCACTGCAGTGCTGTGGCATTAGGGAGGCTCCCCCCCTACAGCACCCCAGCGTGGGCTGGGTGCCGCGCACCTAGGCACCCCACCCCATGCAGATCCCTTGCAGTCTCCTCCCCACCCCGTCCTGCTGCTGGGGGCCCGTGGTTGGCTTTGTGGTCTCCCCAGGGACAGAGCTTAGCCTCCTGGGACTCTGGTCAGAAGCCACAGGAAACCCCCTAAAAGGCACCCCCCTGGGAACTGTCCACCCAAACCCCTCTCAGGACAAAACCCGCTCCTCTGCCCTGGGACTGCCCAAGAGGCTGAGCAGCCAGATCCTTGGCTGCAAAGTGGAGCAGTGACCTTCAAATGCCCCCTGGGCTCTGTCCCACTAGGCAGGTTGGGGCCAGACTTCTCTAGTGTCAGCCCTCGAGTTGTGAGCACCCACACAGTGGCAGCCAAAGCCAGCTTCAGAAAACCCCGGGCTGGTGACGTGACTGTCCGTCCGGCTGGGGGCCTGGGTCCTGCCATCCTGACCTGACTGTGGGGACAAAGCCTCCTCACACAGGCAGCACCCTCTCGGGTCCCCTCCCCGTGCAGGTGGGCCCTCAGGGTGCTGGGGAGGGGGAGCGAGTGACAGTCTCAGGGGAGGGCCTTCAGGACACCTGTGACCACTTGCTCTCCCCAGGCAGAGGACTCGGCCACACTCGAATGTGAGATCTGTCCCCAGAGCTGCTGCTGAGGAATCAAGCCATCGTCATGGAGTTCGTGATGAAGCAGGCCCTGGGAGGTAGGACATGGGGCCAGCGGGGAGGGGGCTGTGGGCCTGGACCTGGAGGTCAGCAGGCCAGGGACACCAAGAGACACTTTAGCCCACCTCAGTGGCACCAGGCAGCAGGACCACTGCGACCTCATACAGCCCGTGTGGACGCCCGCTCACGTCTCTGAGCAAGCCTGAGGTGGTACCCAGCCCAACACCTCTGGATCCCCCCAGGGCCAGCCTGGGGGTCAAGGAGGACAAGGACAGGAAGGACCTGCCCCATAAGCTGGCCCTGAGCCCTCTGTGCCCAGAGTCTGGCAGAACCCCAGGGGCATCCTCACTGTGGCAGAGCACTGGGTGGGAGTGGGGACAGAGCCTGCTGAAACATTTGGCCGGGACCCTGATGGCTTTTGCCCAGGTAGGGAGGGGGCAGGCAGTGTCCACAGAGAGCCACGGCTGACTGGACGCAGGGACAAGAGAAGCCAGGGGACCCGATCCCTTACAGGGAGGTGGTGTGGCTTCATTTGTGTATGTTGGGGGTACCGGGCCCCCACAGCCTGCTGATTCCTTTGAAGGGAGCCTTGTCCTCACATGGCTGAAGCCGTCATGATAGACAGAGGCTGGGCCAGGACTGGAGCTGGTGGAGCACAGGAAGTGGAGGGCTTGGCCGGGAGGTGCTGGGGCGGTGGGTTGAGGGGCTGACCCACATGGGCACAGAGGAGTTTGGGTAGGGCTGCCAGGTTGGCTCAGGCTTAGGGGCTGTGCTGAGGGGGTCTCAGGCCCGCCCAGAGCCACCCACCCTGGACGTCCCAGGCCCCTCCGCCCAGGGCAGCCCGAGCACCCAGAGTTTCCTGTGAGAGGGACGTACGGACAGCACCTGCCCTCCGCTGGAGAGCCCTCCTGGGCGGGCTGTGCAGGCAGCTTCCTGATCTGGGGCGTCCCGGCTGGGGTGTGCTGAGGGCTCACCGCAGGGGGGCTGGCTGGGGCCCGAGGTACTGTGGGGAGGGGAGGACGGGTGTCTCCCCAAGGACGTCTGCACCTCCACTCAGACCGATGAAATGGACGACGGTCTGGGCCACGTTCCCTGAGAGTTCGTGGCCAAGGGTAGGCTCAGGTTGAATCTAATTATAATGATTACATCACCGGGCCGTGATTCAGGCACAAGCCAGCATCCTGCGCCGGGAGGGACCCATGTTCCACCCCACAAGTACCAGGCTGCTATAGATAATTAATTAGGCGACTAATTCAGGCACTGAGGTGGGCTTTAAGGAATCCAAAATATCTGACTTGGCTGTCTACGTGGCTGAAATTAGCTGGGTAATTGCCAGCCTGGATTCTGTCTTTGTTCGGTGTCAGCCCAAAGTTTCTCCTGCAGCAGTGACAGGGCGGGCCTTGTGGAGCACTGCAGGAGCCCTGGGCAGCCAGCAGATGGGGGCTGCAGCGCAGTGGCCACATGCTTGGCCTCTGGCTTAGTGTCACCCAAACCACCCCATATTTGCTGTGCGTCCTCTCCGTGGAGTTGGGTGTGTGGCTGCTGGGTGGGGTGGCTTGCGTGAGTCCCTGGCCACCTTGTCTTAGGCTCCAAGCTCTCCTGTCCACCAGTGCGTGTCACCTTTGGTATTTCAGGATTTGGGAGAACTGAGCAAGAAGGAGCCAGGCAGAGACTGAAGTGGATGGAGAAAGGGGGTGAGCTCCAGGCTGAGGGTCAGGGGTCAACAGAGACCTTGAGAGGCAGACCAAGTACCAGGTGCAGAGAAACCAGCAGGCAGGGGAGCAGGAAGGGTCCAGGAGACCCCCAGAAAGGTGCAGGGATGGGAAAGAAAATAGTCCAGGAGCAGAGACAGAAAAAGACAGAGAAGTGCGCAGGGGACAGCTGAAAACGGAAGCAGCTGAGGGAGGGAGGGAGGCAGAGAGAGAAACAGAGGCAGAGAGAGAAACAGAGGCAGAGAGGCAGCAACAAAGACAGAAACGGATGCAAACCGACAGAGGCAGAGACAACAACAGAGGCAAAGACGGAAGGAGAGGCATTGGAAGCAAAATGGGAAACAGGGCCAGCCACGGACGACTCCTCACCTCCACTCGCACCCGCACACAGCACGCACACATGCACACGCACACGTGCACACATGCACACACACGCACACTCCAGACAGATCCAGCAAAAACAGCAGGAGGCTGGCCTGGCGAGCCTTGGGCTGAGGCCTCTCGTGGCACCAGAGACAGGCCTCAGTGCGGTACCGACCGACCCCTGGCGGCTGTCAGCCGTGAGCTGCCTCCTCTGCCGAGGACGGAGTGTCCAGGGCCACATGGCCTGGGGCCGCATCGTCCAATTCCCTGAGTCTCAGGCCAGGCCTTGCGGGACTGAAGCCTGAGTGCCTGGGCCTGGGCGACAGCAGCTGGATTCAGGGCAACAGGCTCCCTGGGTACGTGGCCCTTTCTGCTAGGCCTTGTCCACTCAGGGCTTGAGGTCCAGGAGGACACGGCCTCTGCCACGAAAGGCCCTGGACAGGAAGGAGAGGGTCCAGAGTCTGGCTGCGGGTGCCATGCATGCCGTTGGCCCTGTCCTTCCACTCGTCCAGCCCTGTGCCTCATGCCGTGGTCTACGCTGCTCTGCAGGCACCCTCTGTTCCCTGCCGATGTGTCCCAGGTACCTCCTGAGAGGAACCCCAAAGGGCAGGTGCAGGATGACCAGGCCCCATGTGGGTGCTGCCTAACCGAGTGGGGAACAGACTGGAATTCAGGGGCAGCCTGTGCAAAGACAAGGTTAGCTTGGGTTGTTGCGAAGCTCCAGGTGGCCACAGGCCTTTCCCGTGGACACTGTGGAGGCCTGGGCTCTGCTGTCCCACGGCCCCCAATCTCCCCAGCCGCCCTACTGGGCCTGGCCAGTGCTGGCTCTCTTCCACTCCCATCGGGCTGGGTGCTGATGAGCCCCTCTGGGGATCCTGAGATCACCAGGAGCAGGGTGAGGCCCCTGATGCACAAGGAGGGGAAGCCCCACGTCAGGCTCCTCCTGGGCTCTGGCCGGTAGACGAGTGTCCAGTCAGGCCATGCAGAGCTCGGAGCCAGCCTGGCAGGGGCCGGGCAGCTGGGGGATCCGGGGAGCTTGCGAGCCTCTGGAGCGGGTTCCTTGTCTGTCCTCGGGGCCGAGGCCAAGCCCAGGCGCAGGTCTTCTCCACTCCTCTCCTCCTCCTTCCCACCCGGCCTGCAGGGACCAGCCAGGGTCCCCCAGCGGCTTCATGTCCTGGGACCCCTGCACCACTGTGCCTGCCCAGGTCTCCCCAGAACACCTGCCCCTGAAGCGGCCTCCTGCAAACCCTGGCCTTCCCCTGCCCAACATGTTTCCCCGGGACTCTGAGCTTAGCCCTGCTGGGCAGGATGGCAGGATCTGCCTGCTGGCATCTCATGCAGTGCCAGGCACTCCAGGCTTGGGCCTGGGAAGGTGTTGCTGCCCCCGTGGGACCCCTCTGGTCTGGGTGCTCTCAGTGCCCCTTGCTGTCATGGCCTGGCCGCCTCTTGCTGGGTTTGCACCTGTCCACCCTCTGCTGCAGCTTGGGCAGTGGCTGCCCTAGCCAGGCACACGTCCGTCAGGACCTGCTGTGCACAGCCGGCCCTCCCCCTTTCCCTCTCACTCTGCAAGTGTGTGTGGAGCCCCTGCTGCGTGCTGTGGGGTAGCACAGCGGGGGGACCTGTGCCAGGTGGCCAGGCAGAGCTGGGAGGGGAGTTTCTCTTGGCTCAAGCTGGGAGGGTAGCGTCGCTGGGGGTGAACACCCTCTTCTCACCGCGACAGTGCCCCCAGCCCTCCAGGGCTCTGATCCCCACAGGACCCTCCAGGCATCCAGGCTTAAGCCGCCACCAGCACACCGTGGAGGAGGAGGGCGGTGGTGATACAGACGCGAGGCTCTGGTGCCTCTGTCCCCTCGCCTGGGTGGCCGCTCTCCTGGGAGCCGGAAGCTTGGCTGCAGCAAAGCGTCCTGGAACTGGGGCCAGGCACTTGGAACACATCTGCGCAGATCTGGGATTCAGGGTCCCCAAGGGTATAATTTAGAGACGCTGTCTTCCCTCAGGCAGGAAGTAGGCTGGTAAGCTTGGTGTGGGCTCCCGTCAGCGGAGTTAGGCAGCAGTGGCCCAAATGGTTCATGCCATTGCTTGTTCTGTCCTGCTGCTTCAGTGTGACACTGTGTTGGGAACGTGCCCAGGTCCCCGGGAGCAGTACAAGGCAGGTGGGGACCCTAAAGGATGAGCAGATAAGGCAGGGATGCTGCAAGCAGGTGCAAAGGCCCAGGGGCCTCAGAGCAAGGTCAGGCCTGGATGGAGGTGGGAGATGCCTAGGACAGCCGCATCTCAGGGCCAGACCAAGCCTGGGACATGGGGCTCTCACACAGCCTGGTGCTGCCTGGGCAGCTCCAGTGTCCTGTTGTGAGTCTGCCTTGGCCTGGCACCCTGGGGCGTCTATGTCTAGGGTGAGGCAGGTGTCCCCATCTCGTCCCAGACCAAGGAGGTGGGCGAGGCTGGCCCCACTGCTGCCACCCTCCCTGCTCGAGCCTGGGCTGGGTCTCGGCAGCTCGGTTTACCTGGCCGGTGGGGCTCCTATCTGTTTCTGCGCCTCTGGGACGCTGGCCAGGTTCTGTGGCATCAGGAGGACGCTGGGGCTGCGGGCAAAGTAGCAGATCTGCCAGGGAAGCTCCGGAACACAGTGGCAAAGGTGTTCCCAGACAGAGAACCAGAAGGAGAGCAGCCAGAGTCGGGGGGGCAAGACACCCAGAGGTAGCTCGGCAGTGCTGTTAGGTGCGATCCGTCGGCCTTGGTGCTTTCCCACTCAGCCTACTCCTATTGGCTGGAAATGGCTACCGCTGTCCAGCATCGCATACTCAGGCGGGGGAAGAGCTACAGGACAGCCCCCCTCAGCTCTTTGGTGGATGTGCTTGTAGAATCTCCTGGAGGATTTCGATAGGCGCTGTGGGCTGGAAATGGCTCGGAAGGTGAGGGCTTCTCTCCCCCGCAGAGGACTCCTCACCCCGTAGAGCAGGCAGCCAGCAAACACTTGAGGTCCAAATACCAACAATCACGTCTGCCTGGAGGGTGCTTTCGCTTCTCGTGGCCGGCAGAGCTGCCTCTTGCCCCAGATCTCAGCTGCCGGAGGACCCTTCAGGGGAAGTCTTTTCTCCCGAAACCCTGGAGGACGGCTTTGTCCTCTGGAGAGGACACTCCTGGTTGATTAAGCCGCAGCTCCCTTGCAAATGTGTTAGTCCCAACTTGGGAATGAAACGGATGAATGCACCTCACCTGATAAAGTCATTCATTTTTTTGCCTTGTTGGTTGGCAAGAGAGCCTGGTAGGGATTAAAGCATTCATTTTAATAGCTCCTGTGTGCCGGCTGGTCAGAAGCCTTTGCTGACATCGCTCGCTGTGGGACCGGCTCCAGACATTATCATTTAGCGCGGGAGGTTACATGGACAGGGAACTAAAGAAAGCTTCGTGGTAAGCAGCAAGCCCAGGCCACCGGAGGCTGACCAGCCTCAGGAACCAGCCTCACGAAGCCCAGACCCAAGCCTAGAGGGGCATCAGGCAAGGGGCAGGGCAGCTCTGCCAGCCCCTCTCCTGCGCCCCTCCCACAGCCTGCACCCCTGGGGTGGTCAAGGCCCATCCCTTCGATCTCGTTTGCCCACTACCGTCCCTGGTGGGGGCAGGTCCCCTGCTCTGGGTGGGCAAAGGGCCAGGAGGAACGCAGAGTCTCCCCAAGATTTCCTGCTGTTAGCTGGGGACTCGAGGTCCCTGTCTGCCTACGGGGACAGGGACAAGGGGGAGGGGACTTTGGCTGGGGGGCAGGGAAGTCTTGGGTCGGGCCCAAAGCCCTCCAGACCCTCCCCCTCCTGCCTGTGCACCATACAGTTCAGTTTCCCGGTGTCTTCCTCTCAGCAGCTGGCGTCCTTGGGGACACACGCTGACAATGCTGAGCCCCATTTCTCTCACCTCCCAGCCAGGTCCTTCTCTGTCCCTGCAGGGTCTGAACCCCCCTGGCTTCCTTTTTGCACGGCAGGGAGCTCAGTGTGCGACAGATGGATGCACTGTTCTGTAGGAAGAAGGCGAGGCTCTGAGGACAGGGGCGCTGGGCGCTGGTGCTGGGTGCTAGGTGCTGGGTGCTGAGTGTGGTGCTGGGTGCAGTCAGAAGGCCTGGAGGAGGAGGGCTGATCTGTCAGGCAGCAGCTGGCAGGAGCAGCTGGGCTCCGAGGGAGGCCAGCCCACTTCATCTGGGGCAGCTGCTGCTGGACTTTGTCGGCGTCTGACATCTCCTAGGTGGCCACACCCTGGTGGAGACGCCAGACCCTGGTGGGTGAGCCGGCGGGTGTGCAGGACCTTCCCCAGGTCCTGTCACCGTCCCTGGACTCAGCAGAGGAGGTGTCCCTGGGAGGCACTGTCCCCACCTCGCCTCACTGAGGCTGAGGGGCTCAGCCCACACAGCTGAGGTGGCCGATAGGCTCCTGGCGACTGACAGAGCAGCTGAGCAGAGGGCCAGAGTCACACTTGCCCTTGAAGCCGGCGGCCGGCCATCTGTCACAGAGCCTGGCTCTGCTGGGTTCACTAATTGGCCTTTTCATCTTGCCTGTGTCTGTGTCCTCTCACCAAAGCCAAGATCAGATGCCCACTTGCCCAGTGCTCCGCTCTGCAGGCGACCATGAAGCTGCTCGGCGGGGCACGCGGCACGTGGGCCCCAGCACCCTCGTGAAGGTTTGCAGAAGAGAGGGGGAGAGAAGTGGCCTCTGGCACTCCAGGAGGGAAATCCAAGGGAGCGGTGCGGAAGCCAGGCTCACACCTCTGTAGCTCCGCATGACCAGGGCCCCGGGGGCATGGGGTTTCCTAGGATGGGGCAGGAGCGGGGCTGGTGAGGCTGGGCAGGGGGAGTAAAGAGCAGCCCCCCTGAGCACCTTGGCAAGACTGCAGGGAACTGGCCAGAAAGGAGGGAGGAGTCTGGTGCGTGAAGTCCTCACGGGGCTCCCCACCCTCCTCACAGGGGCTGTGGGGTTGGTGCGCGGCCGATGGGTCCTTCCGGCAGGGAGTGGGCGGAAGGGGCTGCTGGGCGAGGCAGGCAGGGCAGTGGCCCTGGGGGGCATCCATCACCCCAGGGGCCCATCACGGGAAGGTTCCTGATGACTCATCCTTGTTTAAACATTCTCCTTAGGTAACACACAATTACCCAAGCTATGCTTTTACCTTTTGCCGAGACGTCAACTTTGCTTTTTCCTTCCATTTACCTGACATGCCCTGTACATGCCTGGCTTGGCGTTCCTGCCGCACTGCTTGGTTTGATGCCTGATTCAGGAACACGCAGAGCTAATTCCATGTCTGTTCAGACCCTGTCCCCCTGTCCTGGGCAGCAGTGCGAGGCCCCATGGAACATGTCACCGCATCCTCTGCACCAGGCCTGCAAACACTGGGCCTGTGACCACCACACCAGATCTGCCCAGCCTGTGATCTTAACTTCCACAATTCTTCCTCGAGGGTTCATCTATTTTGTCTTAATATGCGGACTAAATTTTCTCTTTGTCACCTTATGATGCAGTGTTTTGGAACCTACGTGCCCTTGAAAATGTTATTTCAGCTCCAACTGCCAGAGTCAGGAAGGAGCCACTGCATTCCGAGTCCTTGCCAAGGTGATTGCAGGGAGTTCAAATATATGTTTTAAAGTTTTATGTGACATATAGTAATTGTTCACATTTACAGGGACACTGTGACATCTCAGTGTATATACACAGTGTGTAACGGTCACGTCAAACCAAAGAGCCAACTGTCTCCCAGATGTGTCTCACTTCTTGGTGTTGAGAATGTTTTAAATCCTCTCACCTCACTTCCTTGCACTTTTTGTTGTTTCCGGAAGGTCTTGCCTGCCACCCAGGCTGGCCTCGAGCTTGCTGCTCTGCCTCAGGCTCTGGGTGTGGGATTTCCCTGCACTTCCCATTCTTCCTAATCCTCTCCCATCTTCTGGTCTTTGCTCGTCACCTAGATGAAGGGCTGGTGTGGCAGCCTTCATTTTCTTCACATATAAAAGCATTTTTATCTTTGCATCCAATTGTATAAATAATGTGTGTAAGTTTGTTTTTAAACATGAGAGCATATATATGTGCTTATTTTATATTGTTGTTGTTGTTAGGTGCCGTCGAGTCGGTATCCGACTCATAGCGACCCTCAGTACAACAGGGGAAACACTATTGTCAGTGCTTCTCTGCTGTTCATAGGGTTTTCAATGGCAGATTGATTTTTGGGAGGGGGTTGCCAGGTCCTTCTCCCAAGCCTACAGCTTCTGGTGTTCCCAGGCGGTCTCCCATCCAGGTACTAACCAGGCCCGACCCTGCTTAGCT
>VMDO01001977.1:0-183463 GCA_007922755.1 Pedetes capensis
GATCTTTTTTATACTTAAGCCCATTGTTGCAGACACTGTGTCAATCTATCTAGTTGAGGGTCTTCCTTTTTTCACTGACCTGCCATTCTCCCAAACTGCCTTCTCCAGGGATTGGTCCCTCCTGACCACATGTCCAAAATACGTAAGATGTGCTCTAGCCATCCTTGCTTCCAAGGAGCACTCTGGTTGTCCTTCTTCTAGGACAGATCTGTTGGTTCTTTTGGCAGTCCATGTATATACAATATTCGTCTGCAGCACCATAATTCAAAACCATCAATTCTTCTCCTGTCTCCCTTATTCAATATCCAGCTTTCACAACCATATGATGTGACTGAAAAATACCATGGCATGAGTCAGGCACACCTTTGCCTTCCATGTGACCTCTTTACTTTTTAGCACTTTAAAGAGGTCTTTTGCAACAGCTCTTCCCCATGCAATGTGTCTTTTGATTTCTTGACTGCTGCTTCTGTGGGTGTTCATTGTTGAACAAAGTAAAACAAAATCGTGGACAACCTCAATCTGTTCTCCATTTATCATGAAGTTGTGTACTGACTCAGTTGTAAGGATTTTTGTTTTGGTGATGTTGAGGCGCAATCCATACTAAAGGCTGTCTTCTTCCATTGTCATCAGTAAATGCTTCAAATCCTTTTCACTTTCAGCAAGCAGGGTTGTGTCATCTGCATAAGACCCGTTGTTGATGAGTCTGCCTCCAATCCTGATGCCACATTCTTCTTCATAAAGTCCAGCTTCTTGGATTATTTGTTGGCATGGAGATTGAAGAGGTTCGGTGAAAAGATACAGCTGTGATGCCTACCTTTCATGACTTTAAACCAAGCCCAGTAGGGACCCATATTATGGGTTGGATGAATGAATGAACCTACTACTTCTCCTGAATCTTGCTTCTCCCCTGATGTTTTCATCATAGCTTTCATATCTTTGTCCAAAAGTTTTGAGCATAACCACCCAGGGCTGGTAGGAGCATGTTAATTAATTTAGTTACTTTGCAAAGGTTTATTGAGTCTCCACTGTGTGTCAGGCTCTGTTTTAGACACTTGGGACCGCTGTGAACAGAGCCATCAGGAATTTGGAAACTTCCTTGGGGAGCTTTCACTCGACAGGGAAGACAGGGAGGAAGCAAGTGGACAAGTCAGTCACAAGGTGTACCTGGGTACCAAAATGGAAAGCAGAAAAGGGGTTTGAGGGCTATAAGAAAGTGGTGGAGGTCTTTCCATTTTAAAGTTCTGTTTGGGAAAGGCCATCCTGGGAAGTTGATGTTGGAACAAAGACTGGAGGAAGGTGAGGGAGGGAGTAAAATGTAGGACTGTATAAATAATGTTCAGGCAGAGGGAAGAGTCTGTGCAAAGGACCTGGGGCAGGAGTATATCTTTTGTATATTGTCCTTTAATCTCTCTAACTCATCCACTTGGACCTGGATCTCTCCCATATTTCCCCAAATTTTCCATGAAAATGAAAGGCTGTGTCAAATGCCTCAATAGCAGCCATTCATCCGTTCCAGTTAGTGTAACCAAAGTCCCAAAGACTGTTTGGGACAGTCCTGGTTTATGCTTATTGTCCTAGTCTGATTATTAATTGCTGTGCCTCTCATCCTCAAAGGTTTCCTGGTTTGGTTGATAAATTATCCAGTCATCCTGGTTATGACGTTATGAACTCATCTTACTTATTAAAGGGTAGTTTTCAATACAAAAGTTATGACTCTCCTAAGAACATAAAATGGACATCTGTGAGAGACTCTATTTAACTCATCAATGAATGAAGGAACCAGTATCCTGTTACAACTGGTTTCCATGAGAACTGGACTTGGCAAAGATTTATATTATCTACCAGATATCTGACAGTGTTTCTTTGCTATTCATAGTTTTTTTTGTTTTGTTTTTTTTTGCGGTACTGGGGGTTGAACCCAGGGCCTCGCACTTGCATGCTCTGCAAGTGCTGGACCACTGAGCTGCACCCTCAGCCCATTTTTTTTTTACTTTTTGAGACAGGGTCTTGCTAAGTTATGCAGACTGCCTCTGGTCTTGAACTTGCAATCCTCCACCTCCCAAGCCGCTGGGATTACAGGCGTGGGCCACGGCGATGGGCTTCATAGGGTTTTCAATGGCTAGTTGTTTCCGGAGTGGTTCGCTGGTGCCTCTTCCCAAGTCTGTCTTAGTCTGGAAGCAACAACAACAACCAGACATCATCTGTGGGTGCTGCTGTAGGCAGGCACCACTTGCAATCTGTGAACAGGGGACATCTGGGTCACCGGGAGGCCTCTGGCAGTGAACTCTAGCCTCTGCAGAACTGCTGAAGAGTCCAGTCCAAACAGGCCCAGGTGCAGACCCCAAGGGCTGGCTGGCTCTGGGGGCTTCTAGGCAGGGCCAGTAGAGCGGCCTGTGACCGTAGAAGGGCCTTTCCCTTGCTCCGATGCTCTGCCTTGGCCCTGTTGTAATTCTTAGTGATTTTCCTCCAAGGACCCCTCGGTGTCATTTGCCCTAGGCCAGTCCTGACACCTATCCTTTTATTTTGCCCACTCTTCACGGTTTTCCCCTGCTGTCCCTCCTAACTGCAACACCCTCTGCGTTTAGTTCCAGACAATTAACTTGAGCGATTTAGCCCCCAGGAACCCTTGTGTTGGCCACAACCCCAGAAAAAGATTAGCAACTGCTTCGTGTGTAACCTTTCTCCGCATGCCCTGAGGCTCTCATTGCAAACTGATTCGTTAATTGCGGTCCTCACCTTTCAGGAGAGGAAGGAGTTGTACCATGGGAGCCAGGTTCCCACCGGGATCCTGCGGCTCAGTGGCTCCTGGGAACCTACAAAGTCTGGGCTCAGACGCTGGTTCTCTGCAGGATGAAGAGCGTTCCAGAATGTCAGAGCCGGACAAGATCTCAGAGGTCACCTGGACAGTGTGAATCTACCCACGAGGGAACTCAATTGCAAAAAGGGGCAAATGGGCCACTGCCATGCAGGAAGGGAACTCAGGCAGAACTTGGGCTTCCTGGATCCCAGGCCCGAAGGTCCTTGTCACCTGCTCAGAGGCCCCCAGGGATGGAATGGTGTTGTAGGGTCTTCTCTCTCTTTCCTACCTCAACCTCACCACCCAGGGGAGGGAAAGCGCAGGCAGGGGGAACCAGGGCAGGACAGAGTCTGTTCCCGTGGTGGAGGGGTTCGCCCGCACCTCCCCGATGGGCTTAACAGTGAGATCTGTGAGTGGAGCGTGCTGTGCTGTGGAAGCCCACGCACGCAGAGGGCTCTTCTGCATGGCTGGGCTCATGGCAGGTGACCTGCCACTCAGCACCTGCATCTCCTTGGGGCCTGTTATCTTTTAATTAAGTGGTTCTCTTCCTTCCTTTGTGTAAGAGAAAAGGAGTCTGCTCTGGAAGTAAATGCTGTCTTGTTTTCTGTGTATTTACCTCAGAACTTTCTGTGCACATAGGGAAGGGCACGTGTGTGTGTGGACACTGTAGATGTGTGAACAGATACTGAACGCCTACTGTGTGCTAGGCCCGGCTTCCGTTACTGGGAATATGTTGTTGTTGTTGGGTGTCATCTGGCTGGGTTTGGAGTGAGTGGTGAATGGTTTGTAGGTAGATGTTCAGGTGTTGAGAGGGGTTGAGGAAGGGGTCTGGGTGGGATGCGTGGCTGGAGTTGTGGTGGGTGGTGGGTGCTGGGCCAGCACTCTGCAGCTCTTCCCAGCAAGGGGAAGAATTGGCTTTCCCACGCCTGAATCTCAGCTGCCTTGGAACCTGGTTTGGCCATAGAACATACCAGGAGGAAGGTGTGGATTTTCCACCTAAGACTCAGGAGCCCCCGTAGCTTCTACACTTGGTGCTGTTGGGGCTGTGTTGTGACCCTGTAGGAGGAAGCCTAGCAGGAGACGTGCGGCCGGTCACTGCCAAGCTCAGACCTGTGAGCGAGGCCACCCTAGATCACTGGGTGGCATTGATGGACCAGCGGACCACAGGCAGGGGAAGAAGGCCAGCCGGGGTCAGTGAAGTTGGCCCAGAGCAGGAGAAGTCCCCCCAAGCCACAGAATCGGGAGCTAAAGAAATAGCTGTTGCTGCAAACAACTAAGTTTTAGGATGACTTGTTATGGAGCAAAGACTAACTTATGCAGAGGACACCCGCAGATAGATGGCGTTTTTTATATGGAAATATCTCATGATCCTTTCTTACTCACATGAGATCATAGTACTGTTCTGCAGCTTGCTTTTTCCATTTAAGGAAGCATCTGGTGATAATCCCCCAGGGGGGCGCTATTCAATCTCTCTCATTATTTTTAACATCTGGGTGAATTTATTACTGTCGGCTCAACCTGAGTCTTATTTAGGTGGCTTCTAACTGTTGCTACCACAAAGCCTGGGTGAGCATTCTTGTGTAGAGTATTGTACACAGTCAGGTGTTGCTTAATGATGGGGACATACGCCGAGAAATGCATTGTGAGGCGGTTTTGTCATTGTGCAAATATCATAGAGCATACTTACATAAACTAAGACAGGTGTGGTGTCACCAGGGAGATACACTGTTAAGGAACCAACATTGTCCACGTGGCCCACCATCGACCAAAAAGTCATTATGTGGTGCGTGACTGTGCATGTGTAGTTCTAAGGTGAATTCTTACAAATAGAATTACTGGGTCGAAGAGACCCAGTATTGGAATATTAACAGTTGGTGACAAATTGCCTTCTAAGATGACACACTGATTCACACTCCTTTAGAGCTGAGAATGCCTATTTTGCCAAACCTTGCCAATGTATGTGCCCATCTGAAATGTAAAAACAATGCAGTTTGTTACTGTTTCACTTATATTTTAACTATGCATTTAGTTGAGAATATTTTCATATATCTAATAATATCCCTTTGTATGTCTTTCCTGTGAAGCTTTTATTTTGGCCCTTTGCCCATTTGCTATTGCTTGGATAGCCTTTTAAAAAACGGAACTATAAAAGGTCAATGGATATTAAAGAAATGCTATGGTATTTCTGAACACTTTGCAGATGTAGACTTTTTAATTTGAGTTCTAGTGGAGTCTGAAGAGCAATAGATGATAATTTCCAGCATCCAGAACATGTTTTTAGTAGGACAAAACCTTCACATATATCATCTAAGGGCTGGGATTTAGCTCAGTTGGTAGAGTGTCACTCTACAGTCTCTGAGATCCTGGGTTTTATTCCCAGCACTGCAAAAAATGGGAAAAGGATGTGGCAACCCATTCCCAAGGCAACCCTGAAACAATCAGCCATCAAAACCCCTACAAGGGCTGTTATGAGTCAGACATATCATCTCACACAATTTTTACAACTGTCTTCTGAGGGAGTTCTTGTCAGTCCCACTTAATGCAGGAGGAAAGTGAGAATCAGAGAGAAAAGCAATTTTATGTGGCAAAAATCGTGAAAGACATTTGGAAAAGGCATGTGAAAATTACTGAGGGCTGTGTCTAGCACCCTCTTCCAGGCTATGTGCCTCTTTCATTGTCTTTGAGCTATTTTTCAAGTCAACAGAGTAGAAAACTCTTAGTAATGCAAATGATTTTTATCAATAGTAAATGCAAATGAATTACGTCCAGTGGAGATGAAATTCATTATGGCCCTATGGCTATGGGTTTCTTTTGTCTCTATCTGAAATTCATTTCAGCATACTTGAGGACCGATATGTATATCTGCTCTCTTTAGTTGGTTGGTTGGTTGGTTTGTTGGTTGGTTTTTTGGAGACAGGATCTCACTATGTGGCCCAGAATGGCCTGAGACTCTATGTCCTCCAGCCACAGTATCCTGAGTGCTGGGATTACAGGTGTGTGTCACCACACCGGGACTTCTATCGGTTTTTGTGTATATGTATATTCTCATTTGAATTAGTTACATCTTTGTGGTTCTCTTATTAGTTAGCGAGTTAAGTAAAACTTTGGCACTTGTTCATTTTATGTATGTCGTGGTCCATTTTGTACTGCTATATCAAAATAGGGCTGGGATTTAGCTCAGTTGGTAGAGCGCTGCACTGCAGTCTCTGAGGTCCCAAGTTCAATTCCCAGCACCACAGAAATGGGCGAAGGGCCTGGCAATCCATTCCCAAGGTGATCCTGAAACAATCAGCCATTGAAAACCCTATGAGGGTCGCTATGAGTCGGATACCGACTCGACCACACCTAACAACAACAACAACAACATATCAAAATAACCAAGACTGAGTAGTTTATAAAGAAATGTATTGGCTCACGATTCAGGAGGCTGCGAAGTCCAAGGGCAAGGGGCAGTACCTGGAGGTGGCCTTCTTGCTGTATCATCCCATGGCGAAAGGGTAAAGAAGGGGGCTGGGATGTAGGGAGGAGAGAGAGAGAGAGAGGGAGAGGAACAGACAGACACTAGACTTGAACCCACTCCCATGATAATGGCATTAGTTTTGATGGTAGGCCTCCTGTGGCCTAGTCCCCTCGTAAAGATTCAACCTCTTAGTACCGTTGCAATGGCAATTTACATTTCCAACACATGCTTTTTGGGTGCCAGATTGAAGTTATTGCCATATATATATGATTTTACCTTAAAAAATTTATTCTTGAACGTTTCTTTTTTTTTTTTTTTTTTTTCCAGTACTGGGGATTGAACCCAGTGCCTTGCGCCTGCATGCTTTGCAAGTGCTGGACCACTGTGCCGCACCCCCAGCCCATTTTTTTTTACTTTTTGAGACATGGTCTCGCTGAATTATGCAGACTGTCCCTGGTCTCGAATTTGCAATCCTCCCGCCTCCTCCTCCTGAGCTGCTGGGATTACAGGCATGCGCCACCGTGCCCGGCTCTCTTGAACGTTTCTCAATCCTCTAGCCCTCAGTGCTAGCATATGAACCCGTCAGGATCCAAGCCAGGTATGTCGGGCAGAGTTAGGATTATTAATTCCTAGCCTCAGAGTTCCCTGGAAAGCTAACGAAAGCAACGAACCTTTTCCTGGGACAAATAGCCCACAGACACATACAATTTTGCATGTCTCTTGAGAGCTCCGTGGCTTCCCAGAACTTGGGTTTACGAACTCCAGGGATCAAGTCTGGGGTTCATCCTCTCCCTCCGGAGATGTGGCATTTGCACAAGCCATTCCCCAACACCCACCCCTGGCCTGACAAAGACCCCTGTGGGAAGGAGGGGAGCAGGGGGAGACAACCTCAAAGTGCCTGCTCAGGATTGGTAGCAGAGGTGGAAGGGGTACTTGGGAAAATGACTTTTTTTCCTGAACACATGCTGAGGGCTTGGCTTCTGTCAGAATGTGCTGATTTAATTATCACAGTAACCTTAAGAGGCAGGAGACTCATTATCCAGGGAAGATGTACCCAGAAGGGTGTGTTACTTGCCCGAGGGCAAATAGCCAGTCTAAAGAGATTCCTTTGCCCTCTGGATATAAGGTAAAGGGGGTGGTTCTTGGGGAAAACAATCTTCAGGGAGGAGGAAATGGCCTTGTATAACCAACATGGGGCACAACAATGGAGCGGTGACAGCTGGTCACTTGAGCTTCTGCAACTGGGCAAGTCTTATTTCCAGAGGAACCTGGGGGTAGGGGCCGGGGATCCCAGGACCGAGGGATCTGTACCCCTCCCATTCCACTTGGGAGTGGGAACAGTGTTGCTGTCACTGTGAGAGCAGGCCTAAGGTCACTTTAAAATCATTGGTACCTTGAAAACCAGCACTCAACAAAAGCTGATAAGGGCAGCTATGTCACAAGAAAAAGGTGGTATCACCAGATAACCTTGTAAAAGGTCAAATTCAGGGAATTCCTGTAAAGGGCTGAGCTCTGGAAAATGGAAACTTACTTTGTAGCCCCCACCCCTTTACCATAAAAAAAGTTCCTGCTTCTGTAATTCTGCTTCTCCGCCCCTACCCTATAAAGCCCCTAACCACTGCGAGTCTGCTGCTGCTTTCTGAAAGTCCACTCCCGGGTCTGAAAGTAGCTGGCTGGCTGGTCTAAATAAACTTTTCTGCTCCCGATCTGTTTGTTTGTGTCTTGGAGTATCTTTCTGGGGTCAAGCCGCTGGGTATAATAACATCACCAGAGCTGAGGGGATGCCTCTGAGAGGTCAAGAGGGACGGAGACCTGTGCGAGGCCCTGGGCTCCCCTGGCCTCAGGGGTGTGTGGTCGCTGTTGGCTTTAGCTCTGCTCCTGAGAGAGAGGAGTCAGGCAGGGCTCAGAACCCCGGAGGGGAGGCTGCAGCCATGCACGCAGAGGGGTCCCCAGCTGGGGACTCAGTGACGTGGTGCATGGCCAGGGCAGGGAGGGCACCTGGATCAAGGTCAAGGCCACAGGAGACACACCACAGCGGACGCCAGTTGGGGAGTGAGACAGGCAGAGGCAGGAAAGTGGACATCCCCTCCCTCCAGAGATGTGGCATTTGCACAAGCCATTCCCCAACGCCCACCCCTGGCCTGACAAAGTCCCCTGTGGGAAGGAGGGGAGAAGGGGGAGACAACCTCAAAGGTGACCTCGTTTAAACTGGAAGTGTCTGAGGAGTCAGTAACCTAGACACTCCTGCAATAAATCTCCTACTGACGACATAAAAATGAAGTCCATTCAAAGTTACATATTGTTTGTTGACATTTAGGGTCACAAAACTGGTACTTGGGCTGCAGACTGAATCTGACGTGTCTCCACAGGACCATGTACTAAAGGCGAGGTCATTTGCCTGGGATGTAACAGAAGGCATGGCTGGATGGCTGGAGAAAATCTAAGGAAAAGCAGCTGGGGAAGGGAGGCTCTAATGGCTTGCTGGGGAAGGCTCTGGCCCTTGGACGCTCTCCAAGCCTAAAAGACCCCTTCTGTTACCTCCCTGCCCACATGCAATCGCTGTCTATGTTACAGATGATGTGCAGTGGGCAGAACATGCTAATGTAAATAATGGATAACTCTTCCCTGACTCATAACAAAATATACTTTAACCCCCTTTTCCTCTGACTCATAAGAATGATTAATATTATGATATTGTTTTGTTGTTAAGTGCCGTCAATGTTATGATGTTGTTGTTAGGTGCCGTTGAGTCCGGTCCAACTCATAGTGATCCTATGTATAGCAGAGCCAAACACTCTCTGACACTGTGCTGTGCCCGACCCTATTGTCAGTGCTTCTCTGCTATTCATAGGGTTTTCAATGGCGGATTGCTTCAGGAGTGGGCTGCTGGGTCCTTCTCCCTAGCCTATTTGTTGTTGTTGTTAGGTGCCATTGAGTCGGTATCTGACTCATAGCGACCCTCATGGGGTTTTCAATGGCTGACTGTTTTGGGATTGTCTTGGGAGTGGATTGCCAGGCCCTTCTCCCACTTTTGCGGTGCTGGGAATTGAACTCGGGACCTCAGAGACTGCAGCGCAGTGCTCTACCCACTGAGCTAAATCCCAGCCCCCCCTAGCCTATAGCACCTGGAATTCCCAGGCAGTCTCCCACCCAAAGACTAACCAGGGTGACCCTGCTTAGCTTCCGCGATCAGGTGGGATGGGATGCCAGAGTGCTATGGCTGCAGACCAATGTCATGATAAGAACCTAATAAAAAGAGCTTGAGACCTTCCCTGGGGGGACAGTGCACCCGAAGGCACTGGCCCCCACTCGGCCTCTTGGACACTAACTCTTGGTGTGCGGAGGACTCCTTTTCGCATCTGCCGATCCCGTGGCTGCTGGACAGTCACGACACTGGGGTGCACTCTGCAGAGGACTCCCCTCTAGTCTCAGAGCCTCCTGGTTGCTTTGTGAGACAGGCCAGGTGGGAATTCCTGCCTCCATTTTACAGATAGGAAAAGTGAGGTCAGGCAGGCTGTGTGGTTTGCCCAGGGTCTCCAACGAGGAAACAAAATGTGGAATGGAATCCCGGGCCTTCCAGAGTGAGCCTGGCCTTCCAGCTGGACCCATTACCCATGTCCAAGGAAGACAAGCCTGAGAGAAGTTCCCTGTCTTTCCCTTCATTCATACGAACACTGATACAGCCCCTTCCCAACCCAGCAGAATAACAGAGACACCAAATTCTGATTTAAATTAAAATTTTTTTTCATCAGTTTCTCTGAGATTTTCACATGAAAGCAGTAAAGAATGGGTTGGACATGAGCCAAGTGCGAGGTC
Organism: Pedetes capensis; assembly: GCA_007922755.1. Taxonomy (NCBI): domain Eukaryota; kingdom Metazoa; phylum Chordata; class Mammalia; order Rodentia; family Pedetidae; genus Pedetes; species Pedetes capensis. Next base: position 10,074 of record VMDO01001977.1, read on the forward strand.
ACTGAGTTCTGGTTGCAGGGGATGGTCAGCACCGCCTGTCAATCAACCTGGACAAAGCCTGTGTTCATCTCTCCCTCTACTTCCGTGGGTGGAGAGCTCAGCGGGTGCTCAATCAGTGCATCATGAACGAATGCATGGATGAAGGGGTGAGCGTACGAGCCTCCCTTGGCCTGCCCTGGGCTTCCCATGGCTCTGTCCCTAAAGGAAGGGAGAGAAGCATCCTTGGAAACCATCTGTCCAAGTACGCTGTGTTACTGCTGAAGTCCAGAGGGGGCGCGGGCCCCTCGGGAGGTTCCCGGGAGTTAGAGGAGGTACCGTGCAAGAGGACAGAGGGCTATCTGGAGCTCATCTTGGGCTCTCAAGCGGCTGGTCGTCTGAACCTGGGGAGTGACTCTGGCTGGAGAGAAGAGCCCCGTCCTGACAGCTCACTCTATTGCCGAGGCCAGCGGAGCCTTCCAATGACATGTTCACAGTAGCTTCCTGGGCCGCGGCCATTGCTGGATTGTGGCGTTATTTTCCCCGAGGCCCAGGGCACCATCTGCCACCTGCTGTCACCAGGAGAGGAGAGCTGCTCGCTTGGGGTGAGGATGTCCAGCCCCTATGTGGAAGTGGCACAGATGCTGCCCCACTTGGGGTGCGGAGGCGGCAGGATGCAGAGGGCAGGGACGCAGGTCTGCTGGCTGCGAGGGCCCGGGATGGGCGGTGGCTCCCATGGGTGCTGGGGGACGAGGGTGATCCGGGCTGGGAACCAGGCAGAAGTCAGCTGCCTTGGAGGCAGCGAGTAACACGCGGTGGGAGGAGCCATCCTGGGCAGAGCGGTGGGCTTCAGAGGGGGGCCCTGTCAAGAGGCCATCGGAGAGAGATGAGTCCTAAGCTTTACCCTGGATTGTCCCGGCTGCCTCCTGGACTCCGGCAGCAGGGGGTGGGTGATGTGACCGGCTTCTCCTGCGTTGCTGGGGTGGGGGGGGAATCTGTGCGGACCCACGGCAAACCTCGGCAGGTGCTCCCTGGAGGAAGTGCTTGACCTGGGGCCGGGTGAGGGGCTGGGAAACCTAGTCCACATCCTGACACTTCCGGCAACTGTTTGACCGAAAAGTTACTTTGCTCCTCAAAGTCCTGTTTGTGCAGTAGCAAAAAAAAAAATGGAGTAAATGAAAAAGCCCCCTCGCGCCTTCATTTGGTGATGTAAAAACCTGCAGGACCCAGGCAGGGCGGGACTGTCTGCTCTGTTCACTGCTCACCTGCGGTGCTGGGCACCTCGTGCACACCAAGGACCCACGCAGGGTCCACGGATAGCTAATACTTAGGAAGTATTTCCTGTTGTTGTTGTTAGGTGCGTCAAGTTGGTCTGGGACTCATAGTGACCCTACATACAACAGGCGAAACACTATTGTCAGTGCTTCTCTGTTATTCATAGGGTTTTCAATGTCGGATTGATTTTTGGGAGTGGGTTGCCGGGTCCTCCCAAAGTTCTTCCTAGGTGCTAAGAATTCCCCAGATCCCAGCCATTTCGTCCTTATCATAACTCCCGTACTGTCCTCTGAGGGACAAGGTGACACTTCTGGGCCACCCCCAGCTTAAGCACAGAGCTGGGATATGAACCCAGGTTGGCTCTAGAGCCAGTGCCCCACCTTGCATGCCGTGCACCTTACTCTGGGACCCTGTTTTGGTAAACCATCACGTTTTGTACAAGCAACACAAACCACTCCCAGAAGGAAGTCACTCAAGGATGGGGACAGGGGGACAGATCCAGTCCCTTGCCCCAGGTCTCAGTTTTCCAAACACTGCCTTGTCTATGCTCTTTCTAGAAAGGACCCTTGCTCTTGGTACTGTGGCCACAGCCCCTGGGTGTTTCCTCACATCTGGGGCTGGCTGGGATGTTCCTCCAGTCCCCTTTGGTGACTGGGCCACTCACAGCCATGTCCAGGTTTGCAGGCAGGGCCAAGCTGGCCTCCTCCAGCTGCTGTGGGGAGCCAAGGCTGCCCATCTTCTCCTGCTTCCGCCACTTGGCTCTCTGATTCTGGAACCAGATCTGTGGTTAGGGAAAAAGGACAGAGGACAGATTGTAAAAGAGGTTTCCTTTACCTAGTCCCTCTCCCCCAAATGCAGGACAATGACATGGCCCAAGGAAAGGGCACTTCACAGTTTGTAAAGTTATGCCCATGCAGCATTTCTTCTGATCAGGAGGCCAGCCTTCTGAAAGGGGACCAGGGTCACAACCTTCAGTGCCTACAGGGCTGAGGGACCATGAATGGATGAGAATGGGGAAGAATGGGTTCTGTGAGGCACAGAGCCTAAAGGGGGCAGTTTCTCAGTTCTTGCCAACAGCTACCGCCTGGAAATGTGAGCCTCGCTCGTGTTTTGGACTTGTTCAATGTCCAATGCGGAAATCCTGATTTTTATGTGAAAGCTTCTGAGTTTTAAAATACAGCACAGATCAAATAAAACCCATCTGTGGGATGCTTTCTGCCTGCAGGCTACCAGTTTGCAACCCCCAAGGGCCACTTGGCATCTGTGGGTTGAAGATTGGCAGTTCCCAGCATGCATGAGCGCCCTGATAGTCCCTGACGTGCAGCCATTTGTCCTGGGCAATTCTGCTGAGGCAGGTGTTGAATTCTAGGCTTTCCAGCAGACACATGGGCTGGTGTGTGATTCCAAGTGGGAGGAGAAGGCCTAAGACTGGGCTGGTCCTTAGCCAGAAGGACAGGAGACTGGCAGAAGAGAAAGAGTGAAGCATTGCCCCTGGTCTCCGTTTAGATTTTGAATTAGAACAAGTCTATTGCAGTTTTTTTAAAAGGAAGAATGACATGGAAAAGTTGTTTTTTTTTTTCCGGTATTGGGGGTTGATCCCAGGGCCTCGCGCTTGCATGCTCTGCAAGTGCTGGACCACTGAGCTGCACCCCCAGCCCAATTTTTTTTTTTTTTTTTTAAGACAGGGTCTCGCCAAGTTATGCAGACTGCCGCTGGTCTTGAACTTGCCCCCTGCCTCCGCCTGCCAAGCCACTGGGATTACAGGCATATGCCACCGTGCCTGGCCTCGTAGAAAACTATTTCAGAGTGAGTACCAACAGTGCTGCAGTTGGAGCTGGCACTTGAAAAACCGGGGGAAGAGGGCAGGATGCACCCCAGACAAAGCAAAGAGTACTGTGGGGGAAGAGGTTACACATGGTAGATTAAGCTGTTGGTGCTCAAACCAGGCTCTGGCTGCCTGTTTCCTCCAAAGAGACATTCATGTTGTCTAGATTGGGGCTTGGCCAATAGCATCCTGCAGGCTATTGTTTTTGAATGGCTCATGAACTAGCCATTTTGAGGAAAAAAATCAAAAGGAGGATAATATTTCATAGCACATGCAAACTATGCAAAATTCAAATTTATTTTCTTTCTCTTTTTTGGGGGGGAAAGGAGAGGTACTAGGGAGTTGAACCCAGGGCCTCACACATGCTTTTTGTAAACACTCAGCCGCTGAGCTATACCCCTAGCCTGCAAAATTCAAATTTCATTGTTCATAAATAAAGTTTTATTGGAAAACCCCTGGGCTCATATGTTTCCATATTATCTGTGGCTGTTCTGAGGCTACCATGGCAGTGGTCAACAGTCGCTCTGATGGTGACTGTATGCCCCACAAAGCCTAAAGTTGTTACCATCTGGCCCTTTACAGAACAAGTTTATTGACCTCAGGCTAGATCGTCATGGCCAATTAGGTGAATGTGGCTGTGTGGCAAATGATGCTCTGAAGCACGAACACAGGGAGGGGAAGGGCCTGGGGGCGCAGGTGAATTGAGATCGCTTATGCTGTCTTGCTCCATTGCCACTCCCAAACCGTCTTATAATGACGGTGACCTCATGTCTTGGAAAGTAATATCGGGCCATGACGACTGTCCTTGTGAGAAAAACCAGTGGGAACTTCAGTCAGGACAGCCCTGGAGGGCGCAGGACACAGCGTGTCTCACAAAGTCCCTGTGCGCTGAGGTTGGGGCGGAGGGCAGGCACTGTACCTGCACCCGCGCTTCAGGCAGGTTGATCCTGGCGGCCAGCTGGGTGCGGACGTGGACGTCGGGGTAGTGGGTGAAGTGAAAGAGCTTCTCCAGCTCCTGTAGCTGCTCCGTGGTGAAGGTGGTTCGGACCCTCCGCTTGCTCTTCCTCTCTTCTGCACGAGACAGAGTTCAAGCTGGGTCAGTGGCCTTGGTGTCAACCCCTTGTGTTGCCTTGTTCTCCCCTTCCAACCCCCAATGCCACTATTTAGTCTCAGGCTCCTTTGCAACATTCTCTTCCCAACATCCTCCAGGCTCTCCACTCTCATCCATCCTGGCAGTGAAGCCAAGTTAACCTTCTAGAAAAGTCGCTCTGATTTTGTGTCTTTCTGATGCTCAGATGCCTTTAACAACTCTGCCTTGCCCACAACAGGAGATGGCAAATCTGGCCCACTGTCTGTTTTTAAATAAAGTTTTATTCAAACCCAGTGCCAGCCATTGACCTATGTATTGTCTCTGACTGCTTTTGCACTACAACAGTAGATGGAGTCATTACAACAGAGACCACAGGGCTGGAAAGACTGAAATAATTATCATCTGTCCCTTTACAGGAAAGAATGTGCCAACGTTGGCCTACAAAGCGTAGGTTGAGCTCTGCAGCAGGCCGGCCCTGGCCAGCCTGTGTCCAACCCACCTGTCTAGCCTCAGTTTGGCTCAGGGCTGGTTATGACATTTGTGGGGTCCAGTGCAAAATGAAAATCTGGAATCCATTGTCCAAAAAGAAGCTAAAAGCCTTTTCCTATTTATTTATTTATTTAGTTACTTATTTATTTATTTTACAATCTCTTAACCTGTCATGGTGTTCTTTTCATTTGCTATTTAATGTTGTGCTTCTTTGAGAGAGCACAAAGACCCTCACGGGGGCAGTGCTGACTCTCACAGTGGCCTGGGGCCACCCTGAGACTTGGGGACATGACACCCAGTGAAGAAACTTGGCCTCTCCCTGCAGCTCTGCACCTAGCCTTGCCCTTCTTGGAAGCCAAGTCCGGCTCCTTTCCAGGGTGGGGTGGGGCTGCAGTCTCTGGGTAGGGACAAGGGATCCGTGGGCCCAGAACCCATCCCGGGGCAGCAAGAGGTGGGGAGACAGTGTTGAATGTGCGCTTGGCACATGTTTCATTATTCCATTGGGCTTCACTTACAAAACACAGGCTCAAACATAAAATGAGTAGGAATTTCAAGAGGATGATCATAAACATTCAACTCAACTGATGGGGCTCCTCCTGGGCACAGGGCTTGAGCGACTGCATGGGGCACACACACCCACGAAGCTAGACCCACGTCCATTACTCTGTCAACCTGCACACCTTATCTCATTCAAGATGGTGCCCTCACCACCACTGCAGTGCACCACACACGAGCTCATCCCTCAGGTTTTCCTCTGACAGTCCCACGTGTCTGGGACTGATCGCCTCTCTTGTCTGAAATTCCAGTTTCAGATGGGATGAGCAGGACATGGCAATCTACTCCCAAGGCAATCCCAGAATAATCAACCATTGAAAACCTTATGTAAGGGTTGCTATGAGTCAGACACAACTTGATGGCTCCTAACAATAACAACAACGGGTTCTTCAATGCCTAAATTCGTTCTTCTAATCTCCAGACATTCTTTCCCAACCTTTCTAGTCATGGGTGAGGTGGACATTCCGACAGGCTTGCACATGACCTAGAGTGCACGGTGGATCCTGCCCTAACAGAGTGATGTGGGCATCGGATTTGATATAACTACTCAGAACTGACTCTTTTCTGGGACCAAACACTCCCCTCCTCTTGGAAAGTATTATTCTCACATACTGACCGAGTAGTGAACTGATTTGATCCCAGTGTCAGGGCTTGAACTGGACCTGTCCATCAGAATCCATCCCTGATTTTATTTTATCTTGTTTTTTGCAATGGCACTAGGAAAGAGAACCAAGTCCTTCTCACTGTGGCAGAAGCGGGATGTGTGACTCGCTCCACCAGCCAGTACCACTTCTGTCCTGCTGCTGGAGGGGTCTGCAGAGTTGTTTGCAGGGAGAAGGGATGGAGTTGGCTGGGGGGGAGGTACATTTTGGAGGGAAGCTGCCAGGCAGCTTGATGCATTAAGCCTTGGCTAAGGGATTTAGCTCAGTTGGTAGAGCGCTGCACTGCAGTCTCTGAGGTCCCGAGTTCAATTCCCAGCACCCCCAAAATGGGAGAAGGGCCTGGCAATCCACTCCCAAGGCAATTCCAAAACAGTCAGCCATTGAAAACCCTATGAGGGTCACTATGAGTCAGATACTGACCCGACGGCACCCAATAACAACAAGAGAAATCAGGGACAACCTTTCAGTTTTGCTTGAGCAAAAGGGATGTGTACGTGGGTATGTCTGTATGATGTGGAAATCACAGATTCAGATGACTCTTGGCTATTCAAAGGGAGTTATGGGGTAGGAAGATGCGTTTCTAAGTTTGGATCTCAAAGGGGAGCCCAAGCATGAGGTTCAAATTAGGTACAAGTCAGCATCTATTGGGCCTTGGACATCATGGGAATGGATGAGACCCTTGAAGCAGAAAGCATAGGTGGCAAGGTGAAGGTCTAGGAAGAAGCCTGGACACCTATGTCAGGTAGAGATTCAGCCGCATAGAAGCCAACAGAAGGACTGAGAAGGGGGGTCCCTAAGGGAGGAGGAAAGTGAGGAAGGTAGGGGGACATGGATGTCCAGCGAAGACACTGTTTCCATAAAGAAGACACACACAGCTAGCTGTGTCCACGTGGCAGGTCAGCCGACTCTGATGAGGACAGAGAAGAGGGCCAGGAACCTGCCCCTCTCTGGGAGATCTTTCAGAATGGGAGGACCAGCCTGCATTGCCCGTGGACCTAGGCTGGAGCCCGGAGCCTGTGGCTGTTGGAGGAAAGACCAAACCAGCTAGAGGCCGGCTTGTTTTCCTGACCCTGGGCTTCTTAAGACGCGTGCCGCTCCAGCCTGACTTGGAACTAAGTCTAGATGGGGTGATTGTAGGAGCTGTAGCAAAGGCAAGAACTCCCTGGCCGGATCACCCCCTGCTGAGGGCCCCCGGGGGTTCTAAGTGTTCTGGCCAACAGTCCTGCCTCTCCTGATATCTTTCTCATTCCTATGAGGAAAACTTTCTATCAGAAAATGATGGACAACCTAGGTACCTCCTGACCCAGAGTGACACACACTCTCGCTCAGAAGACACTCAGGGGTGGGGCCTACACTTGTCCGCTGCCTTCTCTCTCTGGACTGGGCACGCCTGGGGGCAGGGGCTGGATCTTAGACTAGCTGAGAGCCAGCACCTAGTGGGACCTCAATAAATATTTGGTCTGAATGAATAAACATGGAATTTAGGTGTGGATCCTATGGTATAGAAAAGACACTTTCACACACTTTGCCTGAAATTTTGCACAATGGCTGTCCCAGGTCAGGAAGGATGAATGACAGAGTTGAAGCCTCCTGAAAAGAAGGGTGGGAGTCTGGGCCCCCATGAGGGCCCTCTCTCCTGCCCACCCCACTTTCTTCTTTCTCTAAGTCAGAGGTAACCCTCATGACCCGTGAGTTGGAGCAGACACTCCGTGGAAAATGTTGGTGGTCTAACAATGGAAAAGAAAAGGTCACCTGGTTCTCCTTTCTGGTGCTTATTATTGATTCCGCTATTGTATAGCCTGCAGCCGTAGCCCTGTGGCATCTGATCCTGTCAGATCTTGGAAGCTAAGCAGGGTCAGGCCTGGTTAGTACTTGGATAGGAGACCACCCGGTAACACCAGGTGCTGGAGGCTTGGGAGACGGTCCCGGCAGCCCACTCCCAAAAATCAGTCCGCCATTGAAAACTCTATGAACAGCAGAGAAGCACTGACAATAGTGTTTTGCCTGTTGTACGCAGGGTTGCTATGAGTCGGATACCGACTTGAGGGCACCTAACAACAACAACAACAGCAACAACAACAACAAAAACAACATCGTCGAATAGTGGAAGACTTCCTAGCTGAAGGTCAGAAGACAAGTGCCCTGATCCTGACCCTGCTCTACAACCTGGGGCACATCGTCGTGACTCTCTGGGCCTCAGTGTCCACGTCTGTACAATGGGGGAGGAGAGAAGCATTAAATGATCAAGCCACTAGTGCCAAATATGTCTTGACCTTCCATAACCCCCTTTCTGTCTAGGGAGGCTGAGTGACTTAAAAGACCTTGCCTCGGCTTGCTGAGAGGACCTGTTTGCTTGGGGGAAGGGAGAGGGACATAGAGACGAGCTTTCCACTCTGGAATCAATCAAGCCCACTTGCCTGTGTTGTAGAGATGGGATTTCACGGTCTCCTTTGGTCTCACTCCTCTCTAGCCTCCCTTTTGTTGTTAATCCATTTTTTATCCCTTCAAAATATTTTTACTCACTTTCGCTGACTCTCAGAAATTTCTTGAGAGTGGCAGGCAGTGAGGTTTTAAATATTCTTTCCTGCTAGAAAAGCTATCGGCTTACAAACCACCATTGGCAGGATGGGTCTCTCTTTGTGTTCCTGTTTTTCCATCCCTAAATCCACCATGCTTTTTAAAATGTTTTATGAGACATTTATTTTATGTTCAGAGCTGGTGATGTGTTTAGGGAGTAGAGCTGAAGCCAATCATAACCGAGGTAGAGACAAAGGACAGGTGTTAACCGCGGCCTGGAGCTCCATGAATGTCTTTTCGGTACCCAGCGTTTAAGAGGCACCGAGGGCCTGTTTGCAGGAGGGCAACGTGAATAAGCCATGCTCGGCTTGTTCATTCATTTAGTCGTTCACTCGGTCAGCATTTTAGATGATAGTAAATGGAAGAGTGCACTTCTATAGGAAGTCGCAAAAAATCACACAAACAAACAAACAAAAGAAATCATGGGAAGGGAAGATTCCAAATTGGCTAGGGAGCATGGAGTTGAGCTTCTCCTGGGAATATAGACCTATGGAATAGAGCAACTGTGGGGTGTACAACCAGAATATGGGAAGTGAAATAACGTGGAGGTAGAGCATTAGAAGCTGAAGGTAGATTATAATGAAAATGGCTTACCTCCTCCATTTTTCCCAGAAGGAAACTTAGGCAAACAAGAGTTTGTGACTGAGAATGGATTCCTTAATAAAATAATTATCGCAAGTCATCCAGTTGTGTGAGTAGGGGTGCAGTTATTAAGATCCACGTGGCTTTGCTGGGCATGGCGGTGCATGTCTGTCATCCCAGCGACTTGGGAGGCTGAGGCAGGAGGATTGCAAATTTGAGGCCAGAGGCAGTGTGCGGAACTTAGAGAGACCTTGTTTCAAAATTAAAAAAAAAAAAAAAACGGGCTGGAGAATGTGGCTCAGTGTTATAGCAGTTGCAAAAGCATTTGTGAGGCTCTGGATTCAACTCCCCAGTAACACACACACACACACACACACACACACACGGACACACACGCGCGCGCACAATATATCTGGCTTTCCTCCATTCCCGGCAGGACTGGGTGAGCATCATTTGGAGACAGGATGAAGAAAGGAAGGAACTAAACCCTGTTTTGCTGAATAACCTGACTGGCAACTTCATGGAGAAGGGGCTGTCTGGCCAATTACCAGCTACTTGGAAAAATATTGTGTCTGATCGGCTTTGAACTATACATTCTCAGGATAGAATCTGTCTTTGAGAGATGATGATGACGACGATGATGATGATGAAAATGACATGTGTGTATGTGTCTAATGGCTCCAGTGACTTCTTCAAGAATAAAGAAGGTGCCTAAAATGCAAAGTGGTGGGAGGTGGACCCTGAACCCTAAATGGGCCAGCCTGTCGGACTCCCAATGCCAAAGCCTTTCCCTCAAAATTGACCTTGGGTTTCTGGGTTGTCAATGGTCAATGCTGATTGTCCTAATCCATCTCTTCCTGGGATGTTACTCTAGATAGAACAATCAAACCAGAGAAACATAAAGCGGAGTGGTGGAGGGAGGGATCCCAAGCTGAGATCACTTTCTGTGGGTACGGCTCCCCAATGTTTGACTGGAGAGACCCAACGAAGTAGGCCAAGTGCAATTTTAGAAGAGACCAAAAGACTTGAAGTTGGAGTCAGGAAATCAAGGTTAGGGCCTGAGGCCGACTGTGCAAAATTTAGCTCCTTAGAATCGGATGGTCCACTAGGACAGCCATTAGCTCCATGTGGCTATTTAAATGAAATAAGATGACAAACTCGGTTTCTCAGTCATCCTCACCCACAGCCATAGCACAACAGTCACGTGTGGCTGACGGCTACCATATTGGACAGTGCGGCTGTGGAACACCTCCATCATTGCAGCGTGTTCTGCTGAATGGTACTTCCTGATTGGGTTTCCCACTGGATTCTTGAAAAAGTCATGTTCTAGGTATAACTTTTAAGTTTCTCCCTTCATTACAATGTCCTCTAAGTGCCACAAGTGTCCAGGAAAGAAGGTATTCAACAAGCAGGGTGCCAATTCTGATGGCCTCGGGGGAGCTAGAAGTATAGACAGGACCGCACTCATCTCTCTGCCTGGGCCTGGAGAAGGAGGATGGCAAGGGTGGGGATGGTGCCCAGGGACCCTGGGTGGTGATTCAGAGCAGAGTCAACCCGACCACAGTCTGCAGAGCAGGGGAGATGGGGGGCTCAGTGTCCAAGGGAACAATTCAAGAAGGCTGAGGTCGACCTCTTAGCTTTTCCACTACATTCAGGAGGAGGCTTCCAGGGGCCAGGAAAGCTGACACTTGGGTTACAGTCCACAGTAGGTCTCAAGAGACAGCAGGTGTGAGAAAGCAGAACAGCCAAAGTGGAATGTGGCATGGAGGAATGTGGGACACAATTCCGCCCAGAGACTTTTAGAAACAGAGAGACCTCGGTTCATCGGGAGGCTGGAAATATGGGCACATGGGGGGAGCTGCCCCAGGCATCGGACAGGATTCTCAGCCACCAACAAAGGTCGGGGTGTTCTGGGCTCCTGCTTAAGGACAAGGGGCGCATCAGGCCCCCTTTTCTCAAGCAGGATAGATCATTCTGGAAGGAGCATTGGGTCGAGAATGAGAAAATCCTTGGGGTTTTTCTCCCTTCTGGGTTGTTGGCAGAGAAGCCAGGAAGCAGGGAGGGGGGGTCCCAGCCCAGCCCACCCACTGTGCAGGCCAAGGGCACCTGGGGAGTAGGGAGAGAGCGAGGAAGCGGGCAGGGATTGGCCACCCCGTCCAAGTTGCTCCTCTTGCTGTTGTTCATTGTGCCAGCTGTGACTCACACTTCGGTGGGTCTTCAAAGAGAACGAGCCAGCAGAACTTGATTAAACCTGAGCCGTTTAGCACATCGATCATAAGAAATACACAGCTTACACAGGTGATTAGGCCACCTAATTATAAACCCGTGTTTCTCTGGGCTCGGCTACCTCCCCTGATGACGCCTTCTCTGGGGTCTGCTAATTGGCCCTGGCTGTGCAGCTAAAGGCTCTGGGGGCTTTGCCACTGGGGGAAGCCTCTGAAAATGAGCTTTGTCCTTGCCTCTGAACACAGTGGGTTTGCTATGGAGGAGGGGACATATGTCGGCCTCCTGCACGCTAAGGACACCTCCCGATGCACGAAGGTGGGGTGAGGGCCTGGAGTCTCCCCAGAACTGGCCTATGCTGGCCCCTTCTCTTGAGTCAGCCCATGGCCTTCCTATAGCTCCCTGGGCCCACAGTGTAGAAGATCTACTCCTTAGCATGGCATTCAAGGCTCCTCCAATTTTACCTTTCAACTGTCTTTCTTTCCTTGAGCCCTCATTCCCATGGTTTCAGTCCCACCTGACCGTTTCTAGAGTCTCCCAAATTGGCCATGGTGTGTTATTCTCCAAGTGCTTGTTTTTTTCTGCTCTCTATGTCTGCAATGCCTTGTCTTCCTTTGTCTAGTGAACTCCTACTCATCTGTCAAAGCCCAAATCCATCAAACGTTTCCTTCTCTCCAAGACCTGTTGTGAATCTCCTAGCAGAAACACAATAGTTTCCTATTTATTTATTTATTTATTTATTTATTTATTTAGTGCTTGGGAGTTAAACCCAAGGCCTTGTACACTCTTCACAAGTGTACTACCACTGGGCGACATCCACAGCCCATGATTTAAAATTTTTATTTTTTACTTTGAGTCAGGGTCTCACTAAGTTACACAGGCTGCCTCTAGCTTTGAGCTCATGATTCTCCTGCGTCCACCCCCTGAATCACTGGGATTATAGGCATGGGCCACCAGCCTGGTGATTTTTTTTTTTAAATGTAAGTGCTAAGTTTTAGCTTGCAACAAACCTGCCTCCATATTAAAAAAAATTCTCAATGCCTACCACCTATGGAAACATGAAGAACGATGACAACTGGATGGCAACGGGGTAGAGTCACAGTGACATTTTCTTGTGCGTTTTCCTTCACCTGTATTTTCTGTATTTCTATAATAAACAGGGATTTCTTGTGTAAGTAAACAACAAAAAGAAAAGAGGAGCGTGGAAAGAGATGAGCAGGAAGAGGTCACAGAAAGAAACAAGTGAGAAAAGACCTTGGAAAGGTTCCCAGCACCAGGCACGCTGACTGGGCTCCTGGAGGTGACAGGTGTAATGTCTCTCTCCAGGCAGCAAGTAGCTTGGTACCTTCCATGTCTGGTCCTTGCAACGTGACGTTTTGTACATAGGACGTCAGCAGGTGTGATTTCCACACGCACACACACTGCCCCACCATTTTCACTTGCATTTTTTCTTTCCTTTAAAAAAGAGAGCAGTTGTACCCTTTGTTGAAGTAGGTGAGGGGCCCATGGGGTTCCCCCCTATGCAAGGGAGCTCTCATCGTGAACCTCATTAGAAGCCTGACGTTCTCCAAACATGGGTTGAGAAATGCCGATGTTCATATGGAAAGGCTGAGGTTCTAGGCTGGGCACACTTGACCCTCCATCTACCTTACCTATTTCATCTCCTGTGAGTTTGCTCCGTGATATTTAGACTCTAGCCACACTGAATTTTGTTAATTCTTGAAAGAAATATTTCTTTGAATTCCTTGGGGCTGCTGTGCAGCCTTCCCTCTGCCCAGCATGCCCCTTCTCTACCCCACCTCATACCACCTCAGATTCACCTCCTCTCTGAAGCCCTCCTGGGCTTCAGAGTTCATCACTTGCTCCTCTGTGTTCTAAAATACTTTGTCAAGTTTGCATTTTGTACTTGTGTCATGGCAGCTTGACTCTCATGACAGTTCTTAACTCTCACGAGACTAAACTGTAATGGGTTCGTGCAGGTAGCTGGGACTGGGGAGCAATGGCTTGAATTCATGTGCTGATGGTACCATCTTTCATATTTCAACAGTGGGAATGCTTTTCCTTGCTGAGAAGTAGCCTGTGCATGTATGTGCATGGAGGCTTTGGGCCCCCTCCCCCAAACCTTGAGTCCTCCCCAATCTGTGTGTGCGACACGGCAGGGGATCCATCAGACCACGCAAGCCATGTAACCCGAGGATGTTTCAGGGTGTAACACAGGATGTGCCATAGAACTTGCTTTTATTTCATGGGGGAATCCTATCCAGTTGCCCTCCCTGACAGGAACTGAGGAAGAATGAACTGTTCTCTTTGTTAAAAACACATATAGAGGGCTGCCCCTGATTATGCAGAGTGCCCAGATTAGGGACATCCAAAGTCATAGGGCCCGGAAAAAAGGAGACAAGAGCCATTTCCAGCCAACAAATTACTAACCGGTGCCTCTTTTCAAGAAGGATGTGGAGGAGTAAACCTCATTGTTGTTTGTTGTTGTTAGGTGCCATTGAGTCGGTATCCGACTCATAGCGACCCTCTGTACAACAGGGGAAACACTATTGTCAGTGCTTCTCTGCTGTTCATAGGGTTTCCAATGGCAGATTGATTTTTGGGAGGGGGTTTCCAGGTCCTTCTCCTAAGCCTACAGCACCTGGTGTTCCCAGGAGGTCTCCCATCCAGGTACTAACCAGGCCCGACCCTGCTTAGCTTCCGAGATCTGATGGGATCGGACGCCACAGGGCTACCACTGCAGGCACACAAACCTCATTAGGAGCACACCATTGATAAAAAGAGAAACTTGAGAGTTCCATACATGCCAACTACAAATGCCCTACGAAGAGCCACAAGGCCCCTGTAGCAGGGAACTATCATGCTGCATGGAATGGTGTGGTAGAGGGGGATCAGCAAGACAAAGACTCCAGACAGTGTCCAAACACACACACTCCCTCCAGGCACCTGCTCTGGCTAATTGGTTTGGAGGTGGACCTCTCACTCAAGCCTGGCCAATGGGTCCTACCTTTGGGGCTTTGGATTTGGGACTCTAGGGAGCTTGAGGACAGTCGCTGGAGGCTGGTAGAAAGCTTGGAGCTCTGCGAAGCCATCTGGAGCATGCTGACTGGCAGAGGGAAGCTGGCTGTCTTATTGGTTGGGCTCCCATTGTGGCCGAAGTCTGCTGTTGATCCCACCATTCCCGTGACTCACTTTGGAAAACTACGTCCTAATTTTCTCCAAAGCAATACGCTTCCCTCCCAATTTTAGCTAATCCAAGACAATTTTTGTCAGTTGGGATCAGAGAGTTCTCATTGATATTGATCGTTGAACACTTTTTTACAGAAACTCTTAAAATATTTCCTTGTTCCTGTTGGAATACAAAGCAAAAATAAACCCCTCTGTCCTGGTTGAGCTCTTGGGGGCTGGCCCATTTTTGGCTCCCACACCTCACCTTGTTCTCTTGAACATCTCCCTTGCCGCTAGGTCCTTGGAGTGCCTTCTTCCTTTTCCCGTACTTGGCCTAGAGCTTGCAGGTTAACCATTACCTCCTGTGCAAAACCTTCTTCTGCTATAGTTTGGATGTAGAATGTCTCCCATAGGCTCATTTGTTAGAATTTTGGCCCCCAGCCCAGGGTGCTATTGGGAAGTTGTGGTATTTTAAGAGATAGGGCTTAGTGGGAAGACTTTGGGGCATGGAGAATGGGCCCCCTAGGGGATAGGGAGACCCTTGCCCTTTGCTCTTCCTTGTTTTTGCTTCCTGGCCATGAGGTGAGTGGTTCACAAGGCTGCACACTCCTGCTATTATGTGCCACCACAGCCCCAAAACAATATGGCCAACTGACTATGGATCAAAGCCACTGAAACTCTGAGCCAAAATAAACCTCTTCTCTTTATAAATTGATTATCTGAGGTGTTTATTCAGTGATGGAAAGCTGACACACCTTCCCTGACTTCCCGGACACAGCAGTCCTCCCCTGGAATAGGCCCTCAGTGTACCATGTCACCCTTTCCCCAGCACCTGTCACAATTGCAATGGTGCCTTCATTTGTGATTGTTTGATGGTTATTTGTCTCCCCTGCTAGACTATAACCTAGATAAGGAGAGGACTATATATATTGTTTTTTTCTCTATACCACCACCAACCCCAATCTCACTACCCATGGGGGCTGCAAGATGGGTTTGCAAGTTGACACTCCTTCCTTCAAGTTCTTCTCTCCTAAGAGGACCCAGCTTCATGACTCCTTCCTAGTGAATGGAAGGCAGTGGAAGTGATGCTCTGTGATTTCTGTGAGTAGATCATAAAAGGATGTGGCTACCCCCTGGCTTTCTCCCTCTTGGATTGCTCACTTTGAGAACAACCACCTGCCATTTTGTGAGGATGCTCAAGCAGCACATGGAGACCTCTTTGTGGGGAGGAACTGAGGCCTCCCCCAAGGGCTGGTACATGCACAAGTCATGTGCATGGGCCACCTTGGAGGCATACTCTTTACTCTAGTCAAGCCTTCAGATGGCTGAAGCCCCAGATGACATCTTTACCACAATCTCATGAGAGACCCTGCACCAGAACCTCCCAGGTGAGTCACTTCCAAATTCCTGATCCGAGAAAACCAAGTGAGAGAGATGATTTGTGGTGCAGTAGATACTCCAGGCACTCAGCAGTAGCTATTTGTTGCAAATCTATTTGTTGCAAGTGGGATAAAGAATACAATGGATGAATCAAAATTAAATTGTAGCCCCACTAAATTTCCTCCCCTGCACACACAGATTTCTTCCAGCTCTGACATTCCAGGGACCTGGGATTATGGCAGATGCTATCCATGCCCTATCTGTATCCTCCCAGCCTTTCTGTGCTCTGCTCCACTTCTGACTGCTAGGATTGGTCTTAATGGGCCAGAGCCTCATGTACCTCTGAGGAGTGGATTTGCCCGCTTTCCCCAAGGGCTCAGCTGTAGTTGTCCACAGGATCACTCAATAACACACTCTGTATTTGCTGCCTTCCCTTCTTTGCATCATTTCACTGCTTTTCTGCTGGTGTTCCTTGCACACCCCAAATCCATGGGTCTGCTTAGGGGGAGACCACACTGACACAAGGCTTTTTTGCAAGCAGGGTCATACATGATACTTTTTTGTACTCCTATGGGGCCTAAGACAGGGCGGGGCCTCAGTTCTAGAGCCAGCCTCGGAAGCCCTTGAGGCATGTAGGAATGTCCCGTTGGCCAGGCTAGTGGCTCTGGTGGCAGAGACTGAGAGGGGATCCATTGCAAGGAGACCAGACTGTGTTTATCTTGGGGCAAGTAGGAGATTTTGGCTCCACAGCCTTCTGCCCTGCATCCTATCTGCTTTTTTTTTTTTTTTAATCGGAAATTTTTGATGTACCACTTAGTATGACTCATTCTGACATGCATTTCATTGTGACATTTCCATATATGCATTTTGTTGTACATTACACAGATAAGTTCCCTCTTACCCTCTTGTGCACCTCCTCCTCCCATCCCACCCCCCACCAAAGAATTCTTTTCCATTTGCTTATCTTTTTGTGGTAATATTTTTCTATCTATCCTTGGATCCCAATTATGTTTAAGATTGAAACTTTTTCTATAGTGAACTTTCTTTTTACATTGTTAGTACTATCACATGAATTTTCTAGCCCATCTGTATTATCACCATTCTTTGGTATTATTGGTGTTATTATAATTATTTCCAGGACTACTAAAGTTGGGCTGTTCATCCTATCTGCTTTGATGGGAGGGCCTGGGCCCTCCTGTTGGAAAGCCAGCACCATTAATCACAAGGTGACGAGAGACACTACTGTAGGCTTCAGCCACAGCCACTCTCATGCCCAGGGCAGAGCATCTGTCTTTGATTCCAGACAGTGCAGGGGAGGAGGAGAAGGGGACAGAGGAGAGAGAGAGGAGGAGAAAAGAAAGAGGAGGGAGAATAGAGAAGAGAGACCAGGAAGAGGAGAACAAAGGGGACAAAGAGGCCGGGGAGGGCACCGTGGGCAGAACACTGTCCTCCTGAAGGTATGCCCAAGTTCAAGTACATGGTAAGAGCCAATGGGACTTGATTTAGAAATAGGGTCTTTGTAGATGGAACTAAGTTAAGACTTCCAGGGTGAGATCACCCAGGATGTAGGGTGGACCCTCAGTGCAATGACTGGTGTCCGGTGTCCTTCAGAAGAGAAAGAGGCAGATTTGATGTCACGCAGGCAGAGGGGAAGGCTGGGTGAAGACGGAGGCAGAGACAGGCTGCACCAAAGATGGTCAAGGCTTGTTGGGACCACTGGAAGCCAGGAGACAGGCGTGGATGAGAGGTTCCCCTGGAGCCTCCCATGGGAAGCGACCTGCCCCCGCCTGCATTGCAGACTCAAGGCGTCCAGAAGGAAGGAGAATAAATTTCTGTTTTACACTTGATCTTGGCCCCAAAGCCCAGACATGGTTATTTTTCTGCATTTCAAGACCCTTACTTTGTGGTGGGACTTGAGTTTAGCTCAGTTGGTAGAGCGCTGCTATACACTCTCTGAGGACCTTGGTTCGAACCCCAGCACCGCAAAAATGAGAGCAGGATGTGGCAATGTGCTCTCAAAGCAATCCCGGAACAATCAGCCATTGAAAACCCTATGAAGGTCTCTATGAGTTGGACCCAACTCGACGGCACCTAACAACAGCAACAACAACTTTGTGGGGACTTGTCCCAAGAGCCACAGAAACTGACGGGGAAACAGAGGGAAGGGAAGAGCAGGAGAAGGGAGAGGGTGCAGGAGGACCTGTGGCTTCTGAAGAATGGGAGTGTGAGGCATTTGAAGGGAGGAGAAGTTTAGGAGTTGGAGAGTAGTTCCATGTGCTTTGAGGTGTGGAAGGAGATGACCCTGCGGAGCAGTGGGACTGGTTGGTGACCGACTCTGAATGCCACACTAATGAGTTAGGGGCAGGCTTGAGGAGCTAAAACACGAGGACCAAGTCCAGCCTGCTGTGTGGTTTTAAACATAAAGTTCAGGCTGGGCACTGTGACACGTGCCTATCATCACAGCAATGCTGGAGGCTGAGGCAGGAGGATCTTGGGTTTGAGGCTGGAGGCAGCCTACATAACTTAGTGAGACCTTGACTCAAGATAAAAAATAAAAAAGGGACTGGAGACACAGCTCAAAGGTAAAGACCTTGCCTAGCATGTGTGACTCAAAGGTGGAGACCTTGCCTAGCATGTGTGGGTTCAACCTCCAGCCCCCCACAAAAATAATAAAAAAATAAAAAAACAACACATTTTGTGGGAATACAAACATACCCATTCATTCACGCCTGCAGCCGTAGCCTTGTGGCATCCAATCCCATCAGATCTCAGAAGCTAAGCAGGGTTGGGCCTGGTTAGTACTTAGATGGGAGATTGCCTGGGAATACGAGGTGCTGTAGGCTTAGGAGACAGACCAGGCAACCCACTCCAAAAAATCAATCTGCCATTGAAAACCCTATGAACAGCAGAGAAGCACTGACAATAGTGCTTCTCCTGTTGTATGTAGGGTCACTATGAGTTGAATACCGACTTGATGGCACCTAACAACAACAACATTCATTTACACACTGTCTACAGATGCCGTTCAGCTCTGATGGTAGAGGTAAGTAATTTCAAACAAGTCCATCTGGCCGTCCAAGCTTAACGTTACCATATGGCCCTTTGCAGAAGAACTTTGCTGACCCCTGCCATAGGATATTCATCAAATGTCAAGAACACCAGCTATACCAGACAAGATGGACAGAGGTCAGTGCTGTCCCATGAGGGTGTGGCCAGGGACTGTCATGGTGGCTGACCCCAAGCCTGTTGCAGTGTGTGGTCACTCTATCTGGTTTTATTCACCTTCACCTCTCAGTCCCCAGCCTGGCTCAGTCTAAGCATGCAGCACTTATTCCTGGAGTGAATGAATGAAGGATCCACAAACAGGCAAGAGATGTATGTGGGCTCCCCAGGGGTTGTGGAATCCATAGAGATCTCCCCTCTGGGTGGCCTCTTCCTCACTCATCTTCCTCTTTCCTTTCTCCCCAGGGTTATGATTTCAAAGGGTCATCGGTGGAACGGGTGGAGAAGACCTCTTTCTTTTCAGGGTCTGAGCCTCCTCTCCAGAGAGAGGTTTCCACCTGACCAGGTCTCCCCTGACTTTGCAGAGTCCCTGAGGTTTCAGGGGCCTGGCCCTTCCCAGGAGGAGCAAGTGAGCAGCTGGGGTCAGCATCCTTGCAAATTCAGGGTCCCTTCTGGATGTTCCCATTGACTTGAGAGCGGGGAAGGCCCATCCCAAACATAACGAGGGTCCTCATGCGAATGAGAAGATGTGGGGAGGAACCCCAGGCCCCACCATGAGATATGATGGGGGTAGGACATGGAGCCTGATAAGTGGCCTGGCCCCAGCTCTCAAATATACTGGCTCTATGGCTTGGAACAAGCCACTTCGCCTCTTTGATCCCCAGCTCCTTCAAAGAAGGCCCTGGGACCACCACTGTCAGAACCATTTGGGGGGCTTCTTAGAATGCAGATTGCTGGGCCTCCTCTTTAGGTAGTGATCGAGTCTTAGACGTGGGACCAGAAATGCTACGGTTTTACAATCTCCCTACATGATTTGGATGGGAGGTGATGTCCACAGGCCATTCCCTGGATCCATGCAAATATTCAATGAGTTAAAGAGGAATTTGTTCCCCTAGTGCAGTGACTGGGGCAGGGAAGGCGTCTTGCACAAAACAGGTGACAGAGGATAAGAGGTGGAGGGGCATCAGCCAGCAGCAACATGCACTGGGCTCGGCAGGCGGACTCCAGGGGAGATGGGGACGCTAACAATGCCTGCCTCCCAGCTGCCCTGCTGCTGCCCTAGGTGGCATTGCAACTGTCCTTTTCTGCAGGAAAGAAGCTTTATTTAGCCTTGGGAAAGGTCCACCAGGGACCCCTCCAGGATTGTCTAGCAACCAAATGTGTTGTTGAATCCGTCAGGGCTTGTCAGAGCGGGGAGGAACCTTAGGAACGTTCTAGCTCTGCTCCTCCATGTTACAGATGGTGAGACTGAGGCCCGGAGAGGGAGAAGTGACTCGCCTGAGGTCCGCCTGTGAAACGGTGCCAGATTGGAGCCGAGAGGTCGGTGTCTGAGTCCCTCCCCTCCTCTCCCAGCACAAACTCCAGCTCATGTGCAATTTCCACAGGTTACCTTTGCGCTTGCTGACGCAGTGGCAGCCGTTTGCATTTTGTTTGCTCAGTATTTTCCTAAACAGACCTTCTGTTTTGCTCAAATGAATACGTTTTATTTATTTATGTGTGTGGGTTGAACCCAGGGCCACACACATACTTTGCAAGTGCCCTCCCACTGGGCTGCAACCTCAAGCCCATCTTTTATTTTTTTAAAATTTTGAGACAGGATCTTGCTACATTACTCAGGCTGCCTCTGGCCTGGAACTTGCGATCCTCCTGCCTCTGCCTCCTGAGTTCCTGGGATTACAGGTGTGCGCTATCATGCCCAGTGATATATTTATTATAAAAGGAACACTCATATTACCAGCACAACTGGCTAGCCAGCACCTTCTGTCACGATATGAGGTTAACACAGAAACCCTTACAGAACTCCTGACATAAGTACTCTTGGTGTCATCGCCAAGGTCATCTGGAAACTGCCAGTGTGACCTTCCCCGTCTTTGCTGTTGTTGTTAGGTGCTGTCGAGTCGAGTCTGACTCATAGCGACCCTATGTACAGCAGATCGAAACACTCCCCGATTCTGTGCCAGGCACACGATCTTATTTATGTTTAAGCCCATTGTTGCAGACACTGTGTCAATCCATCTGGTGGAGGGGGTTCCTTTTTTTTGTTGACCTGCCACTCTCCCAAATAGAGGAGGAATAGAGTGGATGGTCTCAGGTCACCAAGGTTCAATTCTAGCACTAACTGCTCATGTAGTTTTGGGGGGGTGATTTCTCTTCTCTGGTGTTATCATCTACAAAGTGGGGCTCACACGTGTGACCATGAGAGGAGACAATGGTCTTGAATGTGTTGGGGGGCCACAGGGCACCCTCCAGTGTTACGGCTGTGTTTGTGACCAGCACTTTCTGGCGTCCCTGGAGTGAGCAGGGAACATGCCAGAATCTTTGGTGGAGGCCTAGACAGAGTGGCCTCCTTACTGCCATCAGCGATGTCATGCTGGGGGAAGGGAGGGTGTAGAAGCTGTACTGCTGGGACAGACTAGGACTCCTCCCAATGGGATGCAGAGGGTGGTCATGGATTCTACACAGCTGTAGCAGGAGAGCCCCAGGGGAGAGCCCGAGTGAAGGACTTCTGGGAATGCTCATTTGACTGTTGTTGTTGTTGTCAGGTGCCGTCAAGTCGGTATCCGACTCATAGTGACCCTCATAGGGTTTTCAATGGCTGTTTTGGGATTGCCTTGGGAGTGGATTGCCAGGTCCTTCTCCCATTTTTGCGGTGCTGGGAATTGAACTCGGGACCTCAGAGACTATAGTGCAGTGCTCTACCAGCTGAGCTAAATCCCAGCCCTGCTCATCTGACTGGAAGATATTAATTGTTGTTGTTGTTGTTAGGTTCCCTCGAGTTGATATCTAACTCATAGCGACCCTATGTACAACAGGCGAAACACTATTGTCAATGCTTCTCTGCTATTCATAGAGTTTTCAATGGAGGACTGATTTTTGGGAGGGGGTTGCCAGGTCCTTCTCCGAAGCCTACAGTACCTGGTGTTCCCAGGCGGTCTCCCATCCAGGTACTAACCAGACCTGACCCTGCTTAGCTTCTGAGATCTGATGGGATCATATACCAAAGTGCTATGGCTGCAGGCAAGATATTAATGGACTTCTGAAAATGAAGCTGAGGCTCCTTTCCCACAGACAGACTTGTCTACAGAGAAGTCAGCCAGCTGCCAGGGTCGGGTAGCCCTAGGGCCCCACCCTTGCCTGCAGCTGACTGTGATCCTTTCTGCGTCCCTCT
Source organism: Pedetes capensis (assembly GCA_007922755.1). Classification (NCBI taxonomy): domain Eukaryota; kingdom Metazoa; phylum Chordata; class Mammalia; order Rodentia; family Pedetidae; genus Pedetes; species Pedetes capensis. Next base: position 32,267 of record VMDO01001977.1, read on the forward strand.
GTGGGGGGCATGGTTGGGGTGGGGCTCCATGCAAAGGAGACGGTGAGGTGAAGGGGTCCCCTGAGTTTCTTTCCCAGCATCTCCTTGGATTTAATGGGTGACAGGGAAGAGAAACTGCAGCCTTGTTGAGGTGCTCCAGGCTTGTGGGCTACCTGAGTCAAATGGCCCTGGAGACGTTGCCAGTACCAACATTTCCTCTCCCTTACCCCAGCTGTTTCCTGAGGACAAAGCCGGGACCAGAGTTGGATAGGGATTTCCCAAGGTCACACAGCATGCCAAGGGAGAACAAAGATCCCTATCTGGGCTTCCTTAGCAGGTGTGTGTCCATGGCATGGTCTCAGTGCCAGGTCTCTGCCCTCTTCAAGCTCTAAGGCAGCCTGATATCTAGTCATCATTATCTGGGGCCATGCCTTGGGGTGGCTGCTGCTTTGGGGAGGGAGCTCGGGAGGACAGAGCCCAGGCAAAACTTCAGCCATCAGATGCTGGACAGGCTGAGCTCAGCTCATGAGGTGAAGAATGTGCCAGACTGAGCAAGGGTTCGGGGCCAGCCAGAGCCAGGTGCTCATCTTGGGTCTTGGTTATTAGTAGTGTAACCTGGCCACAGCGACCACCTTTCTTCTTTCGCTCATGAATTTCTTCCTCTATCCAGTTATGATAAATGTTTTTCTTTATTTATAAATGTTGGTGGGGTACAGAGTAATAAGACTTTTATTATTTCCATTGTGCAACTATTATACTTCCATCAACTTACATATTTTATTGAATCATTTGATTAATATGTAATATGAATCGCATGCATTCATGGGTTATATTCTCATTGATTATTTTCCCCATGTATTCATGGAGTTGCCTCATATACTTTTAGTTATAATAACTTCTGAAGTGAAAAGATAATGCTCACCCCCTTGGCAATAGGGAATAACTAGTGACTGGCCTTCTCGGCCATGACCTGCTTAGATGAACAAGCCTCAGGATCTTGCAGTTTGCAACGGACTGAGCCCTTGTGCACCCAGAAAACCACAGTTCTGGGTTGGATGGTGAGATTTATAAGGCGACTAGCCCAGAGCCTGGTATCCCCCCAAATCTGACTGGCCTCTATTCTGTTGATATGGCCCGGGCAGTTTTCTCTTCGCCTGAGCACCGCAAGGCTCTAGAGCCCAGGGAATGGAAAGAAATGATCAGAAGTCACTTACCCTGCGGTTGGTCCTGCGGAGGCCTCTCCAGCCCGGAGCCTGTACCTGTTGCCCACTCAGGGTCTTCTCCACCTGCCCCTTGTGGCTTGCCCACCTCTCTCCTCTCTGTGGGCCTCTTGAGGATCGCCTCGATGGAGAAGGACAGGCACAGCTTCTTTGGGGAGTCACAGCACTCTGGGTTCTTGCTCTCCATGCCCCTGCAGAGAGCAGGAGCCGCTGGGGTGCACTCCGTGGGCCCCTGCGAGGAGGGAGGGTCTGTGTGTGCCCAGAGTGACGGCCGCAGAGGGTGACGTGCTTCCTCCTCCGAGCCTCCCGCAATCCTGAGGGCTCACAGAGGTGGAGAACAGGGAGCTGCCGGCTGGCTTATCCAGGCATGATTCTGCATCCACGGGGACTTCCATGGACTTCGAAGCCCCTCTGGGACCCAGGAGGCAACTCCCAGCCCAAGAGCTGGCAGCTGCTAAGTCTCGCGTCCACAGTCTTCACCAGCTTGACATCAAAGCGGGCCCCGTTGCCAAACTGGGGTTCAGTCTTCCAGAGAAGGGTTTTCTTTGAGGCAGCAGCTTTTGCGATCACCGGCTTGGCCTGGGAACCCCAAGGTTACTGGCCAAGGGGAACTAGGAAGAGACAAGCAGGGATTGGCAGGATGAGGTCAGCCTCCAGAAGCGATCGGGATACACTGTGTCCACCTTCGCCCTCACTTGGGCTTGCGGCTCCTTCCTGCTGGCTCTGGCCAACCTCTGGGAGGCTAGGGTGCCTCCAGTGGTCCCCAGCGGGCCAACTCGACCCTGGGCTGCACTGTGGCTTGCGGGGTCCTCTCAGATGCCCTCCTGGATGTCCCTCACATCCACTGCTCCCAGACTCCAGAATGTGACTTCCGGGGCACCTGGGCTTCTGCCACTGTGCAGGTGGAGGCTGAGGAAGGGGGTGGTTGGGTCACTGTCCACACTGTGTCCTCTCGCACGGACCCTGGGGCTGTATGGGCTGGCCCTCTCTGGCTGTCCTCTCGCTGACCTCACTTCGCGTGCTAAACTTGCCTCCAGCTGCCTGAGGTGACTCTTCTTCCCTTCAGCGGGGGCCCTTTATGCTTCTTTCCTGTTTGCTCCCCCTTACCTGTTTCAGAGGCAGGAGACTTTCGGACAGGAGACTTTCTGTCTGTCCAATAAACTGCTGTCTGGGAGCCGTCAGTCACTCATCTGTCCTTGCCAGGAATTCTGCTTGCAATTACTGTGTAACCAAGGAGGAGGGGGCAGTAAACGGGTTGATAAAGGGAGAAATTCTCCACCTGCAGAGGGCTGGGATGCAGGTGGCCCCGAAGAGAGGGGTGGTAGGCAGCGGGGACTTGAGGATGAATCCTGGATGGCCCCGGAAGCTGCGGTGCTGGGGAATTGGCCAGGTCTGAGCAGAAGAAAGGTGGGGGCAGACTGGGCTCAGGCCCAATAAAATGTGTTTACACAGAGAGTTTATGGGGCGCATAGAGGCTGGGACTGGGCCAGGGTGCAGTGGGTGAGGACTAGCGGTGGGCGGGCCCTCCCAGATGTGCTTTCTTTGGCTGGCAAATGTCAGAGCAGAGAAAACTTCCCAAGGCCCTGATGATATGTGTGGGGAAACTGAGGCCCAGATCATGGGGATCCGTGGATGTGATGGCAGGGTCAAATCCAAGCACCCCCCTCAGAAGATCCAAGATGCCACGCTGGCCACAAGGAACCAATTTGCACAAGAGCGACAGACGCCCTGGCAGAGACCATGAATATGAATTTGGACCCTAGAATCCACAGCTTTTACAAGGAGTGGGGGTGAGGAGGCCGGTCCCCACCCCCCAGGAGAGAGAGTCAGGAGAGGGAGGGACTCCTCTGAGATAGGGAACAGGGACGAAGGTCCTGTTTTAGGAGCTGAGCCCTGGGATGCATCAGGCTGTCTGGTTTTGCTCTGGAGCCCAGCTCTGCAGTAGTAACACGTGTGCATTAAGACCTTGGGCGTGTTGCGCTCCCCCACGTCACCGTCTGACCCAGTTGGGACCTGCTGAGCTGCGATGCCACTGTCTTCCAATTGTGGGCTTCCGGGGGAGAGGTTTCATGGGTGAGAAGTGGAACTGCTCCTGTTCCAGGGCTGGATGACTCCTATGACCAAGCCTAGACGCACGGGGGCTGGAAAACGGAGGTTTCCTCTGTGCCCGGAGAAAATGCACCCACGTAGGAAGCGGTGTGCTGATTTTTATGGTTGGGGCAGAGTCCCGTAGAATCTGGTCCTGACCTTGGTTGGCCGAAGGAATTCCTGCACAGAAAGGCAAGTTTCCTCTCACCTGGGGCAGAAAAACCTTGGACGGATCCTTGGATCCTCCTTGCAGTGGGTGGTCAAGAAGGAGGGTGGGTTTTCAGGGTGGCAGTAGCAGAGGAAACAAGAGAAGGGTAAGAAGAGAGAGGGGAAGACCACTTCCTACCTGCCCGGCCTCACACTGGGGGCTCTGCATTCACTGTCCCGTTTAATTCACTCAACAGTGCTAGCAGTTGCTGTTAGGTGCCATTGAGTAGGGTCTGACTCATAGCGGCCCTCATAGGGTTTTCAATGGCTGATTGTTTCAGGATTGCTTTGGGAGTGGAAGGCCACATCTTTCTCCTATTTTTGCAGTGCTGGAGATCGAACCTGGGTCCTCAGAGAGTGCCGAGCAGCACTCTACCAACTGAGCTAAACCCCACTGCCCTATCAGTTATTGTTGTTAGGTGCTGTGGAGTGGAGTCCGACTCATAGTAGCCCTCATAGGGTTTGCAATAGCTGATTGTTTCAGGATTGCTTTGGGAGTGGATTGCCACATCCTTCTATTTTTGTAGTGCTGGGGATTGAACCCAGGTCCTCAGAGAGTGCGGAGCAGGACTCTACCAACTGAGCTAAACTCCAGTGCTCTGTCAGTTAGATATCATTAATACCATTTTACAGCTAAGGAGACATGCCCAGAGAGGTGGAGTGACAGGTATGAAGTTGCACAGCTAACCAGTAGAAGATGCCAGGTCAAACCCAGCTCTACAAACCACATCTCTCCCACTTGGCTGTAATCCCCACAGATCATATTGTTCAACCATGGTTTTTTTTTTTTTTTTTTTTTTTTTTACAGAAGAATTACTGAGTAGAAGAGAGAGCAGTTGCTAGAGTTATATCTGCTGTTTTTAGTACCTTGTTTGATTTCCTTTTTCCTTTGGTTTTGCCTCTCTTTGGGGCAAGTCTGTCCCCTGGCAGGTTAAGAAAACACCTTTCTGTGGTGTAGACCTGGACACCCAGTCACTTTACAAATGATCTCTCCAAGGCTAGTCACAACTCTGACCTCCTGACTTCAGATCTTTTATTGCTCACATGTGTGTTTATTCCACAGATGTTTCCTGAGCACCTACTGTGTGCCCAACACTAGGGAGACGTAAAGCTCAATAAATGTCACGTTAATAATCTGTGTTATGCAGGTGATACAATTCTGCTGGCTGAAAGTGAAGAGGATTTGAAACATTTACTGATGAAGATCAAAGAACACAGCCTTCAGTGTGGATTGTGCCTCAACATCAACAAAACAAAAATCCTTACAACTGGGTCAGTAGGCAAGTTCACAATAAATGGAGAAAAGATTGAGGTTGTTCAAGATTTTGCTTTACTTGGTTCTACAATCAACACCCATGGAAACAGCAGTCAAGAAAGCAAAAGGCGCATTGCATTGGGAAAAGCTGTTGCAAAAGACCTCTTTATAGTGTTGAAAAGTAAAGATGTCACATTGAAGACGAAAGTGTGCCTGACTCATGCCATGGTATTTTCAATCCCATCATATGGTTGTGAAAGCTGGACAGTGAATAAAGGAGCCAGGAGAAGAACTGATACTTTTGAATTATGGTGCTGGAGACAAATATTCAATATACCACGGACCAACAGATCTGTCCTAGAAGAAGGGCAATCAGAATGCTCCTTGGAAGCCAGAAAGGCTAGACTGCATCTTATGTGTTTTGGACATGAAGTCAGGAGGGACCAATCTCTGGAGAAGGACATCATGTTTGGGAGAGTGACAGGTCAATGAAAAAAAGGAAGACCCTCAGCTAGATAGATTCATATAGTGTCGGCAACAATGGGCTTAAACATAAATAGGATTGTGTGCCTGGCACAGAGTTGGGAAGTGTTTTGTTCTGCTGTACATAGGGTCACCATGAATCAGATCTGATTCAATGGCACCTAACAACAGCATATATGTATGATGTATGTGTGTGTGTGTGTGTGTGTGTGTGTGTATGTATATATATATACATACATATATATGTATATATATGTGCATATATATATATATATATATATATATATATATATATGACATTGACAGAGGAGTAAGAGACTGTGTAGTTTCTTGGATCAATGAAAGCTTTGAAGAAGAATGAGAAAGGAAAGAGGCACTATCATGTTCAAGTCCCTTTTCTGAATTATCTCATTTAGTCTAAAATACACAAGCAAGTAAACCTTGCCTACTTAGGTATCTCTTTGTGTGTGTGCGTGTGTGGTACTGGGGATTGAAGCCAGGACCTCGCCCTTGCATGCTCTGCAAGTGCTGGGCCACTGAGCTGCACCCCCAGCCCTTTTTTTTTTTTTTTTTTACTTTTTGAGACAGGGTCTTGTTAAGTTACGCAGACTGCCTCTGGTCTCGAACTTGCGATCCTCCTGCCTCCGCCTCCTGAGCCTCTGGGATTCCAGGTGTGCGTGACTGCGCCCAGCACTAGGTATCTTACCTCTGTTTTATAGTGAAACAACCAAGCTTCTGAGGTTTTAAGTGACTTGGCCAGGGCCCCATGGCTAGGATGGGCAGAGCTGGTCTTCCACCCTGAGTTCCAACGCCCAGCTCTTTCTAGCTCTTTCTGTTGTGCCTTCATGACCCCCAGAGGCAGAATTTGAATAGAGCATTAAAGAATGAGCAGGTCATGTGGTAACAACCGCAGGAATGAAGACTTGGGGTGAGGACGTGTAAGGTGTCCCTGGTGCACTGTTACTGGTTTCAGGGATGTTGTTGTTGTTAGGTGCCATCGAGTTGGTCTGACTTGTAGTGACCCTATGTACAACAGAATGAAACACTGCCCAACACAGTTCCATGCACATGCTCTTTTTATGTTTGAGCCCACTGTTGCAACCACTGTGTTCCTTCTCATTTTGTGTCATGCTATATCAGCAAAAGGAGTTCCCAGGGGTCTTACTCCGTTCCCATCATTAAGGTTGACTTGACTTTGAGGAGGCAACTCGTCCCCAGTAGTTTCTTGAATGGCTTCCAGCCCCCAGGGGGGACTCATTTTCTAGCAGTATGTGACTTCTTGCTATTCATAGGGTTTTCAATGGCTAATTGTTTTGGGATGGGCTGCCAAGCCCTTCTCCCTAGTCTTTCTTAGTCTGGAAGCTCAGCTGAAACCTGTCCACCATGAGTGACCCTGCTGGTATGTGAAATACCGGTGGCATAGCTTTCAGCATCACAGTAACACACAAACCTCCACAGTATGATAAGCTGACAGACATGTAGGAGTTTCCGTGGTGGAAGAGGAATTTTTGTAGATTATTGTAGCGATGTTTATGAAGAACATGCTGGAAAGGTAGGTTGGCACCATCTGTTCACTTATGCACCCACTAAATATTTTTAAGCACCCACTATGATGAGCCAGATGGTGAAGTCAGTGCAGGAGAGACAGATGCAGTCAAAACAGACCAAGTCCCTGCTCTCAGCGAGCTGGCCTTGAGAACAGGTGGACGATAAGCAGATAACAAATAGGTGATACTAAACAATAAATAGGGGTGTAATGAAAATTTGTGGAGTTTATTTGACCGAACAGCAACTATGTATCAGGCAGCTCCAAACCGGAAGTGGTTTAGGGTTCCACTGAAGTAGAGTAAGGGATAGGCTTTTATGGCCTCAGCGTGGAAGTCATGCACAGAAAATATTAATTGGTTACAGTTACAAAGTTGTCATCTTCTGTTTCATTGGGAATTCCCTAGTTATATCAATCTATTGATTGCATCCTTTGATTGAGACTAAGTTCTATTTTTCTTTCTTTCCTCCCTTCTCTCTCTCTCTCTCTCTCTCTCTTTTCTGTACTAGGGGGTTGAACTCAGGGCTAAGAAAGTGCTCTATCACTGAACTGCATCCCCAGCCACTTCCTTCCTCCCTTCCTTTGTTCCTTCCTCCCTTTCTCCCTTCCTTCCTTCCTCCCTTCCTTCCTCCTCCTCCCTCTCTCTCCCTCTCTCTCTGTCTCTCTCTTTCTCTCTTTTTATTCCTTTCTCTCTCCTCCCCCTCCTCCTCCTCCTTTTTCTTCTTTGCAGTACTTCGGGGTTGAACCCAGAGCCTTGTACGTACTTGACAAGTGCTCTCCCATCGGTCTACATGCTCCACCCAGTTTTGAATTTTTTATTTTGAGTCACAGTTTCACTAAGTAACACAGGTTGCCTCTAGCCTCGACCTTGGGATCCTCCTGTGTTAGCCTCCCAAGTCTCTGGGGTTACAGGTGTGAGTCACTGCACCCAGCTTCTGTTTTTCTTTAACATGAGCATTTACAAGAAATGGCTCTGATTTGGTTTTGCTGTTTGCCAATCAAGCAAGATTAAATCACTTATCAGGCGTCATTGGCTTTCTCTGCTCGGGATTCCTCAGGCCTGGTGTCTGTTTGAATTTACCTTAACAAGGATAATGTCATAAATTAAACAAGGCAGGGTGATGAGCCAGAGAGGGGTCAGAGGGGCAAAAGTACCTTAGTTTTTTGGATTTGAATTTTACCCCTGGCAGCCAAGAGCCATAGATGGTGGTGTGGGCAAGGGCTCTACCATCAGCTGAACTGCAGGAAGCAGGGTATAGGGAACCCCAATAAGGTGGAGATGAGTTATGGCCTCTGCATTGGGGTCTGAGAGGGAGGGCACCTCAGCCTGAGCTCTGCAAAGGATCAAATTCCAACATGCAATGGTGATCAATTGATTCACTGAGTAATGTGTGCGTGTGGGAAGGTCCAGGCATGGTTCGTTCAGGCATAATAATGATGTCAAGGACCAGAAACTCACTGTGTAGCTGGGCCAGCTTCACACTTGCCCTCTTTCTGTCTCAGCCTCTTTGGTGCTGGAAATATAGGTGTGCATTGCTATGCCTCATTGGTTTATTATTTTATAATTACTTTTAAATTTATTTTTGTATTAAAAGTAAGAATTCTATACATTTATGGCATACAGCAGATGTTTTGAAATAGTACACATTGTGGAATGCCTAAATTAAGAGAATTAACATATACATTACCTTACATACTTATCTCTCTCTCTCTCACTCTGTCTCTCTCTCTCTCTCTTTTTTTTTTTTTTTTTTTTTGTGGTAATAGGCAGATTAGAGGGACTCACCTCTCCCTGGAGAGCTGGGGAAAGAGTTAAGCACTGCTAGAGTATTAGTGGGCCTGCGGCTGTGGCCCTGTGGCATCAGATCCCGGCAGATCTTGCAAGCTAAGCAGGGTCAGGCCTGCTTAGTATTTGGATGGGAGACCACCTGGGAACACCAGGTACTGTAGGCTTGGGAGATGCACCCGGCAGCCCACTCCCAAAAATCAATCCGCCATTGAAAACCCTATGAACAGCAGAGAAGCACTGACAATAGTGTTTCGCCTGTTGTACGCAGGGTCCCTATGAGTCGGATACCGACTCGACGGCACCTAACAACAACAACAGAGTATTAATGAGCACTTTAAATCATTGTTAATATTAATGATAGGCCTTTATCACAAGCACCCTTTGAATGTTTATTTTTCCTTTAAATAAGCTAAGATTTGGGGGGCCTGAGTGATTTGACTCCCTAACTGACAGTTATTAGAACTTCCCTGGGGCCCCAGCTGCCTTGAATGAAAAACTACCCACCAAGCACCTGCTCCGACTGCCCTCGTGCCCACCTGACGGCTTGGGACACTCCACAAATGTCTTGAGGAAGGTCCATGGCACCCACCCCTGTTGCTGCCGAAGTATGACTCTGGCTTCCAAAGACACCGTCCCAGTCATGGCTGCTTCAAACAGCGTGTGCCTGACCTTTCTGCGATCACAAGTCTCAGTGAGTGCTAAATGACCCTGCCTACCTTGCAGTTGGGCTGGGATTTGGCTCAGTTGGTAGAGCGCTGTGCTGCAGTCTCTGAGGTCCTGAGTTCAATTCCCAGCACGGCAAAAATGGGAGAAGAGCCTGGCAATCCACTCCCAAGGCAATCCCGAAACAGTCAGCCATTGAAAACCCTATGAGGGTCACTATGAGTCGGATACCGACTCGACGGCACCTAACAACCTTGCAGTTACTCTCACTCTAGTCAGAGGGGAGGCACATCTCTGGTGGCCCAATAAAAAGCCTGTGGTTGGTGCAAACACAATCTTTGTTTTGCATGAGAGACTGTGCCACAATTGGTGCAAATACACTTTCATTTGCATAAAGGTCTTCTGTGATTGGTGCAAACACCCTCACCAGACTCCCTTTCTAGCTCTATATACAGGCTGTTTGCCTCACTTTTTTATTTTTATTTATTTTTTTTTTGTGGTACTGAACCCAGTGCTTCGCACTTGCATGCTCTGCAAGTGTTGGACCACTGAGCTGCACCCTCAGCCCTTTTTTTTTTTTTTTACTCTTTTTTTTTTTTGAGACAGGTCTTGCTAAATTATGCAGACTGCCTCTGGTCTCGAACTTGCGATCCTCCTGCCTCCGCCTCCTGAGCCGCTGGGATTACAGGCATATGCCTCTGTGCCTGGCTTTGGTTGACTTTTTGAGCTAGTCAGGAGACATCCTCTTGTGGTGTCCCCTGGTAGTGCAACATAAGGCCCAATAAAAGGCTCTCTGGTGTCCTTTCCTTGTCTACGTTTGATCTTTATCATTAATAGAGTGAGCTAAGTGGTACATGAAGAGAAGATGACAGAAGCAGCAGCAGAGTGGTTAGCAGCAGCAAAGGTAGTGGCAGTGGCAACAGTGGCAGTAGTGACAAGCGGGAAGCTGAAGAGTTTCATAGAGTGGCTGGGGCAGGAACAACAGGGGGCAGTGGTGATGGGGGCAATGAGGGCTGTGAGGATCTGATGACAGGAAACTGCAAGCCCTGGTCACTGGAAGAATTCAAAGGGGCTGCCGAGCCTTAACGGACAAGGGTCTCAGATACCCTAGGCTTGAGGGCTGTGACACACCAGCTGTTGTCATGGGCTGATGATCGCGACATGCCAGGCCCAAGAACTGTACTAGTTGTCACTTCAGAGCTGAGAGTCCAAGCTGGGAGCCTGTTCTGGGGCTATGACACCAGAAGGGCCCCCTGCTACTGTTCAGTGCTGTTAAAGGCTGAGGATGACAATGGCTGCCAAGGGCTGGGGCTCTGGTCATTAAAGCTCAGGGAGAGAAGCCTCCAGCCCAGATACCTAAAGCCATAAGTCTCTGGCTTCTAAAGCCTGGAGCAAAAGGCCCCTAGGTCTTAGGGCTTGGAGCTGTGAGCCTCTGGGTTAGCCAGTCCAGCCACTGGCACCTGGGCTTGCCAGCACCAGAAGAGCTTTTCCTCATAAACTCATGATTTCCATCCAGGTAGAGCAAAAAGGACCCCAGCCAGCTAATGGGTAACAGTAAAAACATTGGAAATTTACTCTTAGTGATTTTCAAGAATATGATACATTGTTATTGTTGTTGTTGTTGTTAGGTGCCATTGAGTCGAATTCGACTCATAGCGATCCTATATACAGCAGATCGAAACATTTCCCGATTCTGTGCCAGGCACACGATCTTATTTATGTTTAAGCCCATTGTGGCAGACACTGTCAATCCATCTGGTGGAGGGTTTTCATTTTTTTCTGCTCACCTGCCACTCTTCCAAACATAATGTCTTTCTCCAGGGATTGGTCTCTCCTGACTACCTGTCCAAAATACATAAGATCTTTGTTGTTAGATGTACTTATAGAAAGTTATGGGCTGGGATTTAGCTCAGTTGGTAGAGCACTGCGCTGCAGTCTCTGAGGTTCGGAGTTCAATTCCCAGCACCGCAAAAATGGGAGAAGGACCTGGCAATCCACTCCCAAGGCAATCCCGAAACAGTCAGCCATTGAAAACCCTATGAGGGTCTCTATTAGTCAGATACCGACTCGACGGCACCTAACAACAACATAAAAAGTTATAACTTTTATTAAAAAAAATTTTTTTTTGCAGTACTGAACTCAAGGTCTTATGCATGCTTTGCAAGTGCTCTACCACTGAGCCTCATGCCCAGCCCCTTTTTATTTTTTATTTTGAGACGGTATGCCTAAGTTACACAGGCTGCCTCTGGCCTTGAACTTTGGATCCTCCTGCCTCTGCCTCCCGAGTAGCTGGGATAATACGCATGTGCCACCATGCCTGGCTAGTTAGAACTTTTATTATAGAGGAAAACTTTCCCCAGAACAGATCCTCTTTATTTCCCATTGCCCAGGATTGTGTCGTATGACCCCATGGAAGCCAGATGCTAGTGGAATGAATGAAATTGTAGGATGAGTTGGATTGTTTGCTGGGATTCTGCTGTGGGCCAGTCTTCCTTATCACTCATTGCTCTGCTGCCAGGAAGTGGGCAGGCGAGGGCTGTTTCAGGGGGTGGGGGATTGGCCCATGGTGTCAGCTTCAACCTGAGTGTGACGGATGAAGTGGCCTTTGTTTTGGAAAGACAGTGCCAGAGAAAGTGTGTGACCACATGTGTGGGGGCAGGAAGCTGCACTTCCAGAGTTCCTGAGAGGTGGGGGGACAGGCACCGATTACCCTCCTGGGGTTCATGGGAAGGAGGACTAGAGGAGGAGGGATGGAAGGAGCCAGGCTTCCCCGAGTGAACCCCTCACAGGTCCTCCCGTGACACTCTTCCCATTTGTCCACAGCTGGACCGATTGCAAAGCTCACTCCCATGTCATCTCGGTGCTCAAAGCCTCCCGGGGATGTGGGAGTTACCACCCCTGCTGCACAGTTGGAGGGACTGAACCCCACGAGGCTAGTGATTTGCTCAGGTCTCTCTGCTAGTTGCCTGCAGGCGTAGCCCTGTGGCATCCGACCCCATCAGATCTCAAAAGTTAAGCCTGGTCGGGCCTGGTTAGTACTTGGATGGGAGACCGCCTGGGAACACCAGGTGCTGCAGGCTTGAGAAAAGGACCCGGCAACCCACTCCCAAAAATCAATCTGCATTGAAAACCCTATGAACAGTAGAGAAGCACTGACAATAGTGTTTCGTCTGTTGTACCTAGTGTCGCTATGAGTCGGATACTGACTCGATGGCACCTAACAACAACAACAGCTCTGCTAGTTGGTGGCCAGCAGCAGAGTCTAAGCCTGAACTCAGACTTTTCTATCTCCTGGTCTCTAGCTCCTTCTCCCCCTGTACACTTCCTCTTTGAATCCTTTCTCCATTCTGAGTTTTAACAGGGACCTCCCAAAGAAGTTGTCCGTGCAGAGAGCTCTGTGTCTGGGGGAGAGCGAGTTGAGGCTCATGGAGAGCTGAAGCCTCCCCATCTCCGTTACTTCCTTCTGGGGTGATTTTAAAAGAAGGAACCCTCTGTGCATATCTGGGATGCTGTGATGTGGCTACCTAAGCAGAAGGAGGCCCTCATTCTGTGGCTGGCCATATGAGCTGAGAGGTCTGGATAGTGATGTGACGATGTTCTACCATGGCAGGGGTGTAAGGAGAGGATCGCGAGTTCTCAGTGGACCACCAGCACGCGTACTGTTTGCCCTGGAGTCCTGCTTTTGACATGGCCTCTTAGGAGAATGAGGTTGCTGTGTGACCTGCCTTTCGGAGATCATGTTTCACTTGACATTCTTTTCCACCCTGGATCCTGTTAAAAGCATTTAGAAAACCCTCCCATAGTCGGACAGATCCTCAAACCCACTTGCTTGAGATTGAGATCTTGTCTCTCCACGCAGGTTGGGGAGACCTTTTGTTGTTGTTAGGTGCCATCAAGTTGGGTCTGACTCATAGCGACCCTCTGTACGACAAAACCAAACACTCCCCCACACTGTGCCATGCCTGGCACTATTGTCAGTGCTTCTCTGCTATTCACAGGATTTTCAATGGCTGATTGTTTTGGGAGTTGATTGCCATGTCCTTCTCCCATTTTTGTGGTGCTGGGGATTGAACTCAGGGCCTCAGAGCACACAGAGCAGCACGCTACCAACTGAGTTAAACCCCAGCCCCTGGGAAGACCCTACAGGTGCCCTAAAAAGGAGAGTGGCAATGCCCAGGACACAGGACAGAGCAGAGAACAGAACCCCTTTGGGATTTGGTGGGCAGAGAGTCTGGGCTTGACTCAGAACCAACCCTCATCCGTTTGGCGTGGCAGGTGCAGTCTGCTTGGACCTTGGGTTTTATGTGTGTGATAGTTAGAATCCTCCATTTACATCACATCTTTTGAGTTAATCATAATAATCGTTGACGACCAGAATGTCAGGATTGATGCAGGATTTTCAGGGTCCGACTTGCACTGTTTCGGAGCAGAAGAACTATTTTCCTATAAATCATTTTCCTCTGAACAGGTGCAGCCAGCTGAAAGGACGATCCTTCACCGATGGATTTATGAAGCACTGGGTGTGAGTGTGTGGCGTGAATCTGGGGGCCTTTTCCATTCAATCCTTCATTCAGCAAACATTCATTTGCTGCCTACTACGTGTCAGATGCCAGACTAAGCATGAGCGATACTGAACAAGACCAACACGGCTCCTGCCCTGAAGTGGTTATCCATCAGAGAGGAGGCCGGAGATAAACAGACAAGTAGATAAAAATAATTTCAAATTATGGTAAGTAGCTTGAAGGAGTCAGAGTTGTAAATTGTATTAAAGCTAGTCTTTCTTATTTAGTCCTATAATTTAGGAAGGTGGTTTTCAGCCAGGCACAAAGTGATAATATCCCTCCCACCTTAGCCCTTGGAGCAGTCGTGATTGCATACTAAAGGATGGGGGTGTTTAGAAGAGGGGAATGGAGACTTTAAATTGCTGGAGGATGCTTTATTTGGGTCTTGAAGCGCCAAGGGACACCTTGCATTGACCCCCTCACCTGTTATGAGTAGGGTTGTCAGCAAACTGAACTGGCTTTGGTGGCTGGTTTTGATTTGGGTTAATGTAGATTTTGTCAGTGTGGTCTTGACTTGATCACGAATGTCAGAAAGCAAAAAGAAAACAAGTGAACAAAGATGACAGCAACTGCTGGGTGTGGTGGCACACGCCTATAATCCCAGTGGCTTGGGAGGCGGAGGTGGGAGGATCGCAAGTTCAAGACCAGAGGCAATCTGCGTAATTTAGTGAGACCCTGCCTCAAAAAGTAAAAAAAAAAAAAAAAAAAAAATGGGCTGGGGGTGCAGCTCAGTGGTCTAGCACTTGCAAAACATGCAAGTGTGAGGCCTTGGGTTCAGCCCTCAGTACAGGGGGAAAAAAAAAGATAACAGCAACTCTTAAACTGGCCAGGGTAGTGAGGCTCGCTCTGATGTGTGGGGGTGGAGTTTGAGGGTGGCACAAGCGTTCTTAGAAAACTTAAACCTTTCTGTACATGGCACTGTACCTTGGTGAGGATTTTTTTTTTTTTTTTTTTTTTTTTTTTTTTTTTTTTTTTTTTTTTTTTTGTGGTACTGGGGGTTGAACCCAGGGCCTTGCGCTTGCATGCTCTGCAAGTGCTGGACCACTGAGCTGCACCCCCAGCCCATTTTTTTTACTTTTTGAGACAGGGTCTCACTAAGTTATGCAGACTGCCTCTGGTCTTGAACTTGCGATCCTCCTGCCTCTGCCTCCCAAGCCGCTGGGATTACAGGTGTGCACCACAGTGCCGGCTCAGGATTCATTCTTAAGGATGTGGCTCAGATGACCATCAGATTCACTCTGGGCAGTTCCTCAGGAAAGCGCCCTGGAGAGATGGAAGCCTTGGCTGGGGGAGTTGCAAGTGACAGGTGTTTCCTCTCCAGGGTTGGAAGACATAGCTGTTCAAGTTTGTCCTACATGGGGCAGTTGACTTATAGCGATCACAATCAATTTCTTTTCTTTTTTCCTTTTTTTTTTTAAAAATCAGAACTTGGGGGTTGCATCCAGGTCCTTCCTCCTGCTGGGCAAGTCCTCTATAACTGAGCCACACCCCAGCCCTCCTTTTAAAATCTTCTATTTTTTATTTTGAGACAGAGTCTCACTAAGTTGCGCAGGCTGCCTCTGGCCTCAAACGTGTGATCCTCCTGCCTCTGCCTCCTGAGTCTCTGGGATGACAGACGTGCACCACTGTGCCTGGCTGTGGTCAGTTTCTTGACTCCCACTCATTGTGGAGAAAGGAGACTCAGAGAAAGAACTGACGGAGGGCTGATGGTGTCTCCCAACTCGCCTTTCCTCAGGGCAGTGACTCTTGAAGTCTACTCCAGTGGGTCTGAAGTTTAGAGTCACCTGGGCAGACAGCTCACAAAATCCTCTGTGGTGAGCTCCCCCATCCCCATTAGGTCAGAATTCATTGGCGAGTGAGTTCAGGCACCGCTTTAAGGTGAATAGCTCCTGGGGAGATGACAGACTCTGGGATATGCTTCTCCTCAACAGGAATCTGAGGGTGAGATTTGTGAGGTCCAGGTCCTCATGGATGCCCCAAGCTCTGCTTCTCAAACTTCAGTGTGCACACTAATTCCCCAGGGGCCCCTTTGAAACTGCAGTTTTTGATTCTGTCCGCCTGGCTTGGGGCCTGAGACTCAGCCTGTCTAACAAGTTCCTGGGTGATTTGGATGAAAAGCTCTAGGTGATTTGTAGAATTAAATGCTGTGACATTTGAGAAGTGTTTCCCTAAAGTAAGGTCCTCACCCTGGCTGCACATTAATGCCACATGGGTCACTTTAAAAATTACCAGTGCCAGGGCTCTCCCTTGAATCTGCAGTCCCTCGTACCTGCAGTCCCCCCATCTCTGCCTCCGGAGTTGCTGAGCTTACAGACGTGTGCCAGGTCGCCAGGCTGGGCCACATTTTCTTTATCTATTCAGCAGCTGATGGACACTTAGATTGTTCCCACTTCTTGGCTATTGCGAATACTGCCACAGTCAGCACGGGAGGGCCGATATCTCTTTGTTATACTGGTTCCATTTCTTCTGAATAGGCATCAGTAGGTTATTGAAGTTCTTCAAGTGACCGGTGGGCCGTTGGTCTGAGAAGCTCTGCTTAGAGGCTTCGTTCTTGTTTGTTACCTTGGGATCGGTGTTGTTCAACTGAAATCTAATGCGTGTGTATTAGCTATCTATTGCTCTGTAATCAGTCACTTCAGACTTAATCATTACTGTTTCACATCGTGTTTGAGGGTCAGGAATCTGGGTGTGGCTTAGCAGAGCTGTTCTGACAAGTGATCTCTCCTGAAGTCATAGTCAAGATGCAGGCTGCACTGTGGTTATCTGAAGGCTGGACTGGGGCCGTGGATCTGAAGCCTGGGATCTGCCTCCAAGAAGGCTCACGCACATGACTGTTGAGTAGAGACTTCAGTCCACAGAGCTGCTCCCAATGTAGCTGCTGACTTAACCTACATAAGTGGGGCAGGGATCCTTACTATGGAAAAAGGGCCTGAGCTTGTATTGGGATCTGTGTGTCTTCTAGAAAGCCCAGGGTGTTCCTTTCCACTGTCTTCCACATGATGCTGATCTGAGGCAATGAAGCTGGGCACTTCTCTGCCACCAGAAAGAAGCTGGGAGAGCTGAGTTTCTCTGGG
This sequence comes from Pedetes capensis, assembly GCA_007922755.1. Taxonomy (NCBI): domain Eukaryota; kingdom Metazoa; phylum Chordata; class Mammalia; order Rodentia; family Pedetidae; genus Pedetes; species Pedetes capensis. The sequence continues at coordinate 49,133 of VMDO01001977.1, forward strand.
GCTTCCTCACTATGGAAGCCCTCTCCACGTGGCTACTCACAATGTGTTGTGTTGTTGTTGGGTGTCATTGAATCTGGTCCGACTCATAGCAACCCTATGTACAGACACCACCTCATGCTATCCCGTGCCTGACACTATGCCAGTGCTTCTCTGTTATTCAAAGGGTTTTTGATGGATGATTATTTCAGGAGTGGGTTACCAGATCTTTCTCCTAAGCTTACAGCACTCAGTATTCTCAGGCTGTCTCCCACCCAAGGACTAACCAGGCCTGACCCTGCTTAGCTTACGAGATCTGATGAGATCGGACACCAGGATGGTATGGGTGTAGGACACCAGGATGTTACGGCTATAGTGGCGTACAACATAGCCACTACTTGTCCCAGAAGAAGTAATATGAGTGTGTGTGTGTGTGTGTGTGTGTGTGTGTGTGTGTGTGTGTGTGTCTAGGGTGACAGAGAGAGAGATCCCTTTAGCTTTTTATTCTATGTGAGCCCCCACAGAGATTAGGGCAGATCTTCCCTTATTCGGTGTACTGATTCAAATGTAAATCTCCGGATATACCCAGAAATAATGGTTATCCTTTTGCCAGGTCAAGCTGATACATAAAGGTAACCATCACACATATCATGACGGGTGCTACTGGTTATGTAGGCCAATGCTGATGGGGTATGAGGAGACTCCACAGGGCCGTGCACACCAGGAGGAGGGTGTCATTGGGCTCATCTGAGGTGGCTACCACAGTATGCATGCAAATAATTTCTGCTTCTCTGGTAGTCACTTAAAAAAAAGTAAAACCCCAGAAAGATAGCATTAATTTGGGTGCTATGGTTTGGACAAGGGTTATTGCCCAAAGGTTAATGTGCTGAAGACTTTGTCCCGAATGGAATGGAATGGAGAGGTAGGAGAACCTTTAAGAGGTAGGACTTAGTGGGAGGTGATTAAGTCATTAGGGTCACAACCCTTAGAAGAGACTAATACCTGCCTCTCAGGTCTGGATTGGTTACCACAAGTGCAGGTTGTTATAAAGCAAGCTTGATTTTCTTGTCTTTATCTTTTGCTTCCTCTCTTGCTATGAGACACCTTTCTCTCTCTCTCTCTCGCTCTCATTCACTCGCTCTCTTGTGCTTTCACCATTTGATACTACCTTACTGAAAAGCAAAGATGTCACATTGAAGACAAAGGTGCGTCTGACTCATGCCATGGTATTTTCAGTGGCATCATATGGTTGTGAAAGCTGGACACTGAACAAGGGAGACAGAAAAAGAACTGATGCTTTTGAATTGTGGTGCTGGAGACGTCTATTGAATATACCATGGACTGCCAAAAGAACCAACAAATCTGTCCTAGAAGAAGTGCAACCAGAGTGCTCCTTGGAAGCAAGAAAGGCCAAATTGCATCTTACATATTTTGGACATGTAGTCAGGAGAGATCAATCCCTGGAGAAGAACATCATGTTTGGGAGAGTGGCAGGTCAACGCAAAAGAGGAAAACCCTCCACCAGATGGATTGACACAGTGTCTGCAACAATGGGCTTAAACATAAATAAGATTGTTTGCCTGGCAAAGAATCAGGAAGCGTTTTGATCTGCTGTACATAGGGTCGCTATGAGTCGGACTTGACTCGATGGCACCTAACAACAACAACAACAACAACAACTATGAGGCCAACAAGATGGGGCTGCCCAATCTTGGACTTTGAGCCTCCAGAACTGTGAACCAAATGAACCTCTTTTCCTTATAAAGAACCTTGTCTCAGGAATTTTGTGATAGTGACACAAAATGAATGAAGACATTGAATAATAATCTACTCACACAAACTATCCAGATATTACCATTTCGGCATGTAATCAACATAAAATTATGAATGAGATTTTGCATTCTCTTTTTGTTCTAAGTTTGAAATCTAATGTGTAGAGTACACTTACAGCATGTTTCAGTTTGGACTTGCCACATTTCAAGTCAATAGCCCAGCTGTTTACTCTTTTTAACTCTCCATGTACGATCTTATGTGGATGGAGCCAAAGGATAGATTATCTCGCTTTGTGAAAGGCCCAGACTCTATTTTTCTCCAAACAATAGATCCATTGGTTTACTTGACATTCCAATCAAACCACCTGCCAATTTCCCTCTCTTTAAAACTGTAAGTCAGGGCTTCTCAGGCTAGTATTTTGTATGAGGAGCCCCTGGGTTTCTGGCACATTTATTCCACACTATTGACCTTTTTATATATACCACTTGTGTGAAAATTTGTCAGGAAAAATATAAGACTTACAACAGCCATGACTGATTTTGGCCTTTGACTCAATGGAGGGAAACTAATTATGTAGAGAGAAACCAATTATGGGCTAAACTACAGGAGCTCAATATTAATCCCCACCCAGCCGCAGGTACTTATACAGAATTCTCACGGTAACACAACATGAGGTCAGGGTTGGGAGAAATAGTGTCCTGATGAAACAGATGAGAATTTCAGCCTCCACACAAGAGCTATGTGCGCTAGTCCTTGCTCCCTTTAATGGGTATTTTATGACTTGAAAGATTTTTGAATGAGTGGAATGTATTACCCTTTTCCATGGGGAAGAGAAAGTTAGAATACCTTTCTATGCAGATGACATGGTTTTATGGTCATGAACCCGGAATGACCTCGTTATTATAGGAAAAACAATGGCTCTGTGTGAGTTGCTCTGCTCCTTAGTTGTCAGTTTTTGGCATGGCCCTCCAACATGGAGTTGGCTTTTATTCAACCACAGCTTCGCTCCTTTAGTCACTTCGGGCCCCATTCTCTTACTAAGCCACTCAGGGGACTCACCAGGAGGCAGTATTTGCTTAACACTAAGTGTGTTATGGGCACAGTATTAGGATTTTTCTATGTCTTTCTTGGGAGATTAGTAAAACATACTTTGAAAAACATTGAAGTTTAAATTATTATGGCTTAGCTTGATGAACTACCACACTGTTTCTTGGTGTGGGATCAGATCCACGGTTATTTTCTCCAGGAAAACAGCTTTCTACAGGCGTTCACCCAGGGATTCCCACAGAAAGATGTTCTCATACCTATTCCTACAGCTGTTCCCCAGGTGCACTCAAAGACCTTCACACTCAAGTCCTCACAGGGATTCCCGCAGGTGCTCTTAAAGACATTGCCACCAATATCCCACAAGTCTTCCCACAGGGGCTCCCACAGGTATCACATAGGCATCTCCCACGCATAGCACAGGGTGCCCAGGGGCACGTTCACATGTGTTTCTCCCAAGTCTTCTCAAGAGAATTCCCACCGGTATCCCCACAAACCTTCCCACAGTGGGCGTGGCCACAGGCATGCTCCGTGGCATTTCTGCTGGTGTATTCACAGGCGTTCCCAAAGGTGGGTCTGATCACAGCATTATGCAGGCATTTCTTTAAGGTGATAGCGCTCTATGAGGGTGAAACCATTTTCCTGAAGAAGAAGATAGGGAAGGAAGAATAGAAGGAAGAAGAGAAGAGAAGAGAATGCACAGGCATTTCTAAAGGTGTTCCTCCCAGATATACCTCCAGGTATTCCTCCACATGTCCCACAGATAGCCCCACAGGAACCTTTCGGCCTCTCTTTGTGCAGAGGCCAATTCTCTTGGTTAATTGTTAAAACACACGGATCTCACCTTGGGTAGAGACCTGGGGTGTCTGTGCTCCAGGCTGGAACTTGCTATAGACGATAAACTCAAACTGTTTGAAGAGGTAGAGAGCAAATGGACTCCCCAGAATCCCCCGGGGCATGGGATGGTCTCTTGCTGACCCTCCCATGATGCTCCTTTTCTGAGAACCCACAATTCAATTCTCAGCCCAGCAGGCCAGCAAAGGTCACTTGTGAGCACCCAGCCACCATCTGTCTTTTTGCATCTTGTCCTGAGCCCTTGTGGGTGGTTGTGTCTCTGACTCCCTCTTCCCCATGACTACCAGGGAGCTGAGCTTAAGAAATCTACCTGGCCTCTTGGATCTGAGAATGTTCTGGGCTTTGTGTGATTGCCTGCATTCTTCCTTTTCCTCATCATGGTGTCTTTGTCTATTAAAAAAAGTCAATAAATAATAAAAATAAATGTGCTGGGTTGTAGGTATTCAAATAAACTCCTCCATCCTTTTCTAGGGGGAGAAGAGATAAATCCTATATAAAGAAGGCAGCAACCTATTTGTCATCTGAAACAGCCAGTGAGCGTGGGGGGCTGGGACCAGGTCTCCTGACTGCCTCGCTGGTGTCTACCTGTGAGACCACGAACTGAGCACATGACTTTAGCAAGAAGACGCAGTGGTGGGGAGGTGAAACAGGCCTGTCCCTACAGAGAGACTCTGGCTAAAGCGTGCAGGACCACTGAATTTTCCATGCACAGGAGAATCTGAGGGGCCTCGGTCCAGGGTCGTGAGTGCATGTGTGCCCAATGTACACGTGGGTGAATGTGCGTGTGCGAGTGTCCGTCAGTGATAAGGGGATGATGAACGTGGAAATGCAGAGGCGGAGCTGTGCAGAGGCAACTTACTGAGCCAGAGCCTGTGACCTGTCAAGGATGTGTCCAGGTGGAAGGGATGGAAGAGCTGGGGCTAAGAAAGGGCTCAACTGCTTGGGGTCAGGGCTGTGGCCATGTGAGAACTGTAGCAAGTGGACTTTGTTTCTTGTGGCTCTGCAGGAAGACCATATCCTGGAGGTGAGCGTGTAACCAATTGCGTAGGAGTCTGGTGTGCTGGGGGTAAAACCCGCGGTGCAGTGAGATTGCTCAAACCCTCAGCAGGGGATGCTAGGGGTGAACGAAACATGCTACAGGCGAAGCAAGGCACGCTATGGGAGGAAGACGCACAGCAGAGCAAGGAGGTGAGAAGGGAGGACAGGGGCCCGGTGGAGACCCCCAAGATCAGGAAACACTCCCGGAGGGTGCCAGGATAAACGCCAAGCCTCGCATCCCAGCCCACCTCAGCTGCTGACTTGCTCCTGTGGCGAGACACCCAGGTCCCATCTTCACTTGGGTGTCACAGCTGTGTTGGAAATGGGGCCAGAGCAGTGCAGTGATTAGTATCATGGGCTGCGGAGTGGTGCCCCCATGTTTGCCTCCCAGCCTGATTGTGACGGAAGAGGCTGAACCTCCCTGAGCCTTGATCACCTCATCTGTGAAATGGGCTGAGAGGCTCCGGACCAGGCGTGTCTTGTGGAAGGAGAAACAAGGCAGAGCACATGAAAAGCCAGGGGATGGCAACATTGGCACACGGGGGAGAGCAGGCACTTCCTCTGCAGCCCCTACTGGACCAGGAAAGGCAATCTGTGTCCAGCTGTCACCGCCGCTGACTCCAGACTCCCTTTTGCAGCCGTCTCCCTGGTGACGGTTGCTGTGATTGCCTCGGAAGTCAGCGGCTGCCACCCATGGCGTGGAAGAGTCCACGTGCTGCTGTCTGGAGTCCTTCTAACCTCCGATTTATTAGGTTTGTTGTCCATGATAACTTCCCAAATGAGCCCATAAATTAGAAATATTACAAAGCATCCCTGGGGTCTTAGATGGGTAACTTGTGTTATTGGGTCCATTTATGGACCAATTATGATCAATTGACATTTCCGCCTGTATCACCAGCCATTCAGATGCAAATGGCTGTTGGATTTGTGCTGTGGGGGTGAAGGAAGGTGTCAGCTGAGCCGTGGATTATGTGACTACAGGGATGTGGGGCCTCATTTCTTCTGAGCCCACAGGCTCCCTCTGGTCCTACGTCTATGACTTAAATGCACTTCCTATCTCTTTGCTCTTTTCTGTATTCTAGACCTATCCCTGGGGGATGATGTGTTCATTAATTCACTCATTCACTTTCTTATTCCTTCCTTCTTGCCCACCTGCCCTCTCTCCTTGTTGAATGTTTAATAAGTACTCCTTACCTCTTTGGGGAAGTAGTAAGGATGAAGGTGGTGATAATTTACAAATCCTTCAAAAAACTAGTCTGTTTTTGAGTATTATTAATAAGTGCTAGAAACTCCACTTTTGAGCGTTAAAAACCAGGGCACACTTGTGGTAGAACTTGAAGGGCACAGTTGAAGATCAGGGAGGTTAAGGGACTTGCCTAAAGACACACAGCAAAGAGCAGAGGAAACCAGGGAACTTGGGGCAAGTTTTATAAACACTGTGTGCTTTGATCTTTCCTTTTGTGAAATGGGTTGCTGAAGAACCCATGCTATACACTTGACTGAGGTACAGCTGGGCAGGCCTTCTCTGGGAGATTTCCTGATTAGAGGGCAGTGTAATCCTTTACTTATTCTGGAAAGGTCCACTAGTGCTGCTGTAAGGTTTTGAAAATGGCCACATTCACATAGACAGGATTTTGAGCAGAAAAGGCTCAGAGGGCTCATCTAGCCCATGTGGGAGCTGTGACCTTTGGGAGAACCAACTTTCCCAAGGCCACAGAGTCAGCTGTTGGAAGAGCCAGGACCAGTAGCAGCTGAGTCTTCTCTCCTGACTTTGTATCAGAGAATGTCCATCCCCAAGTTGGGGGATCCTAGGCCATCTCTCCCATAGGGCAGATGTGCAGAGGGAAAAGGACCTGCCTGGGTCCTTTTGGGGCCTGATGGGGTAGCTTAACACAGGAGCTAAGGATATGGGCTTCCCAGGGTGGATGTGGGATGGATCAGGGGAACCTCCCTGTCCTTGGATGCTGGGCATGTATATTATTAATATACTACTAATTGTTAGCCTGCAGCCATAACCCTGTGGCATCCGATCCCGTCAGATCTCGGAAGCTAAGCAGGGTTGGGCCTGGTTAGTACCTGGATGGGAGACCGCCTGGGAACACCAGAAGCTGTAGGCTTGGGAGAAGGACCTGGCAACCCCCTCCCAAAAATCAATCTGCCATTGAAAACCCTATGCACAGCAGAGAAGCGAAGGACCTGGCAACCCCCTCCCAAAAATCAATCTGCCATTGAAAACCCTATGCACAGCAGAGAAGCGCTGACAATAGTGTTTCCCCTGTTGTACAGAGGGTCACTATGAGTTGGATACCGACTCAATGGCACCTAATAACAACAACAACAACAATTGTTAGCCTGCAGCTGTAGCCCTGTGGAATCCGATCTTGTCAGATCTCAGAAGCTAAGCAGGGTTGGGCCTGGTTAGTACTTGGATGGGAGACCACCTGGGAACACCAGGTGCTGTAGGCTTGGGAGATAGACCCAACAACCCACTCCCCAAAATCAATCCGTCATTGAAAACCCTATGAACAGCAGAGAAGCACTGACAATAGTGTTTCGCCTGTTGTATGCAGGGTTGCTGTGAGTCAGATACCGACTCAACGGCACCTACCACCACCACCACCACCAACAACAACAACAATAACAACAACAACTAATTGTTAATGATAAGTTTTTTTTGTTTGTTTGTTTTTTTTTGTTTTTTTTTTTTTAATTCTTGTTGTAAGTGCTCCTTCTGCTGCTTATTTTTCTGCAAGGCAGGTACTGGTGTCAGGGGATGGGGTGATCTGATTCTCTGGTTGACAGCTACTGCTCTCTCACTTGTGGTTCTGGCCGTTTTGAACACAAGAACTGTTGTCCTGCTGATCCATCCTCACACCAGCACTGGCCATTGTGAACACTCCACAGACATTTGGAGGAAGCTATCAAACTGCATATACCTTGCTACAACTCTAGCTCCTAAAGGTGCCACCCCAGCCATAGCTGTTTCAAACCATTTGTATGCCGTTTGCATTGGAATTTTTTCCACAAGCCTGGTGAACTCTAGATGACTTTGTAACCAACTAAGGACAGAGGGGGAACACATCCCCTGGAGGCCCAGAGAAGGGACTGCTGTGATTGGTGAGAATTCAAGCCTTCGTTTATGTGATTGATTTGCGCATACTCCCTTTCTCTGGCTATATAAACAGGCAGCTCAGCTCACTTGAGCTGAGCTGGCCAGGAGCCTCCCTCTTATGCTGCCCCTTGGTGTTGCAACATTATGCCCAATAAAAACCTTCTCTGGAGTGGTCTTTGCCTACCTTTAGTAGTGTGGGCTGAGCTGGTAACACAAAGGAAGAAGCAGGAGAAACAGAAGAATGGTTGTGACTGCAATGGCAAAGGACATCAGAGACAGTGGAGCAGCCAGGAAGCTGAGGTGAAAAATCAGCAAAATGATTGGCTGCTTGGCAGCTGAAGAAGTGGTGAGGCTGCAAGACCAGTAACCAAAGCAGCAGAAGGTGCAGTAGCAGTGGAAGGGATGTGTTTGCTGCCTCCTGGATGATGACAACAGCGGCAGTGGCCATAGCAGGAAGAGGCAGCTAAACAGCTCAAGAGAGCGACCAGGGCAAGAGCAGGGAGAGAAAAGACCATAAAGAGGCAGAAAAGAGAAACTGCAGGCCCTGATTACTGGAAGCATTCCAGAGAGCTTCCAAGTCATTAGGACAAAGGGTCTCAGATACACTGGGCCCAGGATCTGTAACACTGCCACAGTCTAGGAGTGAGGAATCCTGATACCCAGTCCTGCCTGGAAGTTGCAGCACTAGCCGTTGTCTAGGGCTAAGGAATCCCAATACCTAGCTGTATCTGGTTGCAGCAACACCATCTGGTTGTGGCAACTGCATCTGCTTGCTGTGGAAGGCTGAGGAATCTTGACCTCCTCAGCCTACCTAAGAGCTCTAGCACTTATGGGCTTAGGAGTTCCCTCCTCCTGGCCTACACAGGAGCTGTAACACTTGAAGGGCTCAGGAATCACAACCTCCTCGGCCTAATTAATAGCCGTAACTCTAAAAAGCACTGTGTGCTGCTGCTCCTGCCTGTCTGCCCTCACTGCTCACAGCTGTCAAACGCCAAAGGACTCAACTACTACCTAAGACCAGCATTTGAAGGACTTCTCATTGCCTACCTGTGATTTATTTCCAGGTACAGCAAAAGGACCCCAGCCAGCTGACTGGCGACAGATAGTCCCATTTTCGCCTATTAGTCTTGCCCCTTGTTGGCTGTTGTGAGACTTGTCTAGTTACTTCTTGGGGCTCAGCCTCCCCTATCACTTCAGCATGACAAATTGTGCCCATGTCGCAGGCTTGTTGGGTAAAATGAGATCACAGGAACATGGCATAGCGCCGGGCTTTGGTGGAATTTTTGTGGAATTTTTTGTGGAATTTTTTTTTTTTTGCTGGTTTTTTGATTTTTCACCTCACCTTCCTGGCCGCTCCACTGTCTCTGATGTCCTTTGCCACTGCAGTCACAACCATTCTTCTGTTTCTCCTGCTTCTTCCTTTGTGTTACCACACAAAGGGCTTTGGTGACCAAAGAAGTGGTGGGCTGCAAGACCAGCAAGTGGAAGTGGTGGAAGCAGAAGTAGCAGTGGAAGGGCTGTGATTGTTGCCTCCCGAATGATGACCACAGGGACAGGGGCCATAGCAAGAAGAGGCAGCTGAGCAGCTCAAGAGAGCGACCAGGGCAGGAGCAGAGAGAGAAAAGGCCGTAAACAGCCAGGAAAGAGTGGGTCCCTACCCCTGTGTGCTATCAGATTGTTACCACAGTGGTATTGTAATTGACAGTATGGCCCTGCTATGCCATGTTCCTGTGATCTCATTTTACCCAACAAGCCTGTGACATGGACACAGTTTGTCATGCTGAAGTGATAGGGGAGACTGAGCCCCAAGAAGTAACTAGACAAGTCTTACAACAACCAACAAGGGGCAAGACTAACAGGCGAAGCTGGGACCATCTGTCGCCAGTCAGCTGGCCGGGGGTCCTTTTGCTCTACCTAGATATAAGTCATGGGTAGGCAAGGAGAAGTCCTTCAAATGCTGGTTTTAGGCAGCAGTTGAGTCCTTTGGCATTTGACAGCTGTGAGCAGTGAGGGCAGATAGGTAGGAGCAGCAGCACACAGTGCTTTTTAGAGTTACAGCTGTGAATTAGGCGGAGGAGGTTGTGATTCCTGAGCCCTTCAAGTGTTACAGCTCCTGTGTAGGCTGAACTCATGGTGCCCTGGCCCTGTTGGGCAGCAGCGCTCTGAGCTTTGGACAGTGACCTAGGCCCCAGATCTCGGCTCAGATCGACCTGTTACAAAAACCCTATACCTGATCCCTGTCTCCTTTTCTTCACACCTCCCAGCTGCCATCAGCAAATCCTCCTGGTTGGACCAGTCAGATATGTCCAGACTCCTGCCACCTGCCACCAGCACCTTGGCTGTCCCTAGGGTGAGCTGCTTGTAGCCCACTTGGACATCTGCCCTTCAGCTCCCTGCCTACCTCCCTTCCCTTTCCATTGGCCACACTGGCTGCTTCTGCTCAAGAGCTGCCCTGTCTCCATGAATCCACGTGAGAAGTAAAGAAACAGAAGTTCTTACAACTGGGTCAGCATGTACCTTCATGAAAAATGGAGAAAAGACTGAGGTTGTCCAAGACTTTGCTTTACTTGGTTCTACCATCAACACCTGTGGAAGTAGCAGTCAAGAGATCAAAAGATGCATTGCATTGGGAAAAGCCGTTGCAAAAGACCTCTTTAAAGTGTTGAAAATTAAAGACGTCATGTTGAAAATGAAGGTGCACCTGACTCATGCTATAGTATTTTCAGTTGCATCATATGCTTGTGAAAGCTGGACATTGAATACAGGAGACAGGAGAAGATGCTTTTGAATTATGGTGCTGGAGATGAATATTGAATATACCATAGACTGACAAAAGAGCCAACAGATCTGTTGTAGAAGAAGTGCAACCAGAGTGCTCTGTGGAAGCTAGGATGGCTAGATTGCATTTGATATATTTTGGACATGTAGTCAGGAGAGTCCAATCCCTGGAGAAGGATATCATGTTTGGGAGATGGCAGGTCAATGAAAAAAAAAAGGAAAACCCTGGACTGGATGGATTGACATAGTGTCTGCAACAATGGGCTTAAACCTAAATAAGATCGTGTGCCTGGCACAGAATGGGGGAGTATTTCATTCTGTTGTGTATAGGGTCGCTATGAGTCAGACTTAACTCAATGGCACCTAACAACACTGACTCTCCTAGCAGCTCTGTGCTCCAGCCACACAGCCCTCCTGACTCTGCCTTGGAACACAGCAGACACACTTGGCTCTTTGCACCTGCTGTTCCCTCTGCCTGCAATGCTTTTCCCTACATGGCCTTGGAGCTCATTTTTTCCAGCCTCCCTAAATGCTGCCTTCTCAGGATCGCCCCTGTTCTAGCGCCCTGATTCTCCTTTTCTTTTTCCATTGTACTTGTTGTTGTTTGGTGCCGTCGAGTTGTGTCTGACTCATACTGACCCTTACAGGGTTTTCAATGGCTGATTGTTTTAGGATTCCCTCAGGAGTGGATTGCCATGTCTGTCTCCCATTTTTGTGGTGCTGGGAATCGAACTCAGGACCTCAGAGACTGCAGAGCAGCGCTGTACCAATTGAGCTAAATCCCAGCCCCACCACTGTACTTAGCCCCTTCTAAATGCTATCTCATTCACTTATTTAGCATGTCTGTGGCTTAGGGCTTATCCCTCATTCCCCCATCAACCTGATTGCAAGCTCACAAGGGTCAGGATGTTTTGTCTTTTCGCCCTGTACTCCAAGAGTCTAGCCTAGTACCTCATACCATAAATATTCATTCATTGCAAAAAATAGTTATTCATCAAATGAAAGAAACTTGAAGAAACTGCTTCAAATTTTCTGGGCCGGGGCCACCTTTACAGCCAAAGAAGCATTAATGCATTTATGCCACGGGCTTCAAATCACCCATGAGAATGTTGGTCTGTCTGCCTAAGGTCAGTCCGATGTATCTCTAGTCCTATCGGACTAGACTAATCCATCAATGAAACAGAAAACTAAGCACTATGATGAAAGTGTGCTAATTACATCTTACATTTAACATTATCTTACCATAATTAAAACTGCACGTTATTATTTTTTTTAGAGTGAATCATAATTTTCTCTTTTGGGGGGAATTTTTCTGGTGAGATGGTATCATGTTAGGTTAGGAAAACCTTCACTTCTTATTAGATTTTCACAGCCCAACTCTAAAGAGAGACAGTTTTGCAAAAATGCTTGAGGGTTCGTAAGTTTTCCTAAGGGCCTTCCAACTTTGATATTTAAATTATTCTCTTTTGAGGTACTTATTCATTATCTTTATTGATTTCCTCTTTGTTAACTATTAAGGGGTCGGACCTTCAATGAAGCTACGAATAAGCAGCATTGTCTGAGCACATGTGGATGCATGGGTTGATTTTTACAGCAGCTCCATGGTGGATTGTATTATTGTGCACGCGATAAGGTAAATTGAAGCATCGTGAAGCTGAGTAACTTGTTCACGATTGTGCACCCAGTAAGGGGCGTGTAGGACTTGAGCTGCCATTTGTTTGGTTAACCCACTTGGGTGTCAAAGTCTTGGTGTGTGATTTGAGCCCCCCTCTAACGTGCTCTTGACGACCTCACAGACTCCTGCCTCCTTTGTGAAATTTGGGTGACAATCTGTCAGGGAAGGGCAGAGCTAGGGCAGGGCCAGGGCTGGGGGTAGAGGGAGGCAGCAAATTAGCATTTGTTCACACCTACTCTGGGCCGGACTTCCTGGGTGACTTAAGCAGTCGTAACATGCACCATTGAGAGATGGACCTGGCAACTCACTCCCCAGAATCAATCCACCATTGAAAACCCTATGCACAGCAGAGAAGCACTGACAATAGTGTTTCGCCTATTGTACGTAGGATCGCTCTGAGTAAGATACCGACTCAACAGCACCTAACAACAACATGTACCAAGGGGAAAGCCATCATCATGCCCATTTTACAGATGAGGAGACTGAGGCACCTGGGATGAAGTTAATGTGGCCTGGACACTCAGCTCTAGATTCAGATTGGGGTGCGTAGGTCCCCTAAACCTGGGCATTTTGCATTACCTCACACTCCTTCCTCACTAGGGCAGAAAGCAGAGCTAAGGGGGCATGGGGAGGTCCAGGGGTTGAGGAGAAAGGTGGGTGGCCGTGGTGGCAGGATGTGAAAGTGTGAGAGCCTGGGATAAGCTTGGCCACCTTGCCAGTGTTTGCTCCTGGAGCTGGTCCTTGTTTCTGGGAGCAGAGTCGCTCTGTAGGATGAAAGTGGAGAATGGCCTTCTTGTGTGTGTGACTGCTGTCGCCTACAAACGCCTGAGAATACGTCACTCCCCAAGCGAGGGGCTGCCGGCCTCAGACTTGCCAGGTTGAGCAGATGGAGAGGAGCCGGGTGAGGGGCAGGGGCAGAGCGAGGTTTCCAGGGAGCCCATGGCACATAAAGGGAGAGTGTGTGTTGATTCACGGACCCGTCACACACCGCGCATCACGTCACAGGGATAACGGGAGACAAACCAGGCAGACGAGCAGCTGCCTGCCGAGCCCACACGTGCTCTGGGGTGCTTAGGCCTTGGTGCCCCGTCCCTGCAATGCCCCCCTTGCCTGGCCCCTGGAGACTAACATGGATCGCAGTTTTGGCTCCTCCAGAAGCTGTTTGAAGGGGCCCATGTCTGCCTCCCAGTCAGTCTGCATGGACAAGAAGACCCCTGTGCCCGCTTCGGTGTCTCTGGATGGCTGGGCTCAACACCACCCTTTGGTGCAAGTCTGCAGTAGGGGGACTTGGCCAGTGGTGTGAGTGATGCCCCCTGCCTGTTCTCCTCTTGGCCATGTTGGGCACGGCCGGCAGCCTGGGGCAGACGCAGCCCTGAGGGTGCAGAGCTGGGCAGGCCAAGAGGAACAGCGCCTTAGCCTCGCAGTGGGCCATGTGCTGTGGCCCAACCTGGGCAGCAGCAGGCAGTCTGGGGAAGGGAGAGGAGGCAGAGACGTGGGAGCAGAGGAGACAAGTGGCCCCCACATGGGACTGGCCGTGGGCAGGGCCCCTCTTGCCTTCCTTCAGTTCTCTCTCCTCAGCTCCCCAGCTCTGCCTGCCTCCCCCTTGCCTTCCCATCTCCTCCAGTCTCCCCACCCAGCCTGTTGGGCAGCTGGCTTAGGCATAAGCAGGCAATATGAGGAAAAGGGGATTGAACATGGCTCCTGCCTTGCTGCCATGATGAAGAACCTGCTGCTTGGAAGGACATTTTCAAATGGTCCCACACCCTACCAAGCCATTAAGCCATTTACAAAACAAAGACCCTAGGCCTAGTCACGATAGGGCCCAGAGGTGGGCACCCAGGGCAGATGTCACACTGGGCATGCCCTGGTTTGAATGAAACTAAGGGGAACACGCCCCACCTGCTCCTCTTCTGCAAAGATCCCCCCCCCCCTTTTCTCTCTCTCCAGCAACCACATACACGCCTTTCTTTTCTCTAGGGTCACCATCCTCTCTGCCTATCCAAAGCCTACTTAACTCTCCTGTTCTCTGGGTTTTCTCCCTTCTCCTGGGGAATTGTTAGGTGCTGTCGAGTCGGTATCTGATTCATAGTGACCATCACAGGGTTTTCAATGGCAGGTTGTTTCGGGAGTGCCTTGGGAGTGGATTGTCAGGCCCTTCTCCCATTTTTTGCCGTACTGGGAATTGAACGTGGGACCTCAGAGACTGCAGCGCAGCGCTCTACCAACTGAGCTAAAATCCCAGCCCCTCCCCCTGGGGAATAGAAACCTTATGCAGAGTCACTCAGGGAACACAGGTTTTTCCACTTTCCAGGCTTATCTAAGCTTCTCCAGGTGCCTTAGTTTTCCCTATAGTTGTTCCTTAAAGGTGTGCTATTTTTTTTTTTTTTTTGTGGTACTGGGGGTTGAACTCGGGCCTCATGCTTGCATGCTTTGCAAGTGCTGTATCACTGAGCTGTACCCCTAGCCCATTGTTTTACTTTTTTGAGACAGAGTCTGGCTAAATTACACAGACTACCTCTGGTCTCGAACTTGCGATCCTCCTGCCTCCACCTCCCAAGCCGCTGGGATTACAGGTGTGAGCCACCGTACCTGGCTAATACTATTTTTAATAAACCTATTCTATACTCTCTACCATAACTTTAGTGTTGGGCATACATTCTTTTACATGCTGAATACAAGGACCAAGTTTTCGCTGCCAGAGTCCCAACCCACCTATCATCACTCCCCATGTGTCTCTCTGAAAACCTAATGACTCCATTAGGACTTTGGGAAATCATCTTGGGGTTGAGATGGACTCTGGAGGACTTGGAAAGGATCATTAGCTTAAGAAAAAGTGCTCTAGACCATCAGCAAGCCAGGAAATGGAAATTTAAAAGACAATAGGCGGCCTGGGTGTAGCGTCACACAAGGCGGGGGCGTGGTCAGGAGGTTTCTGGAGGCAGCCATCTTTGCTCACTTTGAGTTTTATTTAGTATTATCCCCTGAGGACGTCTTGAGATGTAGGTGGTTCAAATTTCACATTGTTAGGACTTTGGAGCATTGTAACATGGAAACGGGGCCATTTAATTTTGGTGGATGGTCCGCCGTGCTTGCTTGGTGCCTGGCTGCTCTGGACCTGGAGGGCGGAGCTGAGGAAGAGCGGTCCCTCCTTCAGGAGCAAGGGCACACGTGGGAAAAAATCCAC
Source organism: Pedetes capensis (assembly GCA_007922755.1). Taxonomy (NCBI): domain Eukaryota; kingdom Metazoa; phylum Chordata; class Mammalia; order Rodentia; family Pedetidae; genus Pedetes; species Pedetes capensis. The sequence goes on from VMDO01001977.1 coordinate 64,568, forward strand.
CTGGTGGCAAAGTGGATGCAAGTGACACTCAATAAGCCGGCACACCTGGGCAGGACACAGGTGTGACCCTCTCTGCCTGGTGACTTGGCTAGGACCACGTGGGCCTGGAGCTTTGTCCTGGAGCGTGGCCCTGAAATGGGAGGGGCAGAGCCCTGGGGAGTCGGGGGAGCCCTTGAACTTGGCACCTAAGCTGGCCGAGTGGCCTTGTTCCACTCATCTTACCCCCGGGGACCTCAGCTTCCTTGTGTGTAAAGCGGAGCTATTTGTCCTTCTTCGGCAGACCTGCCGCCCAGGATTAGATGAGGTAATGCTGAGGACAGAGACTGGCGCAGAGGAGGAACCCGAGACGGGCCTTTCGCTAAGCGGTTAGACCGGCCAGGCTGGGGCTCGGCCTGAGCCAAGGGAAGACGTGGAACAGCTTAGCTCGTCTCGCTGGGTAACCTTTGCTGTTCATGGAGCAAAGGCAGGGTGTGGGGAGAGGTGGGTCTGAAGAGGTAGGAAGGGCTGAGCTGAAGAGGGCTCTGACCGTCCCCCCGGGGAATCATCTGCTTTCTCTGATGGGAGGTGAACTGGCTATCAATTGAGTGTCTGTCAGCTCCGAAACCATCCTTCTGTGCCCTGGCTTGTGGCAGCGGAGCTGGGCCCTGGACGGTTACCAGCGGGTGCAATGCTAGGCCTGGCCAGTAGAGGGCACAGGAGGAAAGGCTTCTCTTCTTGGATCCGGTGCTGCGGTTTCTTCTTGTTCCTGGGTCTGGCTGTGAGCCGTGGCTTTCCTAACAGCCGATGCCTCCCTGCCAGTGATGTGTGGGACACCCACCCAGGCCCTGGGAGAACAACCGGTGAGTGGTTTCCTGCCTGCTATGGTCTGAATGACCTGCAGCCGTAGTTCTGTGGTATCCGATCCCGTCAGATCTTGGAAGCTAAGCAGGGTCAGGCCTGGTTAGTACTTGGATGGGAGATCGCCTGGGAACACCGGGTGCTGTAGGATTGGGAGAAGGACCTGGCAACCCACTGCCAAAAATCAATCCGCCGTTGAAAACCCTATGAACAGCAGAGAAGCACTGACAATAGTGTTTCCCCTGTTGTAGGTAGGGTCGCTATGAGTCGGATACCGACTCGATGCACCTAACAACAACAATGGTCTGAATGTATCCCCCTAACATCCACATGTTGCAAACTAATTGACAATGTGATAGGAGGAAGAGGCGAGGCCTCTAGGACCTGATCAGTGACCCTGAAAAGGGCTGGAAGGAACTGGCCTTCCCTTTGCCCTTCCATCCCTTCTACTACCTGAGGACCCAGGATTCAAGGCATCATTGAGGAAGGAGAGGGGGCCTTGCCAGACGCTGAGCCTGCTGGTGCCTTAATCTTGGACTTCCTAGCCTCTAGAACTGTGAGCAACGAACGTATGTCATTTATAAATTACCCAGTCTGCCCTGTTTTGCTGCAGCAGCAGGAACTAGCGTGTGGTTCCCTGGCCGACCTGACCAAACAGTGGGTTAGCCACATCCTCTCCAGGGAGGTCTGAGCCTGTCTTGGGGCGTCTTTCAAATGCATTCCTTCCTTGGATGTCTGGCCTCAGTCCTACAGGTGGAGCCCACACTTCACCTCTGCTCTTCTTGTTCTCTGTTCTTTAGTAGTTAACCCTCTGCTGTTGTTATTGTTAGGTGTCCTTGACTCCTAGAACCCCTAATACAACAGAATGAAACATTCTCCTGTATTGTGCCAGCTGGGATTTAGTTCAGTTGGTAGAGTGCTGCTCTGCAGTCTCTGAGGTCCCAGGTTCAATTCCCAGTTCTGCAAATATGGGAGAAGGATGTGGCAATCTACTCCCAAGGCAATCCCGAAACAGTCAGCCACTGAAAATTCTATGAGGGTTGCCATGAGTCAGGCATAACTTGATGGCACCTAACAACAACATACTGTACCAGGCACATGATCCATTTTATATTTAAGGCTACTGTTGCAGTCACTGTGTCAATCCATCCAGTTGTGCGTCTTCCTTTTTCTTTTTGGCCCACTACTCTCCCAAACGTGATGTCCTTCATCATGGATTGGTCCCTCCTGACATGTCCAAAATGCGTTAAGATATAGTCTAGCCATCCTTGCTTCCAAGTAGCACTCTACCTATGCATAGCAGAGAAGCACTGACATAGTGCCGGCATGGCACAGTGTTGGATAGTTTTTTGTTCTGTTGTACGTAGGGTCACTATGAGTCAGACCCGACTTGACAGCACCTAACCTAACTCCCTGCTGCTAGTCAGTGAGTAATTCCTAGCATTAAATCTCCCCCAGTTTGATCTTCTGATTGAACCCTGAGTGATCCACAGGGTATCTGTGGCTTACAGGGAAGAGCATCAGATGTTCGGGGTGGGATATTGGCTAACCACTCTTCCTCTCTGAGCCTTGGCTTTCTTTATGAATGAGTGGCTTAGACTAGGTGACCCTACGTGCTCCTTCCAGCTTTGCAAGCAAAGTCCCATTGCGAACGATGGAACCTTGGGCAGAGCCACGGTGTGCCTTTGGTATTTTCCTTACTCACTTTAACAGGAGGAGCCTTCCGACAGAGGCAGGAGCCCTGGAAGTCCCCGGGGAAGGGCCAGTGTGATGATAACAAGGAACTCAGAGCAGGTGTTGGCTCCAGAAGGCTGGGAGGGGAGAGAGCAATGTTCCAGGGCAGGAATCATCTGCCACAATTAGGGGTGGCAGTGGGACCCCCCAGCAGGGTGGGGAGCACGGGCAGCTCAGGCAGGACCTGCCCAGGGCAAAGTTGTGAAGAAAACTGCCGCCTCCCAGGCTCCCTCACTGGGACCACCTGGTTCCCATTGTCAGCTCGAGGAAGGCTGCTGGCTCAACTTCTAAAGTGCGTCCTGATCCAAAGTCCCCCTGTCTCTGCTGCCACAGCCCCTCTCATGTGGACAGCTGTGGCACTTCCTTGCGAACGTTTCTGTCCTTTTACCACAGTCCTGCTGTGGCGGCCAGCTCCTTTGAAAGCCAAAAGTCAGATCATAGTAAAAGCTCTTCAGGCTTCTAGAGTCCTTGGAACACCGGGACCTAGTGGCCCCTTCTGAGCATCACTTCTGTCCCTCTGCCTCAACTCCCACTTCCCTTCCTTTGGCTCCCCGAGTGCCACCTCCCTGGGTCCTTCCCATTCTTCCAACCTGGTCCTGCCTCAGGACCTTTACACCTGCTGTCAGTTCTTTCTGCATGGGAAGTCCTTCCTCAAGTCCCCAGCTTTGATAACTCAATCTCTGCCTGATGCCTGAAACCCTGGCCCCACATTCCCAGCTTGTTGTTTGACAACTGTGGAGCACCTATGACGTGTCATGCACTGTAATAGGGCCAGCAAGGCAGACGGAAAGAACCCCAGGTGGAAGCACCAGCGAGAAGTCTGCGTGGACTGGAGGTGAGGGAGGCAGGGAAGGCTTCCTGGAGGAGAGGACACCTCGGCTGGTTTCCTACAGTGGGACAGGCAGGCAGAGGCCCCCAGGCAGCAGCGTGGGGAAGAGAGAAGGGTGATTACTGTTGCTAGTTGTCTCCTACCCTGAGAGGCCAGGCTTTGTGCTTGGCCCTCGGTGGGGGGGGATCGCACCTGCCCACGGGGCAGCCCCTGGAGGCAGCTAAGGGTTGGACAGAAGTGCAGCTTGGCTTAAGGGGCACAGGTGCCCAGCGCAGTGCCAGGCTCCTCAAGGACAGAGCTTTTTTTCCCCTCTCCTTTTATTGTTAAATGTTGGTGGGGTACAGAGTAATACAGCATTGGCCTTTCCCATTATGCAACTATTACATCACTTTTGGTTACCGTTTTATCAACTCTCGAGGTTTATGGAGCCTTTGGACTACTATGTAGTAAAACTCACTGCACATTTGGGTTATGTTCCCCTGTTTTCCCCATGTAAGGACAGAGCTTTCTGCCGTTTGTTCCCTCTTACATCAGAGCCAGATGACAACTGTTGCCATTTTGAAAAAGTTCATTATTTATGTCATTGTCCCTCCACGTGTTAACATCTCTGAAATTAGCATGTTTTTCAAAATGACCACCGTTGGCAGCAATGTCACCATATGGTCCCCAGCCTGTACACTCAACTTTACACTTCCAGAAAAGGTGTCCACCATGGGTGAGGAGATCTCAGACCACAGTGATCCATTCTTTCAGGAAATACAGTATTACACAGAGGCCCTGAGGGTGATCTGTGCCAGTGACTCAAAAAGATGACGCAAAAGAGGCTCTGCAGAGGAAGACAATTAAAGACTGTCAAACCGTTTTTGCATACTTTCATTTTTATGCCCTTACAAGTGAGATACAAAATACAAGTCTATTTTTAAATAGCCTAAAATAACTTTTAATAAATAAAAAAGAAAACACCCTGTGTAATATCAAGGCATTGTGGTCTGGGCAGTTTGCCAGTATTTTCTTCTTGGTGGTATATAAAAATCATGCACCTTCCATAGGAGGACATAAGAAAGCAGGCCAGCAAACCTTCTGCGTAAGAGGGCAGAGAGTAAATGTCTCGAATGTCCCAGGCCAGCCAGTCTCTGTTGCAGCTACTTGATTCCTCCCCAAGCCTCAAAAGCAGCCATGTTGTTATTGTTGTTAGGTGCTGTCGAGTCAGTATCCGACTCATAGTGACCCTACATACAACACGCAAAACACTATTGTCAGCGCTTCTCTGCTGTTCATAGGGTTTTCAATGGCAGATTGATTATTGGGAGTGGGTTGCCAAGTCCTCTCAAAGCAGCCATAGAATATGCTTAAACGAGTATGGCTACATTTCAATAAAAATTTATTTATAGAATTTGGACTTCATGCCTGCAGTCTTACCACTGTGGCCTCCCATCTCATCAGATCTTGGAGGCTAAGCAGGGTCAGGCCTTGTTAGTACTTGGATAAGAGACCGCGTGGCAATACCAAGTACTGAAGGCTCAGAACGAGGACTCGGTAACCCCCTCCCAAAAAAACCCAATCATGTTCATAGGCTTGAAAACCCTATGAATAGCAGAGAAGCACTGCCAATAGTGTTTCACCTGTTGTACGTACGGTCGCTATGAGTCAGACACTGACTCCGTGGCACCTGACAACAACAACAACAATTTTCCATGTGCCATGAAATAATCTTCTTTTGCCTTATTTCAACAGTTTAAAAATGAAAAAAAATATATTTTTAGCTCATAGGCTGTGCAAAAATAGGCCTTTGGGCTGCAGTTCGCCAGATCCTTTATGAAATTCAATGAAAGATGGTGAACCATTTTACAGATGACAAAGTCAGGCCCACAGAGTCACTGGAAAGTGTTGTTTAAAAGAAAGGAATCCATGTCCTGAGAGCTTTTATAGATGTTGTCTTCCTCAATGCCAGGGCTCCTCCCCACTTTATGCATGAGGACGCCACGTGCAGCGGGGTTGGGCGTGGTTAAGGTCTCTCGGCGAGCACTTGGCAGCGCGGGAGGACGTTCGGACGTTTGTGTTTCACTCTGCCTTTCAGACACAATAATGGGTGGGAACGTGTTGCGAACAGTGCATCGCACGTGTTCCAGTATTCAGTTCTGGCAAGTTCATTGCCCGCCCCCCCCCCCCCCCCGCCTGCTTTCCATTTAGCCACCCCCCATCCTTTATGTTAGGGAGAAGGAATCCCCTCGCGCTAAGGCACCAAGGCTCTGCGTCCCCCAACCCCACGGGTCAAGAAGCCTCCCTCCCTCGCACGTCGCAGCAGGGGCACTGCGGGGCGTGGAGCCAGCAGCCCAGAGCGGCTCGGCCACCTGCCTGCAGCCCCCGCTCCCGGCCCTCGGACGCTGTTTCAAGCCATCACCTAGGCTCTGCTTTCCTCCCCTCACCTCTCTCGCGCGCTCCCGCTCGCTCTCTCTCTCCACTTAGTGGTTCATTTACTGCTCAATCTGTGATTAATTAAAACAATTTAAATAACTGTGCTGATGCTAAATTCATTTACAGCCACCTCCGTTGCGCTCGGCTGCGTGTGCGCAAGGGAGTCGCGGTGCGGGCTCATGCGGACCACCAGGGGGCGCTGTGGCCTCAGCTTTGACCCAGGCCGTGGCCTTGGCGCAGGGGCTGAGTTGGATGCAGGGGAAGGGTTAAAACATGCACGAGCTCGCCCACCTTGTCTTCTTCCACTGGCTCCCACCGTGCCCTCCCTGTCTTCAGAGATCTCCCGGGCTAATCCAGAATAGCAAATGCCAGAGAAGCAAACTCTTTTACCCCAGCCTAAGTCAGGCCCGGGCTGGGATTTAGCTCAGTGGGTAGAGCGCTGCGCTGCAGTCTCTGAGATCCCGAGTTCAATTCCCAGCACCGCAAAAACGGGAGAAGGGCCTGGCAATCCACTCCCAAGGCAATCCCGAAACACTCAGCCATTGAAAACCCTATGAGGGTAGCTACGAGTCGGATACTGACTCGACGGCACCTAACAACAACAACAAGAAGTCAGGCCTGGCCTGGGATTTAAAAGCTCAGTTGGTAGAGCGCTGCTTTGCAGTCTCTGAGGTTCAGAGTTCAATTCCCAGCACCGCAAAAATGGGAGACAAAAATGGGAGAAAGACGTGGCAATCCACAACTGAGGCAATCCTGAACAATCAGCCATTGAAAACCCTCTGAGTCTGATACGACTTGATAACTGTGTCTGGCCCAAGGACCTGGAAGGTCTTGTTAGCAGGAGAGGAAACAGAGGCACAGACTGTGTGCAAGGAAGACTTGCCAGTGGCCTTCCTTGGTGGACAAACAGGTGAGCCCCAAATCCAGGGACTTCCATCTTTGTTTAAGGGGGAGGAGACAGAGAGACAAGCAAAGGGAAGAAGGCATGGTAATGAGGAGGCAGAGACTAGAGTGACATGCCACAAACTAATCAACCCAAGAACAGCCAGAAACTGGAAAAGATGAGGAGGGATCCTCTTTTCTAGCCTTCAGAGGCAGCATGACCCTGGTAGTGTCTAGACTTGCGGCTTCTACAATCATGAGAGGAAAAAAATTCCTGTTGTTTTAAGCTGCCACACTTGTGCCTATTTGTTACGCAGCCCTAGCAAGCTGAGACAAGGTGCTATGAAAGCACTCAGTGTACATGGTCCTATTTGGTGCCGGGCACTTCGCTAGACCCATTCGCAACAGTTTTCCCAGGTAAACCTCACAACTGCAGGTGAAGCAGGCTAAACTGGCACCCCTGTTTGTAGGGTCATGCAGCTGGGACGAGGCCAAGTTCTAGCCCAGTTAGCCTAGATCTTCAGCTGGTGGTCCTTGTGGCCACCTACCTCGTATTTATGGCTCTCTGGCTCTTGAGTGGGAATGAGAGGAAGGATGTGCAAGTGTGCTGGCTGGGTGGGATAGGACCCAGGCGCTCTCAGGAGGACCTTGACACCAGGCATGGCAGTGTGAAGGCAGTCGGTGTCTGGAGAGGCTCCTATGGGGGCGTACGTCAGCCCAGGATGGTTGTGCACACAGAACTTCAGTCCTCTGCACTGGAGGCAGCTTAGAGTTAATACGAGGTTAGACTAGTAGGCATCAAAGAGAGCTTGGGCAAATTATTTCACTTTTCTGTGCCTCAGTTCTCAGTGTGGCTGATTTTGCGCCCAGAGCAACCCTTGGTGAAGTCTGGAGATATTTTTTTGTCATCGCCCTTGGGTATGGGGGTGTGCTATTGGCCTAGAATGAGTGGAACTGGCAATGCTGGCGAGCATCCTACCATAATAAGGCAACCCCTTACATCAAAGAATTGTTGTTCTTGTTAGGTGCCATCAAGTCAGGTCCGACTCATAGCCACCCTATGTACAACAGACGAAACACTCACTGATACTGTTAGTGCTTCTCTGCTATTCATAGGGTTTTTGATGGCTGAGTGTTTCAGGGGTGGGCTGCCGGCTCCTTCTCCCAAGCTTACAGCACCCGGTATCCCAGGTGGTGTCCCATCCAAGTACTAACCAGGCTCCACCCTGCTTAGCTTCAGAGATCAGACGGGGTCAGATGCCAGGGTGGCAAGGCTGTTGATGATACCCAACCCCAAATGTCAATGGTGCCAAGGCTGAGGAGCTCTTTCTATGCCATCTGCCCCTGTCACCTCTCTTAGCTCATTGACCGCCACTCCCCAGCCCTGCATTGCCCCTCCACACAGGCCTCCACTGCTCAAGGGACATGCCGGAACTCTCCTGCTGTACGCAGAGCATTTGCACTGGCTGAGTGATCCTCGGGATCCACTTGGGATGCTCACTCCAGCCTGTCACACCTTGCTAACGATGCCACCTTTTTCCATGAGACTTACTGCAACCACCTTATTTATATCTCAGTGCTGGCCTCTTCCATGGCCCCTTGGTCCCTCTTATTATTTTGCTTTAAAAAACCATTTTTTGCTTTTGCTTATTTGTTTATCTTTTTGTTTTTGAGATGAGGTCTCCTTATGTAGCTCACGCTGGCCTTGAACTCCCAATCCTCTGCATCCACCCTCAGCTTCCTGAGTGTTGGGATTACAGGCATGCCACTATCATAGTTTTTAAAATCAATATAACATCCCATGTATATCATTTATTTCCTATGATTCTGTTTCTCATTTGTCACCAGTAAAGAATTTTCTTTTTCTTGAGTTTATTTCATTGAATAATGTGTTCCTGCCTGCAGCCATACCACTGTGACATCTGATCCCATCAGATTTCGGGAGCTAAGCAAGGTCGGGCCTGGTTAGTACTTGGATGGGAGACCGCCTGGGAACCCCAGGTGTTGTAGGCTTGGGAGAAGGACCTGGCAACCCACTCCCCAAAAACAATCAGCCATTGAAAACCCTATGAATAGCAGAGAAGTACTGATAATAGTGTTTTGCCTGTTGTACGTGGTGTTGCTATGAGTTGGACACCGACTGGATGGTACCTAATAACAACAACAAAATGTGTTCCTAGTGCCTATGGTTACCCCTGAAAGGCCCACCTCGTTCTACCATCATGTAGGTCAGTAAGTCACAACACCGGAATTCTGGAGGAGGTGTAGTCAAACAATAGCAACCCCCAATCACTTACTATGGTCCTGGGATGGAGGCGGGAAGAGGCTGAAAATGGATGAGGGCTGTGAGGTGCTGCAACCAGAGAGGAGTTTTGAAGTTTTATCATAAATAAAACACTTAAACTTTGGTCATTTCTATTCCCTGAGAAACAGCCATAGCCTTGCTCCCATCATGCCAAGAGGCGCTAAACTATTAGAAAATCTCCTAAGATTCCATGAACCAGGACAACCCTCTCATTCCCATTTATTCTAAGACCCCTAAAGGTCACTGCTGCCCTGGTACCAAGAGCGGTCCTGTTGCCCTGAGCAGAAGTGATCATTCCAAGTTCACACAGTCAGTACCGGCCAGGGTCTGTTGGCTCCAAAGCCTGGGTCCAAAGGTCCCTTACCCAGCCATCCTAGCTCCCTTGGACCATAGGAAGGAGTGAATCCAGGGAAGTCAGATGGTTCACCAGACAAATCCTTTCTAGGATCTTAGCTCTTGGAGGCTTGAGCTGGGTGACAGCCTCTCTATGCTATTCAGAGATGACTCCAGGTTAGTCTGTCTGGCGACCTCCACTTCCTGCAGAGCTCTGAAGTCATTCCTTCCCCATCTGCTTGGAGTGAGTCTTGCTGCAGAAGCCAAGGAGATGATGCTTATGACGTGGTAGACATCCCCGTCCCCTCCTCCATGAGCCCAGCCCTCGTGGCACCACTGCCTCTGAGCCACCCCTGGAAGATGTCCAAGAAAGGCACCTGAGTGGAACCTGGTTTAGGGCCCCTCCTGTGATTCTGTGCTTTCCCAGTCCTGCCCTCTGTTGTGCCATAACAACTGCAGCCCCCTCCTTGCCCACTACTCCAACACAGAGGTACCAGTTTGTTGTTGGTGTTAGGTGCTGTCAAGTCACATCCAATTCCTAGCGACCCTTTGTGCAAAAGAACACAACACTATGTGATGCTGTGCTGTGCTCACGATCTCTGTGTGTCTCAGGCATTGTTGCTGTCACTGTGATTCTTCTCATTTATATAGCAGGAGCTTTCTCTTTGGAGCCTGCTTCTGCGCTACGGTTCTTCCTGAGCCAGCAGGAGGCTGGACACGGGGGACCGGCCACCGGGAACTGAGCAAGGCCGCAGAGGCATAGGATCCTACCCAATTCCTTCATAAGAGCTTTCTCTGAGTCAGGTTCTGGACCAGCTGCTGGGGAGACAGGGCTCAACAAGACGGCGCAGGCGCTCTCTCCGTGTGCGACAAGCTCTTGCCAGGAGGGGGAACTAGTGAGGGAGAAAAACGAGGGGAGAGAGAACTCCAGTGCAGGGTGACAGCAGCCTCAATAGAGAACGATGCAGATGTGATGGGAGCTTAGGGGAGTGTGTGAAGGGTCACGGGCGGGGAAGGGGGAAGAAGAGGCGGACACGCTGAAGGAGGGGGGTGAGCTGATTCTGGGTGCAGTCTTGAAGTCAGTGGGATGGGAGGGTTTGAGATGAGACTGTTCAAGCAGAGCAAAGAGCAGGCAAAATGGCCCCAGAGGACGTGTGCATTGGACCTTTTGGGGAACCATGGACAGTCTGGTGTGGCCAGACCCCAGGAGAGAGCAGAGAGATGTATGACTACCCAGGTCTCTGATGCCACTCTGAGGAGTCTGGGCTTCATCCCATAGACCAGAGGTCTTCTTCCGTAAAGGGACAGATAGTAAATATTTTCATCTCTGAGGGTCATTCAGTATCTGTCTTAACTATTGGCTTCTGCCACAGTAGCATGAAAGTCCCCACTGACATATGGGAACAAATGAATATGGCTGTGTGCCAATAAAACTTTATTTAGAAAAAGAGGTGATGGTTGGATTTGGTCCATGGGCTGTAGTTTGCTGACCATGTTGCAAATAGTGAGGTGGGATTGTGGGTTTTCAGTAGGGAAATTGCCAACTGTCTGTCAGCTTGCTGTGCTGTGGGGCTTGCGTGTTGCTGTGATGCTGAAAGCTATGCCACTGGTATTTCAGTTACAAGCAGGGCCACTCATGGTGGAAAGGTTTTAGCTGAGCTTCCAGACTAAGAAAGACTAGGGAGAAGGACATGGTAGCCCACATCAAAACAATTAGTCATGGAAAACTTTATGAATAGCAGGGCAGCACTGTCAAATATAGTGTTGGGAAAGGAGTCCCCAGGCTAGAAAGCATTCAAGAAATGACTGGGGAAGAGTTGCCTTCTCAAAGCAGAGTTGACCTTAATGATGGGAATGTAGCAAGTCCCCTGGGACCTACCTCCTTTTGCTGATGTAGCATGACTCAAAATGAGAAGAAAAAACACAGTGGTTGCAACACTGGGCTCAAATATAAAAAGATCGTGTGCATGGCACAGTGTTGGGTAGTGTTTCATTCTGTTGTACACAGGGTCACTATGAGTCAGACCCAACTCAACAGCACCTAACAACAAGAAGAAGGAAACAGGGAGGTTTTCAGTGTTGATCAATTCATTGGTTCAATCATAAAGCAATGAGCAATATTATGCTCCTAATATGTGCCAGGGATTTTAATGAGCCCTGAAGATCAGAAAGGAAGAAGATATAGGGTCATGGCTCCAGAAACCACAGTTCAGTGGGGGAAACATCCTCACAGAGAGCACTTGGCTCTCTGGTTCCATCAAGCCAGGCTCCTGGCTCATGTTTGTTTTGGTCAGTATTACATCCTCAGAACATAGCACATCATAGGTGCTCAATAAATGTTCGTTGAATGAATGAATGAATGAGTCCCACTATCCAGGTTGACCTGGACAAGTGCTATGATAGAGGTATAGGAGCCATGTTTAATGGGACCTTAGGGGATTGGCAGGTCTAGAGGAGGGGGAGAGAGGAGAGGCTCCTCCAATTTCACTACCCTCCTCCCCACTCCTGTCTCTCCCACTTCCTCTGGATCCTTTTGCTAGAATGCTTTCCACCAAGGCAGGTGGGTCCCGGAACCCTGGAGTGAAGGACAGACCCAGGAAGTAATTATGATCTGCAAAAAAGCCTCCACTCTACTTGAATACTATTCATTGGGATTCTTCTTCCCCAACCCTGGAAGCCACTCTGAATCCTTATGGCCACCTTCTCCCTCCTGCAGCTTTTGCTGTCCCTCTTTTAGGGGAGCCAGACACCGCTTGGTGGAGGGGGGTTGGTGGAGTCCACTAAATAGAATTCTTTTCTTTTCTTTTCTTTTTTCTTTTCTTTTCTTTTCTTTTTCCTTTTCCTTTCCTCTCTCTCTCTCTCTCTCTCTCTCTCTCTCTCTCTCTCTCTTTCTTTGTTTCTGTCTTTTTTTGCAGTACTGGGGTTTGAACTCAGGGCCTTGCACTTGCATGCTTTGAAAGTGCTGGACCACTGAGCTTCATCCCCAGCCCATTTTTTTGTACTTTTTGAGATAGGGTCTCGTTAAGTTACATAGACTGCCTCTGGTCTTGAACTTGCGATCCTCCTGCCTCCGCCTCCTGAGCCACAGGGATTATAGGCGTGCCCTACCGTGCCTGGCAATAGACTCCTTTTTTATAGCCATGTTGAAGCTAAGAAGACTGTTCTATAATAATAATGCCATAAATGCAAAAGAAAATATTACTACATTTTAGAATTGAGATTGGAGGGCTGATTTCAGGGCTAAGGGAAGGTTGTGGCTCCTTGCTTTTAGGTTTTTCTGAGCATAAGACATGCGACTGACCAACTGAAGCTGGTTGTGGTCACAGAGAGAAGGCAGGGGACCTCCCTGGTCCTAACAGGGCTCTAACCCTACTGCCAGGTGGGTGGTGGGGTCAAAGGAGTGAACCCAGTCCCCACCTTGTGAATGTCTTACCCTGCTGTTGTACACTGGGCAAAAGTAAGAGACCGATCTCGGTCCCTATATCTTCTTCCTCTCTGATCTCCAGGGCTCATTAAAATGCCTGGCACATATTAGGAGCATAATATTGCTCATTGCTTTATGATTGAACCAATGAATTGATCAACACTGAAAACCTCCCTGTTTCCTTCTTCTTGTTGTTAGGTGCTGTTGAGTTGGGTCTGACTCATAGTGACCCTGTGTACAACAGAATGAAACACTACCCAACACTGTGCCATGCACATGATCTTTTTATATTTGAGCCCAATGTTGCTTTTGCTAGAATGCTTTCCACTGTGTTTTTTCTTCTCATTTTGACAGTGAGAACTATTAAGTGAGGTACTATTAAGCAAACCTCAGACTTTATTTGGTGGTCATCTGTTTTCCACTAATGTCTTCTCTGTGCACCAGGACCTCAGCTGGAGGACCATGCTGCATTTACTTGTTGTGACTCCTCAGATCTGTGCCCATTTCTCAGATTGTGCTTGTACTGAGAATATTGACCACGTCCCACTGTGTGCTCGAAGCTTCTCCTTTTGCTCTCTAAAGCCTCCCGATGCCTCGTTTCCCCAGGTTCTCACACTGCTGGTCCCTCAGCTGTGACTTGGGCTGACAAATCCGTGCCATGTGCCTTCCCAGCACTTTTTTTTTTTTTTTTGCAGTACTGGGGGTTGAACCCAGGCCCTCTCACTTGCATGCTCTGCAAGTGCTGGACCACTGAGCTGCATCCCCAGCCCATTTGTTTACTTTTTGAGACAGGGTCTTGCTAATTATGCAGACTGCCTCTGGTCTCGAACTTGTGAGCCTCCTGCCTCTGCCTCCCGAGCTGCTGGGATTACAGGCGTGCGCCACCTCGCCCGGCTCCTCCCAGCACTTTTCACACCCACATCTGAACATCTCAGCATGATGACCCATGGCCAGCACTGGACTCCGAGCCTCTCAGACTCGTCCTCTAGCATTGCCTCCACATGCTAGGTGTGCACATTAGGGCAAATCACTCACAGCAGCTTGGGTTCAAGAATCAGAAAACTCAAAATGGCTTCTGCAGTGTGGACATCACGCTGCACTACACACCAAGAAGTTCTGAGGTTAAGGGGACCCAGCTTGTGGCCCCATGCGCTCCCCAGAGACTTTCTGCCTCTTCTCTCTTCCTGCTTCAGCTTGTCTCAGCTCTCCTCAGGGTACAAGAAGACCATCAGCCTGCTTAGATTTCCTCTTCCACATCTGGGAATGTGGTGGCCCAGCTGTCCTGCCTTCGAGGTCTCTGCCCCTCCATCCACTCAGGTGCACGAGTACCCAGACGCTGACACGCTGCACCACCTCCTCCTGTTCACTGCCTCAGACTGGTGGCCACAGCCACTCGCCCTTGACTTCTTCAGGCTTGAGTCCCATGGCAGACCACGGTGCACAGCCCATCTGGGTCCAGGAAGGCCCATGCTGCCCTCCTGGAAGCCCACCTTGCTGAGTGTGAGGTGAGAAAGAGGATCGTTGGCCCCATTCCTTCGCCTTGGGTGAGGCTCAGCTTTCCAAAGAAAAGTCCCCGAGGCTGCTCCAGCAGTGATATGTAGGAGGTGGATGGTCAGCCACGGATGGTTCAGGCACCTCATTCATATGTTCTGGAAAGGGAGTGCAGCATTCTTTTTTTTTTTTTTTTTTTTTTTTCCGGTCCTGGGGGTTGAACCCAGGGCCTCATGGTTGCATGCTCTGCAAGTGCTGGACCACTGAGCTGCACCTCAGCCCATTTTTTTTTTGCTTTTTGAGACAGGGTCTCGCTAAGTTACGCAGATTGCTTCTGGTCTCGAATTTGCAATCCTCCTGCCTCCGCCTCCCGAGCCTCTGGGATTATAGGCGTGCGCCACCACGCCCAGCTAGCACAGTATTCTTGAGCAGGAATGTCTTAGGAACCAAAATTGAAATTGAACTGGAAAGAGCCTTGTTTCAGCATCTAGCCCATGGTGGTTACTGACTTTGCTTTTGTTACTATTATGAGAGAGGAAGAATGTAGAACGGAATCCCAGTTTCCTAACTCCCAGAGGGGTCTCCTTCCCCCGCCACACAGGGGCGCCCAGAGATTAGGGTCCGGGTCAGATGTTCCAGAAGACGGGCCCATCTTCTAGAATCACCGCCTTTTCTGCCAAAGCCAGCAAGCCTTTCTTAGGGAACATGGACGTTTGCGAATACAAACATACATATGTATATACGCGCGCGCACACACACACACACACACACAGATGCTCACACGCAGGGAAAGCAATTAAAGGAACCAGTGCGGTGACACAGAGACAGCCTGTCAACTGCGCCAAGTTGACAAATTTTGCATTGTAAAAACAAAAACAGGAGCTTAACCCCCTCCTTCCTCCAGCGCGAGTGTCACTGGAACAGCGAGGCTCTCCGAGGCTCTCCTGTCGGGGAGTGGAGATGAGGGCTGGAGAACTGCCGGGCCCTGCTGATAGAGGCAGCCACTGCCCGGCCAGGAGGGCCCAGGGGAGGCCTGCGGTGCCAAGGGCTCTGCACTCAGCCTGATCTCTGGAGAAGGAGGCGGATGTCCCCTGAGCGCCTGCAGATGTGCCCCACCTTCGCTCACCTGCTGGCTGAGAGCTTGCACCTCCCAGGCAAGGATGCAGGCTCCCAGGGGCGGGCCCACTCAGCACCAGACAGCAGCATCCAGAGGGGTCAGCCCCAGTTTTGTCTGCCCCAAAGCCTGACCTCTTTGGGTCACCGATCTCTGCATTCCCTATTTTGACCATCTGTTCACGTTTCTTCCTTGTGGGGGCCTCTACTCCATGCCTTCTGAATTCTCTTACCTTGACCTTGTCTTGTGCCCTGGACGGTGTGTGTTGATCAAACATTCTATGAATTGACTTCGAGTCAGTGCCAGGAACTGCTCCAGATGCTGAGGATTCTGTGGTGAGCAAGAAAAGCCTCGCTCTGTGCAGTTCCTTTGCTGTTGGGGAGGCAGAAAGCAGCAAGTAGGACCGAGGTGAGGGCAGGGCCATTGCTTCCTGTGTGCCTGGAGGGCATGCCTCTAGTCTTTGTGTGTGTGTGTGTGTGTGTGTGTGTGTGTGTGTGTGTGTGTGTGTGTGTGTTTGAACTATATAATTCAGACACAGTGAGTGCATTTACCATATGATTTCTTTATACAATGCTCAAATCAGTCAGACTATAATGTTAGAGGTCTGGAGAATGTTAACATTTGGGAATTGTTGTTGTTAGGTGCCCGTCGAGTTGTATCTGACTCATAGCGACCCTCATAGGGTTTTTTTTTTTTTTAGAAATTTTTAATGTACATCTTAATGTGTTTCATTTTGACATGCTTTTCATTGTGACATTTCCATATATGCATTTTGATAAACATTATTCATATAGGTTACCCCTTACCCTCCCCTATGCTTACCCCCCTCCCACCCTTCCCATCTAAGTTTCCCATCTAAGTCTTCTCTATCTTTTACTTAGTAGTTTTTTTCTATATGTCCTTGGGTTCCAGTTCTGTTTAAGATAGAAACTTTTCCTGTAGTGTTACAACGTTTGACTCAGAATCCTCTGGACATGCCTGTGGGGGAGGGGCTGCTATTTTCTCTACCTTAGGGGTGAGGGTAGCCTGCAGCCGTAGCCCTGTGGCATCCGATCCCGTCAGTTCTCGGAAGCTAAGCAGGGTCGGGCCTGGTTAGTACTTGGATGGGAGACTGCCAGGGAACACCAGATACTGTAGGCCTGGGAGAAGGACCTGGCAACCCCCTCAATCTGCCATTGAAAACCCTATGAACAGCAGAGAAGCACTGATAATAGTGTTTCACCTGTTATATACAGGGTCGCTATGAGTCGGATACCAACTTGACGGCACCTGACAACAACAACAGGGGTGAGGGAAGCCAAGCTGGGATTTGGCTCAGTTGGTAGAGTACCACTCTGCAGTCTTTGAAGTCCCGAGTTCGATTTCCAGCACCGTGAAAATGGGAGAAGGATGTGGCAATCCACTCCCAAGGCAACCCTGAAACAATCAGCCATTGAAAACTCTATGAGGGTCACTATGAGTCACACACCGACTCAATGGCACCTAATATCAACAACAAAAGGGCAAAGCCCACAAGAGGGTAAGGGGGAACTTATCTGTGTAATGTACAACAAAGTGCATATGTAGAAATGCCACAATGAAAAGCATGTCAGCATGAATCACA
This sequence comes from Pedetes capensis, assembly GCA_007922755.1. Taxonomy (NCBI): domain Eukaryota; kingdom Metazoa; phylum Chordata; class Mammalia; order Rodentia; family Pedetidae; genus Pedetes; species Pedetes capensis. The sequence goes on from VMDO01001977.1 coordinate 81,535, forward strand.
TTAAGGTGTACATTAAAAATTTCCAAAAAAACAAAAAACAAAAAACCAACAAAGGGGTGAGGGTAACAAGATACAAGGTACAAGGAGATGGGTATCCCACAGCCTGCAGCCAGCAGAGGTTGGAAGAGGGGCCATCTGATCCCGGAAGCCCTGTCCTTGGCCCCTAAGCCACACCCATCTCCCTGCATGGGAGTGCAATAAGGGGAGAGCAGGTGGGCACCCAGGAGGATGGAGCTGCCTTAGTGGTCCGTCCTGGGGGTGAGGGAAGTGGTCATGTGAGGGTGGCTTCGCACAGGCCTGTTCCTTTTCTGGAGGAGTGATGCAGGGGTGCCCACTCAACAAAGATCCTAGTGGTGGGACACACGGAGCGGTGCACGAGCCCAGGTGCTCAGGACCCACGGTCCTTTCCTCTGCAGTATGTTGAGCACAAAGCATCATGGATGTGCCTTAAGAACTAGAGCCTTAAGAAAACTTACGCTGCCAGGCAGTGTGGCGCACACCTGTAATCCCAGTGGCTTGGGAGGCGGAGGCAGGAGGATCGCAAGTTTGAGACCAGAGGCAGTCTATGTAATTTGGTGAGACCCTGTCTCAGAAAAGTCAAAAAATGGGCTGAGGGTGCAGCTCAGGGGTCCAGCAATTGCAGAGCATGCAAGTGCAAGGCCCTGGGTTCAACCCCCAGTACTAAAAAAAGAAAAAAGAAAACTTATGCTTCTACATGCAAGTGCTTCTTGCTGATCTCTCTCAGTCTCTACTTCTAGCCTTAATCCATGCCATCCCAAATGGCTTTGCCCCATGCTAGTGGGAGAATTTTGGTATTGTAAAGAAATGCTTAGGGCGAGAGGCCAGAAAGTTCTGGGTTCGATCTCTGCTCTGCTGCTGACTGCGCCTGCAGTCAGGTACTTGCGGTGTTGCCCTCTCTCACCCTCAGCTTCTCTTCTGCAAGGAGTTAAGCTTCCTAGGGCCCTCCTTGGAGTATCTGGTTTACTGGAAAAGTCTGGTGACTTTGCTGACTCAATATATGAGCATAAGCAATGTCATATCATAAGAGTGTGCTGCTCAAAGCTGGGCACGGTGGCGCACGCCTATAATCCCAGCAGCTCGGGAGGTGGAGGCAGGAGGATTGCAAGTTTGAGACCAGAGACAGCCTGTGTAACTTAGCGAGATCCTGTCTCAAAAAGTAAAAAAATGGGCTGAAGGGGCAGCTCAGTGGTCCAGCACTTGCAGAGCATGCAAGTGTGAGGCCCTGGATTCAACCCCCAGTACCACAAAAAAAGAAAAAAAAAAAAAAAGAATGTGTAGCTCAGAAGAACATGTTTTCACTCCAAGTCTCGGTGCCCCGGCACTTGCTGGACTCAGACCCTCCCCCAGCTCATCCTGTCCCATCACTGAGCTTGGCAGCCCTCACCCCACTGAAAGCAGCTTAGGCTGTGATGGAGCTGGATGGGAGGAACAAGTGTCCTGAATCTGTCTTCAGGCTCACAGACAAGGGTCCCCCTGGAGTCTGCTGTGAGGCTGTTGTAGGTAATGTCAGCTGGTCAACAGAATGGCCTGCCAGGGACTGAGGGGGCAGACTCTGGGTCACGTAGACCTTGGGTCTAATCTTCACGCTGCCACCTGCTAGCTGTGTGGCTTGCTGAAGCTATTGAATCCCTGTGAGCTTCAGTTTCCCCATCAATAATATGGAGTTGTGATAGTGGAGATGCCTACAGTGCACCTGAGAAAGGTTTGGGAGAAAAACGGTGGCTTGTGACCAACATTGGGGATCCCATGGATAAGAGGCAAGTTTAAACTTGGGGAGAGAAAGGGATTTCACATTATGTACACTGCAGAGAGGAGCTAAGGGGCCCCATGAAGAAACCTCTGTTATTGTTAGGTGTCGTGGAGTGAAATCCAACTCATAGTGACCCTAAGTACAGCAGAATGAAACACTACCCAACACTGTGCCATGCTCATGATCTTTTTATGTTTGAGCCCATTGTTGCAGCCACTACATTTCTTCACATTTTGACTCATGCCACATCATCAAAAGGAGGTCCCAGGGGCTTTACTCCAGTCCTGTTATTAAGGTCAGCTCTACTTTGAGGAGGCAACTCTTCCCCAGTCCTTTCTTGAATGCCTCCCAGCCTCTGGGACTGATTTTCTGGCACTGTATTTCTGTACCACTTTGGGATCCAATCCCATCTGATCTTGGAAGCTAAGCAGCATTGGGCCTGGTTAGTCCTTGGACGGGAGACTCTGGGTGCTATAGACTTGGGAGAAGGACCCGGAAGCACAAAACAATCAGCCATAAAAATCCTGCGAAAAGCACTATTGACATGGTGCTGGGCATGACACCGTGTCGGGGAGAGTTTCCTTTTATTGTATATAGGGTGTCTATGAGTGGGACCCAGATCGCTGCACCTAACAACAACGATATATTTGACAGTGCTTCTCTGCAGAGAGGGGCGCCCTGGTATTAGAAGAAGCAGAGGAGCGAAGTCTCATTTCCTCACAAATCCTTTTTGCATTTCTGTCCCCTTCATTCAATTTAATTTCCTAAAACGAAGCATTGTTTCAACCATCTCTGTATTCTCTAGATCAGACACAATGCCCAAAACATAGTGTTGCTGGAGAGGGTACCAGGGTCTTCCTTGGTCCCTGTGTATGCTGTCCCCAGTACCAGGTTCTTGGTTTGATGAATCACAGCATCACGCTGGAGAAACCACACAAGGTAAGCAAGGATGAAAGTTTAATTTTGGACATTGAGAACGGCGAGAGTGGTGAGGAAAATCAAAAGTAAAGGTAATGGGAACACAGCCTCTCAATGTACAGAGGGGAGGCTCTGCAGAGAAAGAACTGGGGAAACCAACTTGGGGGGACCAACCAGGGATATATAGTGCCTGGGATTATGTTGGCAATCCCAGATTGGCTGGTGCCAGGACTTTGCCTGACCACACCCCTGAGTGGGCCAGCCTTTCAAGGCTGTGATCCCTTGATGGTTGGCTCACTCTGCCAGGTCTCTGGTTGGCTCCTAAGTTGGTGTTGGTGGTATTTCCCTGCCCAATCCCCTAGGAGCGATGTTACTATTTGTTTTCTATCCAGAGATAGTAGAGAAGCAGTAGAAAATAAAGACTGTCACTTTCACTGGAGATCTGGTTCGAGTGATTTTTTTTTCTGCAAGGTTCCCCTCCCCTCCACTGCCCATGGCTCCTGAACTCCCTCTCATCCTAGTTCCCTTTTCAATAGTAGATGCTCAAAAAGATAAATGTGCAATTGGGCTCTCTCTCACTACATTCTTTGGATTGTCTCTTACCTGCTTGGATGCCCTGAAGATGTGTTCTTCTTCTGCACCGTGTTGGCCTCCCATGGCCCATAATGCCCTGTTCCACGTTATGAACTATGACTCTCCTTACTGCAACATGGCAGACACCGCTCAGACCATACTGTCTGCCATGGCAGACATTGCTAATCGATCACAGCACTCTGCCCTCTGAGTGTGGTTCTGGATTTCAGATCCTTCTCAACCCCGCGCTCAATTATCAGCCAGGACCACTCAACAACTGGGATTCAAATGGAACCTACCAGCCAGCCTTTCCTGCAGAGAAGCCAGGGGTCTAGCTGGCTCACCCTTGCTCCTGAATCCCAAGCTGGGCCTTACTCAGCCCATGGCACTGTGGCTCTGGTCTGCGAGGTCTGCACTTTGCCTGTAGTTTTCTGGCCTAGTTTTTTCACACCATGGTGGCTCTTAAAAAATATTTTCCTGGCAGCAAATGGGTGTCTTCCTGCTGGGAGGAAAGGGCAAGAAGAATTAGCAGCTTCCCATCTGAGAACTTCCACTAGAATTGATTTATCCCAGCAGAAAGAGCCCAGCATTTTCCTTCCGAATTAATATGCAAATGAGTGTAAGCAACACCTCCCCCGGGCAGGTTCAGAACACAGCGGTATTATCCCGGAACATTTATTAGCACTATTAATAGAGTTCACTGCTTTCCTCCTCCCCCCAGCTTTTATTGCTATTCTAATTATGGGCTGTTTTGTTTCATTTTATTTTTTCCCCCTGTCCTGGTACAGGTCCACCGTTGCTGGTTGGGAAAGATGCCCCATGGGGGAGGGGCCACTCTTCCATGACTTCACTCTCCTCACCTAGTGCCCCTCTTTGCACAGGACACTTTTTTTCTATACCTCTGACATCATGGACAAGTGGAGGGGAACGCTCGTGGAGTGGGGACACGGCTCTGGGCAGTGCTCTGCAATTGAGCAGCCTTGGGAAGGGCTTAGGGGTTCCTCAGGGAGAAGGATGTCGCTGGGCATGGTTCCCCTGGGAATTCCAGGCCCTGGGGAACCAGTCCTTTCAGTGGACCAGGTAGTGTTCCAGGTATCCTGTGTAACTGAACCCAGTTTCTTCCCACCATAACCCAAAAATGGCAGGATGGAATCCCTGTTTACCAAGGAGGAAAGTGAGGCTTGGAGAGGTTAAGTCACCTACCTGCCTGGATTGACAGTGTCTGGCTCCAGACCTGTGCTTCCAACCTGAGTCTTTTCCTGAGAGATTCCTCCCAGGGTCTCACCATCTCTCCTTCCACTTGGGAAGCAGCTATGCCCTGCCTGTTCTCCTCCTTGGAGGCCCACCCTCAGAGGCATGGCCCTTCCCTGCTCAGGAATAGAGGACCCCCAGGGTCCCCAGGGTGCACTTCTTTAGAGGACATGTTGTTGTTGTTGTTGTTAGGTGCCATCGAGTCAGTATCCAACTCATAGCGACCCTCATAGGGTTTTTAATGGCTGAGTGTTTTGGGATTGCCTTTGGGAGTGGATTGCCAAATCCTTCTCCCATTTTTGCAGTGCTGGGAATTGAACTCGGGACCTCAGAGACTGCAGCGCAGCACTCTACCAACTGAGCTAAATCCCAACCTGACATAGGAGTCATGAATAACGAAGCAATCTTTTTGCCATGGCTTTGAGGAATCTGATTTTATTCGAAGTCACAGAGCCTCAAGCCCTTCCTGTGTTGTCCCACCATTCACAGTCCCCTCTCAGTCTTTAACACTGTCCCTGTCCTTCCTCAAACCCTGTCCTTATCCCCGACCACAGCAGCACACGTCCCATTATATGCAGCCTGCAGATGAGGTTACTCCACACTCCTTCCCCAGCGCCCAGGTATCTTAGGTCAGGCTGAGCCCAGTGCATTATTCTATTTACTAATTTAGTCCCCTACTCCACCCTAGACCCTCCGATAAAGGTTTTATTTTTGTTCCCAGATGTGGAAACTGAGTCATTAAGTGGCTCACTATCTTGCCCAGGATCTCACCTGGCTCCAGAGCTTGTGGTCTTCACCAAGCAGGATTTGCTCTTGTTTACTAGTTTCTCCCACTGTGACTAGGTTCTGGGAAGATGACAACCTGATTTTGAGGTTCCAGACATTGACATGGGCCCCTAACCTTTTGCTCAGCTTTGACAGGAGAATCCCCAGGGGAGGCCCTGTGTGCGTCTGATGGAGAGCAGGGGAGGTCAGCCCCGTTCTTGGAGGGCGTATTGGGAAAAATGGTTTCTTCTGCCCCTCAGTCCATCTGTCCATCCAATCCAGACAGGCCACTCAGATCTTGTGGCTTCAGAGATGCTGAGCGTGGACGGAGGTCATCTCTGCCAAGTGGCAGTTGGCCATCTGCATGTTTGTCCAAGGTCAACGCTGCCCCCAGGACCTGGGAGGAATGTGTGTCTTCCTGGCTGTGTGGAGTAGGGCGAGCTGTGCTGTTGGGTCTCGTGAGATATCAGGTGTGAATGTGTCCTATAAATCTGGCGGCTCTGTCCAGTAGAGCTGCTGTGTGAAGAAGCGTGCCAGAGAAGTCCAGGAGAGGTGGACAAGCTGGCAGGACTTCCTTTGAGGGGCACTGGCCTTCCCTGAGAAGCCAAGGCTGGCTAATCTGTCAGCCAGAGTCAGAGCACCCAGCTTGGGAGATAGAAGAGCTGCCCGGAGTCCTCATTTTATGGGAGACCTGTCATGCAACCTTTCTGGAATGATTCCAATTGCTGGAGATCCCATTAGCCAGTGCCCCCAGCTCCTGAGGGAGCCTGCTGTGTGAGGTCACTATGTACATGTTGTTGTTGTTGTTAGGTGCATTCGAGTCGGTATCCAACTCGTAGCAACCCTACATACAACAGGTGAAACACTATTATCAGTGCTTCTCTGCTGTTCGTAAGGTTTTCAATGGCAGATTGATTTTTGGGAGTGGGTTACCGGGTCCGTCTCTCAAGCCTGCAGCACCTGGTGTTCCCAGGCAGTCTCCCATGCAAGTACTAACCAGACCTGACCCTGCTTAGCTTCTGAGATCTGACAGATCGGATGCCACAGGGCTACAGCTACAGGCCACTATGCACATAGACTACTTCAATCCACCACAGTGCCCTGGGGGAGGTACTGCTGCCTCTGGCCTTACAGATGAGGAGACAGAGCCCCAGTGAGGTGGAGCACTTACCCCAGGTTCTGGGGCTGGTTAGTGAGGAGAAAGGTGTCATTTCCCCACCTCTGTGCCCGCATCAAATGCCACCCCATCTGAATGTTTTGCTGCTTTGCAGGCCAAAGGGCATGGATTGAGAGGGAGCTCGGGGTTGCCTTTCTGCCCAGGCAAGACCACGAGAAAGGTCCAGAGGTGGGGCTGTCCCAGGTGCACACCTGTAATCCCAGTGACTCAGGACTCGGAGGCAGGAGGATGACAAGTTTGAAGCTAGAGGCAGCCTGTATAAGTTAGTGAGACCCTGTCTCAAAAAATAAAAAAGGGGCCTTGGGTGCAGCTCAGTGGTGGAGCGCTTGCAAAGTATGTGCAAGACCCTGGGTTCAGCTCCTCCTGTACTGCAAAAAACAAACGAAAACATCGGTGGAGCTGCACCTTGAATACTTGGGGTGGGTGGGAGGGGCAATGAGTACCCAGAGGGGTTGGGTAGGGAAGGGCGTCAAACTGCCATGCAGCTTCCGCGTGATTGTTTCGCTACCTGCACTTAGCTGGGGTGGATCTAATGACATGGGCGGGTGCACAGGCTTGACCTTGAGCAGAATTCAGATTCTGCTCCTGGAAAAGATACTCAGCACAGCCCTGGGCGTTGATTGACCCAGGGCTGCATTGTGCCTGTTATTGAAGATGTTAAACGCCCTCTGGAGCCCCGTCTGTTGGATCAGCAGCCCTTTTGAAAGCCCCCAATGTCAAGAAATAGAGAGAGGAAAAGACGCCCAGCTGGGAGAGGCAGGGGCTGGTGAGCCAGCTCCTCTCAAGACAGTTGTGCTGGTGGGCAGAGCCAAGGCTGAGCCACCCCGAGGAAGGGAGGAGAAGGTCAGCTGGGACCCATGGCCTGGTGACTCAGGGTTCAAGCCTCCCTGTTGTTTGTTTAGTTTCTGTCAAGGACTGATGTCCTGGGGCAGAGCAGGTGGTAGGGAACTCTACTGGCTTTTCTCATTCCACCCCCCCCCCCCCCCCCCCCCCCCCCCGTTTCCATCTCTGGCAGAAGGAGGCCATAAATGGCTTTTGGAGGCTTCTATTCCTAGCATCCACTGCAGGCTCCCCCTACTCTAAGCCTTGCCACGAGCTGGCTGTGTGATGCAGGGGACAGTGCTCTTCCTCTCTGAGCTTCAGTTAGTTCCCTCTGGCATGAGACGGGTGGGTTGGAGTAGAGTCTTTTGGTATGATTATTTCACATTGTTGCCCACAGAGCCACCCCCTCGCTGGGACAGAGGAGGGGAGAAGGGATAGGAGGTGGAGTTTCTCCCAACTCTTCTTGTGGTGCCAGTGATTGGCAGGTTGGCTTAGGTGTTAGCAGGCAGTATGGAGAAAAAGTGGATTGAGGTGGACTCCTGCTGTTTGCCATGATGGATGAAGCCATGTGCATCTCTGAGGACATAGGAAGGACATTTTCTAAAGGGCCCCACATTCTGATCCAAGCCATTGAACTGTAAGACTCGGTTTCCCAGAGAGAAACCGTGTCTATCTAGAGAGTTCCCAATGAGAGACGGAATCCGAGGTCGATGCAAATGCACAGGATTTATTGTTCCGACGCAATGGGGTCTACCAAGCTCTTTCGAACTGGAGACCCCGAAATGCAAAAGCGAGGGTCTTTTATACCCATACAGAAGCAGAATTAGCAGGTTAATTGGTTACATTAGTTGACCTTTAAACTGATTAGCAGGTTAATTGGTTAATAGTGTGGCACACGCGCGAAGGGGCCTTTAAACTGGTTCAGGCAATAGAGTGGTAATCTAAAACAGTCCCGGACTTTCCAAGTTGGGAGGGGTCAGTTCACTCTAGGGGCAGTGGAAAATTTTTACCTCATTCAACTTAGTCTGATGTATAAAATGGCTGCCCTATGGCTAAGCTAGGACCTTCAGAACCATACAAAACAAAGACCCCAGGCTCTCCTTACACTGGGTACCCAGAGCCAGGCCCCCACGGCTGATGTCACACTGGGCACACTCTTGTTGTTGTTGTTGTTGTTAGGTGCCGTGGAGTCGGTATCTGACTCATAGTGACCCTCATAGGGTTTTCAATGGCTGACTGTTTCGGGATTGCCTTGGGAGTGGATTGCCAGGCCCTTCTCCCATTTTTGTGGTGCTGGGAATTAAACTCAGGACCTCAGAGACTGCAGCACAGCGCTCTACCCACTGAGCTAAATCCCAGCCCGGGCACACTCTAGTTTGAGTAAAAATTAGGGGAAAGATGTGCCCATTCCCTCTTTTTCTTTCTTTCTTTTCTTCTTTTTTCTCTACCTTTTGCCCTTTGCTTCTCTCTTCTCTAGCAATCACGTGCACGCCTCTCCCTTCTCTTGGGCCTGCCATCTTCTCTGTTTTTCTAAGGTGCTTTTCCTCTAAGAAGCCTACTGAACTCTATTACATCTCATTTTATCTTTCCCTGGGAAGAAGCAATATCCTCACACAGAACCCAGTTTATTTCAAGTTCCTTTCTAGGTTTGCCTAAGTTTCTCCAGGTGCCTGTCTTCTCTGTAATTATTTCTAAATGATGTACTATCTTTTAATAAACCTTAATTTTACTGTCTACCATAACTTCTGTGTTGGGTATAAATTCTTTTATACCCTGGATACAAGAACCAGGGTAACACTGACAAATTCCCAGACCCATGCTTCAGACTGAGACCTGCCTACTCACATTCCCCATGAATCTCTGGTAACACCAGGGCTTCGAACATGGGAGTGGTCTTTGTGTAGATGAAACTTATTATGGCAGATGCTCCTGGATTGAAGAACCTGCCTTGATTTATTGAGGTAGAGGAAGCTGGAGGGAACTTCACCTGGGAAAAAACCCTGGGAGAGAAAGATTTTCCCCTTAGGAGGCTGAATAGAGCTCAGCTGTAACTCTACCTCTAAGATAAGACCTATCTGACAGTGGGTGATTTTTTTTTTTTTTTTTTGTCTTTCCATCAAGAGAACAAATGTCATGATAAACAAGACCAGCATAGTACTTATTTTGTGCCAAGAACTATTCTGCTTTTCATCTATTAGTTCTACTAATAGCATCTCTACTAGGAACGTCCTGCTGTTAGTCCTTTTCCATGGGTGAGCAACCCAAGACTTGAAAATGGAGCAACTCACCCGCAGCAGAAGTGGCCAGCAGGCTTCTGGTGCCTGGTGGCTGCGCCCTGAGGTTCACACTCTCAACTCCTATTTGTGCTGCTTAGAATGACAGTCTATCCACCCTGACCCCAGGAAAGTCATGAGCTGCATCATTTAAGGATTACAAGTAATGGAAACTCACCACAGATGCTGTACTAGTTGGCCATGGCTTACCATAACAAAGTACCACAGACTGGATGGCTGAAATGACAGAAATTTATTTTCTTCTGGTTCTGGAGCTTGGAAGTGCAAGATCGAGGCATTGGCAGGGTTGATGTCTTCTGAGGCCTCATACTTATAGATGACCATCTTCTCCCTGTGTCTTCATATAGTATTTTGCAGTGTGTGTCTGTGTCCTAATTTCTTTTTATAAGGACACTGGGTGTATTGGATTAGGTTCCACCCGTTTGACCTCATTTTACCTTAATTATCCCTTCAAACCCCCACATGTCCATCAACTTGTTACGCTCTGGGGACTTGTGTGTTGCTGTGATGCTGAAAGCTATGCACCCAGTATTTCAGATACAAGCAGGGCCACCCATGGTGGACAGGTTTCCAGACTAAGAAAGACTAGAACACTTAAACACTGCATAAATCACCTTCTTCGCTTCTTGATTATGGTAACTAAACAGCAGAGCTGAAATGTGAACCCACAGTGCCAAGATTTAGAGTCTTTGTTCTTTTTTTTTTTTTTTCCCTGAGATACTTGGGTGTTGAACCCAGGGCCTCACACGTACTTTGCAAGTGCTCTACCACTGGGCTGCACCTCCAGCCTATGTTTCATTTTTTGAAATTTATTTTTGTTAGGTAGCTAGCCTAGGCATTCCAGAGCTTCTAGACTAAGACAGACTAGGGAGAAAGACCTGGAAGCCCACTCCTGAAACAATTAGCCATTGAAAGCCCTGCGAATAGCAGAGAAACACTGTTGCTGGCATGTAGTAGACGCTCCAAACATGGTTGTTGAATGAATGAATCCGTAAACAACCTTATGGGTTGACTCAATTCCACATTCCTCAACAGTTAAACAAGGGGAGTGGGCCCTCTGGTTGTCAATGGCTGCCTGCCCCTTGGAGTCTGCTTTTCTGACTTTAGAACAGGCTCATCTTTCTTTTCCTGCGGCCGTACCACTGTGGCATCTGATCCCATCAGATTTTGGAAGCTAAGCAGGGTCAGGCTTTGTTAGTGCTTGGATGGGAGACCACGTGGGAACACCAGGTACTGTAGGTTTGGGAGAAGGACCTGGCAACCCATTCTCAAAAAACAATCAGCCATTGAAAACCCTATGAATAGCAGAGAAGCATGATCAATACTGTTTCACCTGTTGCACGTAGGGTCGCTATGAGTCAGATACTGACTAGACGGCACCTAACAACAAGCACATCTTTCCTTGGGTGGGTGTGGCTGGTAATAGTGACACTTAAACAACAACAACAACAACAACAACAACAATCATAGCTTATTAGAACATGTCTCATTCTTTTAAATTTCACTCCAATGCTCTGGCAGGGATTTTGCGTATTTTTCTGAATGACCCTCCCTTTCCCCTACCCCCACCTCTATTAGACAGCCAACCGCTCTCGCTTTCTCTCCCACAGGATGGTTGAGTCAGAGAACAGCAGCTTGCTTCTATAAAATCCCTGGTTTCTAAGACGAATGGAGAGGAGAGAGGGCTTAATTACTGTTGACTCTGTACTTCAGGTTACTTGGGGAGATAAAGTGTAACGACACTTTGGAATTAGGACAAAATTTTTCCAGGTCAGGTTCTGCTGACCAGCACAAAGTTTTCTCTGATTCACCATATCTTCTAATGCAAAGCAACCCAATACTTTTTTTTTTTTTTTGCGTGGTACTGGGGGTTAAACCCAGGGCCTTGCGCCTGCATGCTCTGCAAGTGCTGGACCACTGAGCTGTGCCCCCAGCCCACTTTTTTTTTTTTTTTTTTTACTTTTTGAGACAGGGTCTTGCTAAATTACACAGACTGCCTCTGGTCTCGAACTTGCGATCCTCCTGCCTCCGCCTCCGAGCCGCTGGGATTACAGGCGTGCGCCACCGCGCCCAGCCCCCAATACGTTTTTTACTCTCTCCTTTTTCTTAGATGAGATCATCATAACCAACAGCGTGGGGCTCAACCGCTCTTATTTCTTTGTCCCATCGGGTAAGTAACAGATAAATCCTGGGGCTCCACGTAGTTCCTTTTAAATTTAATTTAATTTTTTGCAATACCGCAGGGTCAAACCTGGGGTCTCATACATGCTGGACAAGAGCTCTGCCACTAAGCCTCACCCCACCCCCTTTGGTACGTTTTTATTTTCAGACAGCAACTTGCTAAGTTGTGCAGGCTGCCTCTGGCCTCGAATTTGTGATCCTTCTGCCTCAGCCTCCTGAGTGGCTAGGATTACAACATCATAGCACCTGGCTATGAGGCTCTTTCTCAACACAGTGTCTCACTCAAAGAAAGCCTCTGAGTCAACCCAAAGGAACAGTACTCCATATCTGTCTTGGTCTCTTGATGGAATGCTAGTGGATCCATTCTTTATCCCTTTGACAGAGGATCTGCGATGAACCATTATTTTTTGTAGCACCAAGAAGGAAAGAAAGAAAGAAAGAAAGAAAAAAACCTCTGCCAATTTAACTATGATCTACTGCCAGCTGTAAAGTGCATCCTTATTTCTGAGTTGTTAAAATGTGAAAAAAATTAGGTCTTAGATTCAGTGGAAAAGTGGGGTATGTATTATAGAACAATCACAACAAAGCAGTGTGGAAGAGGTGATAGTCAAGATTCTCTTGCGTGGCCTTTTATAGCCCCAGTCTCACACTTCGGGGAGAACTACGAGGAAAAGGAATTGATTCTTAGGGTTTTGTCTGTATCACTAACTAATCTTTTCATCTCTCATTTCTTATCAGCTTATTTTCTCCAGACATATAATTTCAAAAATGTAAAGTCCCAGTATATTATATTTTTTTATCTCTCATTTCCCTTTCCTTCCCCAGAAGGACTTGAATTTGGTGGGCCTATCTCTCATGTGTGTTTTTATTTTATCTTATCTCATCTTATCTTGCTTTATTGTTTTGTTTTGTTTTGTTTTGTTTGACAGAGTCTCCCTATGTAGCCCAGGCTGGCTTGGAAGTCACCATCCTTCTGTCTCTACCTCTTCAGTGCTGGGCTTACGGGTATGTGCTACCATGCCCAGTGTGTTTTTACATTTTTATTACACACGTTTGTGTTCATAAAAACAAAACTTCTGAAGCCAGGCTCGGTGGTGCACCCCTGTAATCCCGGTGACTCGGGAGGCAGAGGCAGGAGGATCGCAAGTTTGAGACCAGAGGCAGTCTGTATAATTGAGTGAGAGCCTGTCTCAAAAAAGTAAAAAAAAAAAAAAAAAAAAAAAAAAGACTAGGTGTGCAGCCCAGTGGTCCAGCACTTGCAAAGCATGCAAGCATGAGGCCTTGGGTTCAACCCCAAGTGCTGCAAAACAAACAAACAAACAAACAAACCCCAAAAAACCTTCGGAAGCTGGGTACAGGCATGTCTGTCTATAATCCCAGCAACTTCAAAGGTGGAGGCAGGAGGACTGCAGATTTGAGGCCAGAGGCAGCCTATGTAATTTAGAGAGACCCTGTCTCCATTTAAGAAATAAAGAAAGGGCTAGGGGTGCAGCTCAGTGGCAGAACACTCGCAAAGTATGTGTGAGGTCCTTGGTTCAGCCTCAGTAGTACAAATAAATAAAACAAAACAAAATAAAATAAAATAAGTAAGAGCTGGGGAGCAGCTCAGTGGTAGAGTGCTTGCAAAGTACGTGTGAGGCCCTAAATTCAGCCCCTAGTACCACACAAAACCAAATAGAACAAGAAAAACTTCGGAAACTTTTATAAAGAGTATTCTTTTTTTTTTTTTTTTGTGGTACTGGGGGTTGATCCCGGGGCCTCACGCCTGCATGCTTTGCAAGTGCTGGACCACTGAGCTGCACCCCCAGCACTTTTATTTTTTTCCTTACTTTCTGAGGCAGGGGCTCGCTAAGTTACACAGACTTCCTCTGGTCTCGAACTTGTGAACTTGCGATCCTCCTGGCTCCGCCTCCCAAGCTGCTGGGATTACAGGCGTGCGCCACCGCGCCCAGCTATAAAGAGTATTCTTAAAGCATGAAACATCCTGAGACCCCCTTTGCCCAATACTGCTCCTCTCAATATCTTTATGGAGATGGCAGCCGCTTCCCTCATCCCCAAATACCTTCCTCTCCCTTGACTCCAGACTCACCCCTCCACATTCTTCCTGATACCTCACCTGCCTACTTTCTGTATTTCCTCTCTTGACTGACTGTGAAGGTCAAGGTTAGCAAACTTCTATAGAGGACCAGACTCTGAGTATTTTGGTCTTTGCAGGCCATGGGGTCTTTCCAGCAACTACACGAATCTGCCATTGTAATCTCAAAGCAGCCGCAGACAATAAGTAAATTAGCTAGCATGGCATGCTCCAGCAAAACTTTATTTGTGGACAGTGAAATTTGAATTTCCTGTAATTTTAACATGTCATGAGATATTATTGCTTTAATTTTGTTTCAGTCATTTAAAAAGTTAAGAGCCATTCTTAGCTCGTGGGCTGTAGCAATACCAGGTGAAGAGCTGCGTTTGACCCTTGGACCATCATTTGCCGACCTCTGACATAGATCAGTTGAGCCTCTCGGGTGTTGTTAATATTCTCCCTGCTGTACCCATCATCCTAAATTCTCCCCGGTGGAGGAGAGAGGAAGGCTGAGGTTACAGGTAAGCGTCTACTCTCCCGACATACAGAGGGAAGGGGCCTTCAGATATGCGCATGCATTTGTGATATTGTACCTGCTGTACTACACGACAATGTCAGCAGATCAATATAAGACATCTGTGTACGGGGCTGGGGTTTAGCTCAGTTGGTAGAGTGCTGCTCTGTGCGGACTGAGGCCCTGCGTTCCATCCCCAGAACCGTAAAAGTGGGAGAAGGACCCAGTAGCCCATGCCTGAAACAATCAGCCACTGAAAACCCTATGAACAGCAGAGAAGCACTGACATAGTGTTGGGCATGGCACAGCGTCAGGGAGTGTGTCATTCTGTTGTACATGGGGTTGCTATGAGTTAGACCCGACTCGATGGCACCTAACAACAACATCTTCTGTCCCAAGAGGTTACCACACATTCCCTCCTTCCTTCCTTCTCTTTCCCCACCCCACACTTTAAGAGATTACTTTGAAAAATTCTCTTAAATGACTACTTCCATTTCACCAGGAGGGACCCCCAATGACCCCTTTGACCTTCTTACTCTCCTTTCGCCCACCCTTCTCCTTGCACAGCCCTGCATCTCTCTACTAGGAGCACTTGCATTCCATCCAGGTTGGAGGCTGGGGTTTAGCTCAGTTGGTAGTGTGCTGTTCTGTGCTCTCTGAGGCCCTAGGTTCCATTCCCCAGCACTGCAAAAACGGGAAAATGACGTGGCAATCCACTCCCAAGCAATCCCAAAACAATCGGCCGTTGAAAACCCTATGTTGTTCATAGGATCACTATGAGTCATACCTGACTCTGCAGCACCCAAAAACAAGAAGGGGAGAAGGCTTTGGGGTCAGCCAGTGTTTGTTCAGCACACCCCAAGGGCTCAACATCTGACTAGTTTATTTCTTTTATCATCTCCACAATCAGTGGGAATAGGGGCTAGTCTGAGAGAGCAGAGCCAGTGTGGAGTTTACAAACCCACAGGCACTTTCCTCTTGGAATCTCCGACGGTGTATACAAGTGTAGACTCCCAGCAAGGCAGAACATAGGTATCAGTAGGATTTGTCACCATAATGAGGCAGTTGGAGGCAGTGGCAAGAGCCCTGGGCTGGGAGATGGGGTCTTGCTTTCTGCCCCTGTCCCCTTCTGTAGGAGCCTGTGTTATCTTGGGCAAGTGTGTTGCCCTCTCTGGGTGTTTGGGCCACATAACTAGATAACATGACATTGTCTAGTCCAATCCTGAGACTGGGACCATGATTTTCCCTTTTATAACCCTGCCCTTCTGGGTGTCAGGAGCCTCGCCTCTTGATTTAGAGTTGTTGTTGTTGTTAGGTGCCGTCGAGTCGGTATCCGACTCATAGCGACCCTCATGGGGTTTTCAATGGATGACAGTTTCGGGATTGCCTTGGGAGTGGATTGCCAGGCCCTTCTCCTATTTTTGTGGTGCTGGGAATTGAACTCAGGACCTCAGAGACTTCAGCGCAGCGCTCTACCCACTGAGCCAAATCCCAGCCCTTGATTTGGAGAGACTTACAAAAATACATGTTATTAGGAGAGACCAGTCCCTGGAGAAGGACATCATGTTTGGGTGAGTGGTGGGTCAGCAAGAAGAAGGAAGACCCTCAACTAGATGGATTGACACAGTGTCTGCAACAATGGGCTTAAACATAAAAAAGACCATTGTGTGCCTGGCACATTGTCTGGTATTGTTTCTTTCTGTTGTACATAGGGTTGCTATGAGTTGGACTCAATGGCATCTACCAACAACAATAACAATAAAAACACAGGGAATCAAAAAGAGGGATTTCTGGAACTCCAGAGCAAAGCCTTGGGGTGTGGCTGAAATTCTGCCCATGGCTAATCTGGGATCTGATGTAAGCGCTGTCCTTGGCTGAATGATGTGGGATCCCCAGGGTTGCTGGCCTGCCTTCCCCAAGGCTCTGTGTGCAGGGGCCCAAGGAGAGCAGGCTGCAGAGTCCTCCACATGCTCCAGGTGCCTCGACCTCTTCTCAGCCACACTCCACCGTCCCTCTTCTATGCTAAGCCAGTGTTTAAAGCATCCTTTTTTACCAAGTTAAAGACAAGAGACTCATACACATATTAAATGGACAAAATTTTTATTTAAGTCATTAATTAATGAAAGTATCAATAAGCTATTAAAACTAATTCAAAGGGAGACTACAGACACACACAGACATAACAGTAAGCAGGGATGCTGGAAAAAATTTGCTGATAGATGATAATGTTTGTTGTTAGGTGCCGTCGAGTTGGCATCTGACTCATAGCGACCCCACATAAAACAGGTGAAACACTATTGTCAGTGCTTCTCTGCTGTTCATAGGCTTTTCAACGGCTGATTGATTCTGGGGAGTGGGTTGCTGGGTCCTTCTCTCAAGCCTACAGCACCTGGTGTTCCCAGGCGGTCTCCCATCCAAGTACTAACCAGGCCCGACCCTGCTTAGCTTCCGAGATCTGATGGGATCGGATGCCACAGGGCTATGGGTGCAGGCAGATAATTAGTTAAATTAGTTAATACTCTACTGGGCAGCGATTCTCAAACTTGTTGGTTTCAGGACTCCTTTATGCTTTTGAAAATAATTTAGGATGTCAAAGAGCTTTTGTTTATGTGACTTATATCTTCAGTTTATGTGGGTTATATCTATCAATGTTGTTGTTGTTAGGTGCCGTGGAGTCGGTATCTGACTCATAGTGACCCTATAGCGACCCTACATACAACAGGTGAAACACTATTATCAGTGCTTCTCTGCTGTTCATAGGGTTTTCAAAAGCTGATTGTTTTTTGGGAGTGGATTTCTGTGTCCTTCTCCCAAGCCTACAGCACCTGGTATTCCCAGGCGGTCTCCCATCCAAGTACAAACCAGGTCTAACCCTGCCCAGTTTCCGAGACCTGACAGGATCAGACGCCACAGTGGCACCGCTGCAGGCCTATGTCTATCAGCTTGTTGTTGTTGTTGTTAGGTGCCGTCAAGTCGGTATCCGACTCATAGCGACCCTCATAGGGTTTTCAATGGCTGGCTGTTTCGGGATTGCTTTGGGAGTGGATTGCCAGGTCCTTCTCCCATTTTTGCGGTGCTGGGAATTGAACTCGGGACCTCAGAGAATGCAGTGCAGCGCTCTACCAACTGAGCTAAATCCCAGCCCATGTCTATCAGCAGTTCCCTATAAAGTGTTAAAATGGAGACATTTTTGGAACACAAGAATGCTCAAGCACACATTCCATTAGCCATCAGAACGGCGATAGCAGCTTCACAAAAAAGTCATGTTGCCTCGGGAACACAATCCCTAAGCAGTTGGGAGAAAATGAGAGTACAAAAAAGGCAAACAAAGCCTTATTATTGTTACAGAAATAGGTTTGGCCTCAGAGACTCCCTGGAACCACGTGGGGAGATCCCCAGATGTACCCAAATGACACTTTGACAATCCCCGCTATCAGGCAATAAAATAGAACGGTTGGGGCTATTTTTTTTCGACTGGGTGGAAATCGATTGTATTTCTACCAGATAAAATTTATTTTCACTGCCATGGACAAGACTCATTTGCATTACCACGAGCTTTCTGCAGCTTCTACCCCCACAGCGCTGTCAATTACCTAGTTGATTGAAGTCTGCCCAAGGCGCTCATCTTGGTAGGAGGAGAAATCCAGAGAGATGAAGGAGGTAATACCTGAACCCCACTGAACAGAGACTCCCTACTTGATTTCGCTCATTTTCAAGTCATTGTCAATTTTTCTGGACACCAGGGATCCTTCTCTGGTCTCCCTGGTGACAGGGCCATCTGTCTCTCTGTGTTCTTTTCCTGGTCTGTTGTTATGTGTCAGCTTCCCTTGGGGCCTTCCCTTTGGTTCTAAAGAGATTTTTTGTAGGATTAAAAGAGAATACAGTGAAAAGCTCATTATAGTCCTAATTATCCTCAAGGCAATGCAGAGAAGAGAAGGCATGAGAATAAACATATTCAGATTTGCTCTGCTGCAGTGCTGTCGTCTGAGAGGCTCCTTCTAAGCCTGGCTTTCCAGGAGTTATGGGGTTTTCACCATGGCAGACAGAGCAGTCCGGATGCTGGGGAACCCAAACAGCTTTAGTCACAAACGCAACATAGAGGCCAAGTCAATTTATAAGTCATTTCTGCCTCATGTCTCACTTTGTTAAGGAAGGAAAATATCTCCCTCAGGAAGCCAGGACTATGGCTAGGAAGAAAGTCTAAATCTCACGGGTGCGAGGGAAGCTTCTTGATGATGCCAGTTGAAAACATCTGGAAGAACGGTTCAAGAAGAAGAGGCAGCATCAGCAAAGACTCATCTACAGCAGGGCTACATAGATAGGATGGCTCCCAAGTCCTTGCACAAACCAGGGTTGCTTTTGGATGCAAATATAGAAAAACTCTACTGTAGCATAAATAAATAAAGGATTATTTGTCAAGTCCATCAAGTACCCCACCCTCCTTACCACATAAATGGCCACACAAGCCCTAATGCTTGCTGCCTCATAGCTGCAGAGTGGCTGCCTCATCCCGGAGAGCCTTCCAGAATGAAAGAAGGGGCAAGGCACAAGCAGCAGAAAGAAGAAAAGGATGGTGTGCAGGTGAGTGTGATCTCTCTTAGAAGGGAAGTGATTCCTGGCAGCTTCTGCCCAAACTGTGTATGTTAGCCTTTCAGGCATGTGGGAGAAGTTATTTTAGCTTCTCAGCATTTGAAATTGAGCTGGACAAGGACAAAGTGGTTACAAATAGCCTTTGGGTAGACAAGTTACAGCATCTTCCCCAGCCCCCTAGTGAGAAATACAGGGGGGAACATACTTGATGTGGAACCCAAGGTAAGGGGCCAGGTTGGGAAGTGGGAACCCTTTGCATGGCCCACAGGTTCCTGCTTTCTCTCTCCACCATCAATGTCCCCTCCATAAACCTTCACAGGTGCACCCTGTTGTTTCACAGCTCCACGATTTTTCTCATGGTTTCTCCTCTTCTCCGAATGGCTCCCCATCCTCCACCCTTCTCCACCCACCCAATGCCCTTGATGTGTGCTGGAATATAACAATAGGCAGGATCTTTAGAGTTTCTGCCCTTGTAGAGCCGACAGTTTAGGCCGCCTTTGACCTATGGGCAGGACCAAGGGTGCAGCCCATTTCTGATTGGCTGTGAGCAGCCTCTCGAGGCAAGTGTGATCATGTTTATGTTGTTGTTAATGTTGTTGTTGTTAGGTGCCATTGAGTCAGTGTCTGACTCATAGTGACCTTACATACAACAGGCAAAGCACTATTGTTAGTGCTTCTTTGCTATTCATAGGGTTTTTAATGGCTGATTGTCTGTTGGGAGAGGGTTGCTGGGTCCTTCTCTCAAGCCTACAGCACCTGGTGTTCCCAGGTGGTCTCCCATCCAAGTACTAACCAGGCCTGAGCCTGCTTAGCTTCCGAGATCTGATGGGATCGGACACCAGTGGTGTGGCTGCAGGCAGGTTCATGTTATGTATGAGCCAACTGCAGTTTGAGGACAATGAATGACTTACCCATGGTCACAAGCCTTGAGATGGAAGAGGTGGAATTGGAATCTAGGTTTGCTTGACTCCCAAGTCCCTGTGCTGTGTTACCTTATTACTTCACCTTCCTGTTCCAAAGACAGTACTTCACATACAGGAGAATACTGCAGTTAACTCAAGTTCTCCCTAAGTCTGTCTTCTCAGCGACATACATCTCCATGCTAATGGCCCATACCTCCCTACAGTGAGTGTCTTCAAGAGCAGAGCCTGGGCCATCTTTGCGTTGAGCACTTTGTCTGAAATATAGTAAGAACTCAAGAACCCAGGAAACTCCAGCTCTGCCAAGACTATTGACTTTGGATAATTTGCAACTGAGAAGATTTCCACTATCATAACAAATAAACCTCACAAGTATTTGGAATCAGAAGACATGAGTTTGGGGGATCTTTCTTTTCTTTTCTTTCTTTTCTCCTTCCTTCCTTCCTTTCTTCCTTCCTTCCTTCCTCCCTCCCTCCCTCCCTCTCTCTCCTTCTCTCTCTCTTCCTTCCTTCCTTCCTCTCTCTCTCTTTCTTTCTTTCTTTCTTTTCTATGGCTCTGTAGTATAATTTGAAATCAGGTATTGTTGTGATGCCCCCTGCATTATTTTTTCTGCTCAGGATTGATTTAGCCCTTCAGGGTCTTTTGTGCTTCCATATGAATTTTAGGATTATTTTTTGCATTTCTGTGAAGAATGTCATTGGGATTTTGATGGGGATTTCATTGAATCTGTAGATTGCTTTCAGTAATATAGTCATTTTCACACTATCAATTCTTCCAATCTATGAGCATGGGAGATCTTTCTACCTCCTGGCATCTTCTTCAATTTCCTTTTTCAGTTTTTTAAAGTTTTCATTGTAGAGATCTCTTATTTCCTTGATTATGTTTATTGTACATATTTTATTTTTTGGAAGTTAATTTGAATGAGATTCTTTTCTGGATTTCTTTCTCAGCCTAGTTGTTGTTAGCATGTAGAAAAGCTACTGATTTTTGTATGTTGATTTTGTATCCCTTTACTTTGTTGAAAATGTTTGTTAGCTCTAAGAGTTTTCTGGTGGAATTTTTAGGGTTTATTCAGTATAGGGTCATATCATCTGCAAATAGGGATAATTTGATTTCTTTTCTAGTTGGATCCTTCTTATTTCTTTCTCTTGCCTTATTGCTGTGGCTAATAGTTCAATTATAATATTAAATAGCAATGGAGACAGTAGACACCCTTGTCTTGTTCCTAATGTTAGAGAAAATATTTTCAGCTTTTCCACATTTAGTAGAATGTTGGCTGGAGGTGTTTTGTATTGCCTTTATTCTCTTCAGGTGTGTTCCTTCAGTTCCTAGTTTCTTCAAGACTTTTATCATAAAAAGATGTTGAACTTTGTCAGAGTCCTTTTATGCATCTATTGATATGATTATTTGATTTCTATTTTTGAGTCTATTCATATACTGTGTTACATTTATTGCCTTGCATATGTTGAACCACCTTTGCATTCCTGGAATGAAACCAATTTGATCATAGTGTATGATCTTTTTAGCGTATTGTTGAGCCTGCAGCAGTAGCACTGTGGCTTCCCATCCCGTCAGATCTCGGAAGCTAAGCAGGGTCAGGCCTGGTTAGTACCTGGATGGGAGACCACGGGAGAACACCAGATACTGTAGGCTTGGGAGGAGGACCTGGCAACCCACTCTCAAAAATCAGTCCGCCATTGAAAACCCTATGAATAGCAGAGACACATTAACAATAGTGTTTCGCCTGTTGTACATAGGGTCACTATGA
The DNA here is from genome assembly GCA_007922755.1 of Pedetes capensis. Classification (NCBI taxonomy): domain Eukaryota; kingdom Metazoa; phylum Chordata; class Mammalia; order Rodentia; family Pedetidae; genus Pedetes; species Pedetes capensis. The sequence continues at coordinate 103,153 of VMDO01001977.1, forward strand.
GTTGGACACTGACTTAATGGCACCTAACAACAACAATGTGTTGTGGAAGTTGATTTGCAAGTACTTTATTAATGATTTTTACATTTTGCCATTTTGCATGTTCATCAGGAAAACTGATCTGTGGTTTTTTCATTTTTGTTGTTTCCTTATCTAGTTTTTGTATCAGGGTAATACTGGCTCCATGTAATGAGTTTGGTAGTGTTCATTCCATTTATATTTTATGGAATAGCTTGAGGAGCATTGGTGTTAATTCTTCTTTAGACTCTTGTAGAATTTGGAGCCAGGCATGGTGGTGCACGCCTGTAATCCCAGTGGCTGGGGAGGTGGAGCCAGGAGGATCGCAAATTCGAGATCAGAGGCAGTCGCGTAACTTAGCGAGACCCTGTCTCAAAAAGTAAAAAAAATGGGCTGGGGGCACAGCTCAGTTGTCCAGCACTTGCAAAGCATGCAGGAGGGAGGCCCTGTGTTCAAAACCCAGTACCACAAAAAAAAAAAAAAAAAAAAAAGTCTTGTAGAATTTGGCAGTTAATCCATTCCATTCCTGGGCTTTTCTTTATTGATAGACCATTATTACTTCAATCTTACTGCTCATTATAGGTCTGTTTAAGTTATTTGTATTCTCTTGATTTAATTTTAGCATATGTGTCTAAGAATTTATCCATCTCATCTAAAATTCTCCAGGGTTTTGGAATATGTTTTCTAAGTATTACCTCATGATTGTTGAATGTCATTTGTATCTGTTGTAGTATTCCCTTTTCATCTCTAATTGTATTTATTTGAATATTCCGTCTCTTTCTTTTGGTTAGTTTGGCTAAGAGTTTGCTCACCTTACTTATCTTTTCAAAGAACCATCTTTGTTTCATCAGTTCTTTTTATTGTTATTTTAGTCTCCATTTCATTAATTTCTACTGTAATCTTTATTATTCTTTCTGTCTATTGATTTTGAGTTTTGCTTATTCTTACTTTTCTAAGACCTTGAGATACTTCATTAAGTTATTTGCTTGAGCCCTCTATGACTTTTTAATGTAGGCTCTCATAGCTATAACTTTCCCTTTTAGAACTACCTTTGTTGTATCCCAAAGGTTTTGGTAGGTTGAATTTTTATTTTTATTTGATTCTAAGAATTTTTTAATTTCCTCTCTAATTCCTTCAAGGACTCATTGACCATTTAAGATGGTGTTGTTCAATCTCCATGTATTTGTATAGTTTCTGTAATTTTTCTTGCTGTTCATTTCTAGCTTTATTCTATTAGTACAAAAAGATTCACAAAATTATTTCAATTTTTCAGTATTTGTTAAGACTTGATTTACATCCTAAAATGTGATCCATTTTAGAGAAAGTTCCATGGGCTGATGAGAATGTGCATTCTCTAGCTTTTGGATGAACTATTTTGTAGATATTTATGAAGTCTATTTGCTCTACTGTGTTGTTTGACTTTGAAGTTTTTTTGTTGATTTTTTTGTCTGGATGATCTACCTATTGATGAGAGTGGGGTATGGAAGTCACCCATTATTATTGTATATGGACCTATCTGTCCCTTTAAGTCCAATAGTGTTCTTTTTATGTAATTGAGTCCACTGATGTTCAGTGCATGTATATTTACAATTTTTATATCTTCTTGATCGATCATTCCCTTTATTAATATGTAATGACCTTTTTTAAAATCTCTTCAGAATAATTTTAACTTGAAGTCTACCTTGTCTGATATAAAGTTGGCTACTTCTTTTTCTGGCTTCTACTTGCTTGGCATATCAATTTCCATCTCTTCATTTTTAGTAATTTGATTGTCCTTGCTAGTGGGATGTATTTCTTACAGATAACAAATTGTTGGATGTTGTTTTTAAATCCAGTCTACTAATCTATATCTTTTAATTGGAGAGTTAAGACCATTTATATTTAGGGTTATTGTTGAGAGGAATTTGCTGATTCTTGTAATTATGTTGGCTCTTTTTCTGCTTGTTTCACATAATATTTGTTTTTTACTTTCTCCCTTTTTTCTATTCAGGATTTGCTGATTTTTTGAGTTAGAGGTGACTGATTCTTTGCTTGCTCTTGTTAATTTGTTATTTTCATGAAGTTTATTCTTTCCTCTAATCTCATGATTGAGGCTATCTTTCTTCCTTTGGTGAGCAGATTATCCTTTAAGTATCTTCTGCAATACTGGCTTAGTGTTCATGAATTGCTTTAGTGTGTGCTTGTCTTGGAAGGCCTTTATTTCTTAATAAAATTTACATGATGACTTTGCTGGATATAATCATGTTGGGTGGCAGTTATATACTTTCAGGGCTTGAAATACATCATTCCATGCTTCCCTGGGTTTTAGGGTCAGTGCTGGAAGGTCCGATTTGTTCTGATGTGCTTGCCTTTGTGAGTGAGTTGGTGTTTTTCTCTTGCAGCTTTTAATATTGTTTCTTTGTTCTGTAGTCTTGCCATTTTAATTATAATGTATTGTGGGGAGGTTCTTTTCGGGTCATATCTGTTTGGTATTCTAAATGTCTCTTGTGGTGGATATCTATTTCTCTCCCCAGATTTGGGAAATTTCTGCTATAATTTTTTCCTAGTAATCTTGTTCCAATATAATTTCTTTGAATAGGTTTTCTATGCCTTAGTTTTTATATCAGATTCTTCTTTTACCCTCAGGTTCTTAGATTTGGTCTCTTCATCATGTCCCAGACTTCTTAGAAGCTGTGGTCATGTTCTTTTATTTTTTTCTTTGTTAATATCTGAATATAGCATTTCCTCAACCTTGCCTTCCACCCCTGATATTATATCTTGTGCTTGATCTAGTCTATTGGTGATGATATCCACTGTGTTTTAAATTTGATTTATTGAGCGCCTCATTTCCAACATTTCTTTGTGTTTTTTGTTCAAAAATCTAAATTTCCTTGCTTAATTCCTCATACATTTTGCTAACTTTGTCTTCTCCATTGCCGACTTCCTTACCTAAGTCATGTATTGATTTTCTTACTTCATTCATTTGTTTGTGTACTTTTTGAAGTCATTGATATTTTAACAAGTAGACCTTTGAATTCTTTGACATTGCAACAATTTCAGTATGTTTTGATTCAGTAAAGAATCATGGTCTTTTGGAAGAGATGTACTGCCTTGCTTTTTCATGTTTCTTGTGTTTCTGATTTGTGGTTTATGCATCTGTAGGGATGGGTATCTCTTCCCATTTTATTTGAGGATCTTCTTAGTGAGTAACTTTCTCTTGAGATCTCAATTCCCAATACCACTCTGAGAGGAGAAGACAGACCAGTCTTTGGGTGAGAGTTTTGGTTTCCCTCCCATATGGGGAGCTACAGCTGGAGGTATGTCCTATACCCTCTTGTTGCTCTGCTCCAGTCGGTACCCTGGGACCATCTCACAATCTCCTCTGAGATTTTTGTGCTTTTCCATACCTTCTCTCTTTGGAATAGAGACCACTCCCTCATCTGACTTCTTTATCTTACTATATCACATGGAGGCTGCCTCTAGTCTGTCATTTTACACCGGAAGTTCCCACATAGTGTTTATTGATAGATACAACGGAATAAGTGAATGAATGAATGTGTTTCATGATGGTTAGCTTTATGTGTGAAGTTGGCTCCCTTGGGGTGCCCAGATGACGTGTTATTCCTTGGTGTGTCTGTGAGGATGTTTGTGGATAAAATTAACATTTGAGTTGGTGGATTTTGTAGATTGCCCTCTCCAGGGGGTTGGGCATTCATCTAATCTGTTGATGGCCTGAATAGGACCACAAGCAGAGAGCAGAGAAAGAAGAGATTCACCTCTTTTGCTTCCTGCCTGCATGCTTGCTGATCTGGGGCACAGATCTTTTCCTGTTCTTGGACTGGAGTTTACACCATGAGTTCCCATGGTTCTCAGGCCTTTGTATGTAGTCTGGAATTACACTACTGGCTTTCCTGGCTCTCTAGCTTGCAGATGGCAGATCATGGAATTTTTCAGCTTCTATAACCACATAAGCCAATTCCTCATAATCTTCCAATATATCTGTATCCTATGGTTCTATTCTTCTGTAGAACCCTGACGAATACAGGATTGTACAACATTGTGTCCTTCAATTTCTGTATAAAATCTGTTCATTTATTGCATTGATATTTATTAGATTCCTACTGGTTACAGATAGTACTGTAGACATTAGAGATGGACCCAGAACAAGGGATAAAATAATTGCTCAGGAAAAGGCTTGCTAAACTGAAATGAAGAGAACTCAGCAGACTTTCCCCAACAGGTATGACAAACTGGAACCATAGCCCAACTCTCAAGATTAGCTGCTGCTTTTGGAAAAATGAAGCAGGCACCTGCCCCGCGGATCATGTCACTCCACGTGCTATTTCCTCCTCCACTGGTCTCCTGCTGGAGAAGCTCATGATCAAGTAAAAAGGAGCTCTCTGGTTTAGAGAATATCTCCTCACTTTCTTTGCAGCCTACCTGAACTCACATGATCATTACTGGCTGCAGTCAGTTGCCTGGGACTTATGGCGAAGTCACTCTGGGAAAATTAGGACCCTGAGAAGGGAGTCTGCAGGGAGAAGAGGAGAATGTGGAGCTGACAAAGACCTCGGGAAACTGTTTACAATGACACAACCCATCTGGGGGTGTGTTGTAATTGATGTCATTCAGAAATGCCTGTGAGATTTAGACAGGCTTCGGTTTTCCCATCTTTCTAATGGTAGGAATGACACTCCATTGCCCTCGCTTCCTGCTGGCCTTCTACTCCTTGAACTGAAGCGTTGCTGCCTCTGAGCCTCTGTATTTGATATTCCATACACTTGGGATGTGCTTCTGTCTTCTCTTTACATGGATGACTCCCCTCCATCCTTCAGGATTTGGCTTAAAGGTCACTTCTTCAAGGAGGCCTGTCAAAAGTTCACATGCCCTACTTAATCTCTCAGTTGCTTTGTTAGATACCCCGATTATCACAGATTACTTCTGATATTTTCTTTCTTTATTTATAATCATGTTCATTATTTTTCCTCTCCCCTATAATGTATGCTCTATGAATTGTCTTGTCTGTGTCCCTAGGGCCTGGCCCAATGCCTAGAACATAGTAAACACCCAATAAATATTTGTTGGGTGAGCTGATAACAGGCAGTCAGTTAATTAGGTTATTTCCAGAGGCACTGATACCACCATTACAGAGGGACAGAGATCTGGCCCGGGAGAGGGTGGACATCTGGTACCCGAGTGCTGGCCTCAACTGCCACTGAGCGATGTCCTCTGGGAAAACATCAACAGATATGTCTTCATTCTCTGGGCAACTGATCCAGGGAAGAGCCAGTGGGGCCAGGGGAACCGGTCATGCTGTCAGGAGACAATATCTGGCCTAGCTGATTTGCCCTCTCAGTCCACATTGGAGATTTGTATATTTGACTCCTAGAGCAGAGAGATGGGCTTTCAAGTGACTCCCACTCCATGGAGTGGAAAATGAGCTCATTGGGGTTCAGAATGCCTGGTTTGAGTCTTAGTGCCACCACTTAGGAAATGTGTGACCAAAGGCATGTCACCTCGTGTCCTTGAGTCTTATTTTTAGTTTCTTTATAAATATGGAGATACAATGAGAGCTAAATATAATATTAATGAATATAAAGGCATTGGGAAGATGTCAAATGCAATGCAGACACGAACGATTCTCTCCTCTTCTATTTCTTCCTTCTCCTATTCCTCCTCCTTCCTTTTCATCCTCTTCCTCCATCTTGCCCTCTACTTCCTGACTCTTGTGTATTATTCTCCCTTAAGTATAGACTCTTACTTTTTTTTTTTTTTTTTTGCATTGCTAGGGATTGCCTGGCTGGAGTTTAGCTCAGGTGTTAGAGTGCTTGCTCTGCGCCCTCTGAAGCCCTGAGTTTGATCTCCAGCACTGCAAAAATGGTAGAAGGACCTAGCAATTCACTCTCAAAGCAATTAATCATTGAGAGCCCTATGAATAACAGAGAAGCTATACATTGGTTTGCTATGAGCCAGACTCTACTCAATGGCACCTAACAACAACAACAACAGCACAGGGATTAACTGGGGCCTTGCATATGCTAGGCAAGTGCAGCACCACCAACCTGCACCCCTAGACCCCCTTTTCACTTTTTGTTTTGAGCTCAGGTCTCACTAAGTTGGGCAGGATGTGTCTAGCCTCAGACTAGGGATCTTCCTGCCTCAGCCTCCCCATTTGCCACCATCATAGGTATGTGCCACCATGCCTGGCTTTAGACTTCCACATTATAAAGCAGATGATAAGTTTATGAGCATGAAAGGAGAGAAGAAATGGCAAGATTTTGTGTCTCGGATCACCCAGGATAGAAGCATGGCACTGGATTTGATCTGGACTTTATATGATTCCCACACCAGCTGGCCTGTCTGCATATTTAAAGGGATAGCCTTGGACCAAACACTTTGGACCAATCATTTCTCCTCATTTGGCCTCCTTTTCATCTTGAGTAAAGGTGTGGGCTCTGTCAGGGATGGCTAAGTAGTTCCTATGCCAGGAAAGAGACTAGAGCTATAATGAGGCTCTGTGGGAAGTGGTGCTAGTGGACCAGAGATGGATTGGTGATGTCTGCTGTGAACCTGTCAGGGAGAGTGATGGTACAGGTGGTCCGTATCGGCCTCCCTGGTCCAAAGCATTATTTCAGATATCCCTTTACAGTGGCTCTCTAGCTGAATTTCCACAGTGAGGCAAGCTGAAGATGGAGGCAGCCCAGTATTTTGTGAATGACAAAGGCACAGAGAAGTGCCCTCCCAGAGCCCACTTGTTTTGGGGGACTTCGACCTTCATGTTTAAGGATTTGCTTTCTAATAGGCTTTGATAATCCATTATGAACCTACCACTCATAGATTTGACTAAGCTTTAGGGGAAATGATTTAAAATTTCCATCTCTGCAGCCTCCTGGGGAACATGACTTCCTTAAGTTTATTACCTGCTACATCACCAGGTGCTTACTTTTAAACTTCTTTTTATATTGTCCATGTGAAAAGATGGGATGGGGTGGTTTCTGCCTCTAATCAGGAGGGAGTGAACATACCCACAGTTGACTCAGTGGGTCCTGAGGTCTGTGGGTTTCATCTCTTCCTTTTAACATCTGTAACCTTCGGTAATGAGGAGAGCAATTGTCCTGGCTGCTAGGCAGTAGCCCATGGAGTGTGGGAATCTCTGATCCTTCAAAGACTGTATAAAATGCCACCTCTTCTAGGAAGCCTGTCCAAATCTCCTGGGGCCAGAATCAACTCTCGTTATTGTGAGTATCCACACTACTTGGGGGCAGTATCATAAACATCTGTGGCATGTAGAAAAACTCTATGTTCTTTATGATGTTGTTGTATCCAACTCATAGTGACCCTGAGTACAACAGGCGAAACACTATTGTCATGCTTCTCTGCTGTTTATAGGGTTTTCAATAGCTGATTGTTTTTTGGGAGTGGACTGCAGGGTCCTTCTCCCAAGCCTACAGCACCTGGTGTTCCCAGGTGGTCTCCTATCCAAGTACTAATCAGACCCGACCCTGCTTAGCTTCCAAGATCTGACAGGATAGGATGCCACAGGGCTATGGTTGCAGGCATCTTCTTTATGAAGTACTTCTAAATTCCTGTGGGCCCCAGAATTCATAACAATAATAAAGATAATAATAATAGCTAATTTTTATAGAATCTTTGCTTTATGTCAGATACTGTGACATAAGCATTTTGTCTACATGAATTATCTTCACAGTTTTTGAGTGAAGCAATATCATTTTCATTTAATAAATGGGGAAGATGAAACACTGAGAGATTAACTTATTTTCTTCAATTTAAATGTGAGACAAGCTGGGTGCAGTGGCTCATGCCTATAATCCTAGCTCCTCAGTAGGCTGAGGCAGGAGGATCGCAAATATGAAGCCAGAGGCAGCTGTACAACTTAGTGAGATCTTGTCTCAAAATAACAATATAAATAAATAGCCCAGAGAGAGCTAAGTGAATAAATCTGGACCCCCCTTCCCCCCATGTGTCTCAATAACATTTTCTATTGCTCCTTGTGTTATCATTAGTTGCTACTTGCCTGTTTTTCTCAGTGCCGTGTGAATTACTTGAGGTCCCAGTTGTGCTTTAATTATTCTTATATCTTAACTGTTCATTTTCTGGAGTAGGGACTAGTGTGGGTTGAGAAAACCCTTTCCTTTTCTTGGTAGATATGATCTACACTGCATTTCCCAGAATCCTTAGACTATATTTCCCAGCATCCCTTTCAGTCAGGTGATGCCATGTGACTGAGTTGTATCCAAGAGATGAGGATATAACTGATTTGTCCATTTTCTGTTCTTACTGCTGACTAGACAGCCACTTTTATGGTTCTCCAAGTTCTCTCTCTTCCCTTGTCCACCAGTTGGAAGCAGGGAACACAGCAGAAGATAGCCGCCTAACGGATAGGGAAGCTACAAGATGGCAGAGCCTGGGGCCTGAATGATTGCATGGAAGAGAGATCGTTCTCTTCCTATCCTCCACTCTGCACTGGATTCTGATGTGAGTGAAAAATAAACGTGTTATATTAACACTTGTGTAAATTATCCTCTGAATTGGGCATGGACTGGACCTGATGATCGCTATGCCTGGCATGTGTGGAGGTGGGGTGCTTGGCCCTATAAGCATGGTGATGGATTGGGCAGAAATATACAAGTTGGTTAGGCTTGCTGTAACCTATCAACGTTCCCTCATGAAGGGAGGGAATGGAGGGCAACAAGACTCAATATATAGAAAGGAATAGGAAGTCAGAGGAATACAAAGTGGAAAGGAATAGAGCAGAGCAGAGAAGAAGAGGAGAGAAACTCATCAGTGGTACAGCTGCCCATAAGGCTGCCGGAGAGTCAAAAGCCACTTGAGAGGGAGAAAGGTCTGGTCCTGTGAGGAAGCCCACTTGAGAGGGAGTTCATGGTGGGGCAGCTTTGAGACATCCTGGTGAGGCCTTCCTGGAGGACAGAACTCCTTCTCTTGGTGGCGTGGTTTTGTTGTTAGGTGCCCTCAAGTTGGGTCTGACTCACAGCAACCCTATGTACAACAGAGCACAGAGTGATGCACTACTGACACTTGGCTATGCTCACCACTATGTCAGTGATTCTCTGCTACTTCCAGGGTTTTCTATGGCTGATTGTTTCGGGATTGGTTCTGGTGTGGGCTGCCAAGTCCTTCTCCCGTTTTTGTGGTGTTGAGGATCAAACCCAGGGCTTCAGAGTGCACAGAACAAGCCCTCTACCAACGGAGCTGAACTTCAGCCCCCTGTATGAAACCTTCAATGAACTAATGGGTTCACATATTTTAACATGATCTGTCCATTGGTCTGTGTGCATTTCCTTTGGCTTTCATGCAACAACCCTTATAAAGGTTCTGGGATTATTTATCACAGCTGTAGCCTACTTGATTAATGAAACTTTGCACCAGCCTCCGCACAATCAGCTAGTTACTCTGCATAAGTAGAATGTCAATAGGTAGGTGTGCATTGAATCAAACTGCCGTGGTCTGTTCTTCTTCTGATTAAAACTTTTCCCTAGTTTCTCATTCACAGAGTGATTCATTCATCTGCTTAGCACTTACCACGCCTATCCGTTATCTGTGGCTATGTAACAGTATCATATCATTACAAACTTACAGACTTTAAACCACTTGCATTTATTATCTCCCAATCTCTGGGGGAGCCTGCAACCATAGCCCTGTGGCATCCGATCCCATCAGATCTCAGAAGCTAAGCAAAGTTGGGCCTGGTTAGTACTTGGATGGGAGACCACTTTGGAACACCAAGTGCTATAGGCTTGGGAGAAGGACCCAGCAACCCACTCCCAAAAATCAATCTGCCATTGAAAACCCTATGAACAGCAGAGAAGCACTGACAATAGTGTTTCCCCTGTTGTACACAGGATCGCTATGAGTCAGACACCGACTCGATGGCACCTAACAACAACAACAACCACCTCTGGAGGTTTGGAGTGTGGACATGACTTAGGTGGGCACGGACAGGTTGCCATCAGCAACTGGTTCTCATCTAGACCCTGACTCAGGAAGGGTTCATTTGCAAGGTCATGTAGCTCTTGGCATAGTCAGTTTCTTACACTGCTGGGCTAAGGGTTTCAGATCCCTGATGACTATGCTGGAGGCTGCCCTCAGCTCCGAGGGGCTGCCTGCGATTCCGTACTCCATATTGCTCCCTCATGTGGCCCTTTGCTTGCTTGGTATGAGGAAGAGAAGGAGAGACATCACCAAGACGGGGCTATAATCTAATGTGACATGTCACATAGTCACTGATGGGGGGTCAGGAGTATCCCAGCACCTTTGTACCATTCTGTTGGTGAGAAGCACCCACACCCAAGGGTTTAAGCTGGTTTCCCTTATTCCCCCATGGTTTGTAACTATACTTTCTAATTATCAGCCGTAGTGGGGAGATTAGCCTCTGAGTGTAAGCAGGGCAGCAAGGAGCTGCTTGTTACTGGGAAATGACTGTCATTTCCTAATGTTTGTTGTTGTTGTTGTTGTTGTTAGGTGACATGGAGTCGGTGTCTGACTCATAGTGACCCTACGTACAGCAGGCGAAACACTATTGTCAGTGCTTCTCTGCTGTTCATAGGGTTTTCAATGGCTGATTGTTTTTTGGGAGTGGGTTGCTGGGTCGTTCTCCAAAGCCTGCAGCACCTGGTGTTCTCAGGCAGTCTCCCATCCAAGGACTAACCAGGCCAGATCTGCTTAGCTTCCGGGATCTGATGGGATTGGACAGCACAGTGGTTCGGCTTCCTGATGTTTCCAGGGTCTAACAAATGCCCTCAGGCTGGGATTTAGCTCAGTGGGTAGAGCGCAGTCTCTGAGGCCACGAGTTCAATTCCCAGCACCGCAAAAATGGGAGAAGGACCTAGCAATCCACTCCCAAGGCAATCCTGAAGCACTCAGCCATTGAAAACCCTGTGAGGGTCTCTATGAGTCGGATACCGACTCGATGGCACCTAACAACAACAACAACAACAACAACAACAACAACAAATGCCCTAATAATTAAAGGGATGTTTGTCCTTCTATTTTAAAAGTGCCATTTTCTTCCCATTTGCTGAAGCCTATGAACTCATGATCCAGTAGGGCCTAATCAATAGCCTGAGACCCCCTGAATACCTGCTGTGTCTTGCTAGAGGCCCGAAACAGTAATTGTCATTGAAACAAAATATAATGAATTACATGACTCCTGACTGTTTGCATTTAATTTATCAAAATTATATCACAAAACTGGGGCATGATGAAGGACTGCTGTCAAAAAGGTAAATAGGTGTGAATAGATCCTTAGGCACCTAAGAAGGAAAGGTTGGGAGGAAAATGGAACCCATCCTGCCAGGTGCCCTTCCTGGCCTCCTGATACAGTCATTTAAATCTCAGAAGCACTCAGTGAGCTCGGGTCATATATTCGCTTTGCAAAAGAGGTAGCTAAGGTTCAGAGAGGTTAAGTGCCTTGCTCAAGGGCACACAGCTAATAAATGACAAAGGCAGGAATAAAAACCTCTCTCGGTTTGACTCCAGGGCAATGTACTTGCCCTAGGTGGTGACAGCATGGGCTCTCTTCACTTACCTTTATAGCCAAACAAATTTAAACAGCTCATCTACATATGGATGTCACAGCAGGGGACCACTTCTGGGAAAGCTTGGCTGAGCGCCCCGGAGTGAGCTTGGGGGAGGAGAGGGAACAAGTAGAAGGTGGAAGCAACGTTGCTTCCTAGGAGGGCTTCTTATAACCTGTGGAGGAAGAATGGAGAAGTGACAGGCAGCTTAAGATCTTCCGGGCAGGACTTGAGAGCTGTTAACAAATCCTGATGTATTTGGAGCATGCTGAATTGTCTCTCCAAACATCCCCCAGGTACTGTTTATTTTCTTTCTTTTTCTTTGTTCTTTTGAGACAGGGTCTCCCTAGATAGCCCAGGCTGGCCTCCAACTCACCAGGTAGCTCAGGCTGACCTTGAGCTCTCTGTCCCCCTGCCTCAGCCTCCCTAGTGCTGGGATTATGGGCACACCCCACCACGCCTGGCCATTTTTACTTCTTTCACCCCTCACCCTTATGGGCTCTCTCATGGGGACAATTGTGACTGACTGGTGGCTGGCTCTGGTCTTGTTTTTGTCTGATCCATTCTAAATGGGACAGTGAATGAGATGTCACTAGTGAACGTGCAAATTCCTGTTCAAAACGCTTCACAAATTCCCCTTTGCTTACTTACAATCAGACTCCTAGACGTGGTTTATAAGGCTCCATGGGGCTGGCCTCTGGCCACCGCTCCATTTCTCCTCATTCCTTCCTAGCTCTTTCTATCCATATAGCTTAGCTCTTTCTCTTTCTTCTTTCTTTCTTTCTTTCTCTTTTCTTTTTCTTTCATTTTTCTTTCTTCCTTTCCTTTCCCTTCCTCCTTCCCTCTTTTTCTTTCTTTCATTCTTTTTCTTTCTTCCTTTCCTTTTCCTTCCTCCTTCCCTTTCTCTCTCTCTTTCTTTCTTTCTTCTTTTCTTTTTCCTGCCTTCCTTCCTTCCTTCCTTTCTTCCTTTCCTTTCCTTTCCCTCCCTCCCTCCCTTTCTTTCCTTCTTTCCATCCTTCCTTTCTTTCGGTTCCTTCTTTCATTCTTTCCTTCCTTTCTCTCTCTCTCTTTGTTTCCTTCCTTCCCTCCTTCCTTCCCTAGGAGATGACCTAGGGCCTCGTGCATGCTAGGCAAGCACTCCACTGGTGAGCTACACTCCCAGCTCCTCTTTTATTTTTTATTTTGGGACGATCTCACTCAGCTGTGCAGGCTGCCTCTGGCTTCAAACTCACAATCCTCCTGCCTCAGCCTCCCAGATCGCTGGGATTGCAGGTATTCACCCCAGCACCAGGCTAGAAGTTCTTTGATTAAAATGCTTTACTGTCTTCCTGGCCTCAAGCCTTTGCTGGATCTACTTTTGCTTGTCCTGTGTCTACATTTCTCATCAAGGGGCAGATATTCTTCCTCTCTTTTTGGTCTTTTCTTCAGGTATATCGTATTTCTTTCACCTTTCGGCTTAGACCAGCCTTCTGAAGTTGTAAAACAGGTTTTCCTTTTTACTGTAGGAAGGGTCTTGCCTCAAAGGAAGTCCCCCTTCCTAGCCCAGACATGGAGGCATCTGTTGCCTTCATATGTAAAGCATATTACTGACCAATGACCAGGTGAGTTGTGAAGTGTCACTGGTTACAGACTAGGCCATTTGAAAGAAGGTATTATCTACTAGCAATTATGCTGCATGCAAAGGATATTATCCACCAGGGAAGTGCTGACCACCAGATCAAGCCACTTGTCTCAGAGGAAGCTCACATTGACATTCATGTCTCAGAAGGAGGCTGGGCAGCTGGTGGCTGCATAGGCCCCTTTATTCTCTGTTTTCCTGCCTGCATGCACCCTACACTTTTTGGTTATGTGAACCAATCACTTCTGTATTTTACTTTGGCCATTTTGAGTTGTACTGTCATCACTTGCATTCACAAGGGACCTGCCTAATATATGAGTTTTTCTAGTTGCACCGCGAAGCTTTTCCTTCATGCTTATTTTGCTTGAGCAGGCTTATATCTTACTTTTATTTATTTATTTATTTATTTATTTATTTATTTATTTATCTGTGGTCCTGGGGGTTGAACCTAGGGCCTCGTGCTTGCATGCTTTGCAAGTGCTGGACCACTGAGCTGCACCCCAGCCCATACTCAGACTGCCTCTGGTCTCGAACTTGCGATCCTCCTGCCTCTGCCACCCCAACCACTGGGATTACAGGCGTGTGCCACCGCGCCTGGCAAATCTTACTTTTATTTGATCAATAATATTTATTGAGCACCTGCTATGTTCTAGGTGACGGAGATTCAACAGTGAACAAGACAGATTACAATCACTGTTCTCAGGGATATACATTCTCGTGGTGGAAAGAAATAGCAAACAAGATAAACAAAAGAATAGGGTTTGTTCATGGTGAAAAGGGCTAAGGGAAAACAAAACCTACAGGGGAGAAGAAATCTCAGCTATGAGCTGGGGTAAATGTTGTATGGAACGTTCAAGGAAGACCCCGCAGAGGACGGAGACACTTGAGCAAAATTCTGAAGGGTGTGAAGGAGTGAACTATGTGGCCATCTGCATTCCAGGTGAGGATGTCATTTGGGGAGGGGTCTGAGTGATATTGGAGCGCTGGTGCTGTAACCTCAGTCCATGGGCATGTTTATGAAAGAATTTAAAAACCCAAAAGAAACTTGTTGTTGTTGTTAGGTGTTGTCGAGTAGGTATCCAACTCATAGCGACCCTGAGTACAACAGGCGAAACCCTATTGTCAGTGCTTCTCTGCTGGCCATAGGGTTTTCAATGGTGGATTGATTTTTGGGAGTGGGTTGCCAGGTCCATCTCCCAAGCCTACAGCACCTGGTGTTCCCAGGTGGTCTCCCATCCAAGAACTAACCAGGCCTGACCCTGCTTAGCTTCCGAGATCTGACGGGATCAGATGCCACAGAGCTATGGCTGAAAGAAACTTAGAGGGTAGTTTATTTAGAGGTAGAAAAAAGGAGCATGTCCTGAGCGCTGCGGGGAGCAGGTTTGGGACCAGCAGGCTTGGGGGAAGCAGGCTGGTGGTTTAGGCTGGTGTGGACAGAAGGGAGCTGGAAAGCGAAAGGGAGAGAGAAAGTTCCACTTTCTGTAGAAATCAGAAAGCCGGCAGGTCTAGCAGTGAAGACCTGTGGACAGCTGCATTGACATGTCTGAGTTAGAGGCCAGCAAGTGAGCAGGTCCAGCAAGGAGGCTGCCGAGTCTCTGAACATCTGCAAACAACTGCAGCTGTGGTCAACTGTGAACCCTTCTGGGTATCTGTGGACCTCTGTGGACTTCTACAGGCATCTGTGGGCGTCTGGGTCCTGCTGAGAACTGCAAACATCTGTGGACACTGTGGACATTGCTGAAAACTGTGGACAGGCTGGGCATCTGGACACTACTTACCTCTACAAAAAGCTGAAGATTCTGCAAACTGTGGACTCTGCAAATATCTCCAGACACTGCCTAGAACTGTAGACACTGAAGGTACCAGCACACTGTTTAGGGCTGGGGCTTTTGGGGTTTTTAAGTCCCCATCTCATTAAGGGTACAGCTATTCTCCCCTACACTCTTTATATCTTCCTTTCAGGCATGACGGATTTTTCTCACCCCTTGGCTTAGTCTAGCCTCCATGGGCTATACAACAAGTCTTCCCCTTTATCACAGGAGTGGGTTTTGCCTCAAAGGAGAATCGCTCCTTCCTAGCCTGGACATGGAGGCACCTGTTGTCTTCATATGCAAAGTGTGTTACCGATTACAGACCAGGCCATTTGTTAAAGAATATTACTGGCTACAGACCAGACCATATATAAAAAGGTATTACCTACTAGCAATCCTGCTATTTGTAAGGATATTATGTTCCAGGGAAGTACTGACCACCAGATCAAACCACTTGTCTCAGATGGAGCTCACACTGATATTCATGTCTCAAAGGGTGGGTGGGAAGCAAATGGCTGCATAGGCCCCTTTATTCCCTTTCTTCCTGCCTAGTGGTTCTTATCAAGGGGAGCAGTGTGTTTCAAGATCTATGATGGGTACATGCTGGTGGGTTCCTTCTCCCACAGTCATTCACCTTTACCTTTCAATTACATGTGTTAGTTCATTAGATGTGATACTGTAGCATTCTCTGTTTCTGTCTTCCTCTTCATATTTTATTTTCTCTGGGCTTCAGTTCAGATATTTTATGTTGATTGGTCTTTGAGTTCATTGGCTTTGTTCTGCTGAGCCCCATTTGCCATTAAGTTCATTCATTGAATTCTTCATTTCAGACATTGCATTTTCAAGTTCTATAATCTCTTATAGTTCTTTATATATATCTTTCTTTTATCTTCCAAAGGTTTCTAACTGGCCATTCATTCTGCACTTACTTTCTTCTGAAATTCTTCACCATGTCTGTAATTGTAATGGTTAGTTTTGACTGTTAACTTGACTAGATTGAGAGATGCCTAAGACTAGTAAGGCCACCTGTGGGTGTGTCTGGGAGGGTGTTTCCAGAGAAGATTGACATGTGGGACAGTCACTGAGGGGAAAGACCCATTCTGAATGTCAGCAGTACCATCCAATAGGCTGGGGCCCTGGAAGGAATAAAGGTGAGAGAAGAGCCAGCCTGGCAGTATGTGCAAGATCTATTCTTGCAGAGCAAATGTGTCTGTTGCTCCTCCCATTTCCTGTGGACATCAAACTCCAGCTTCTTTAGGCTTTCAATGGCCTTACAGTAGCCACTCTCCAGGGATCTTACAGGCCTTCAGACTGGGACCGCATCATCAGTCTCCCTTATTCTGAGGCTTCCATATTCTTGGTCTGAGCAGTTACTAGATTCTTTGACTCCCCACTGTGCAGATGGTCATTGTTGGACTATCCAGTCTCCAATTGTGTAAGCCAATCCAATAAATCCCCTGTCACAAGATATATATATTTTATTGAATCTGTTCTTGTAGAACACTGGTCTCTAACCTTTTTTGGCACAAGGGACCAGTTTCATGGAAGACAATTTTTCCACTGACTTGGGGGGGGGCTAATCTAACAGGAAGTGTGAGTTCAGGTGGTACTGTGAGCCATGGGGAGTGACTGTAAATATAGATGGTACTAGTCCATGGTGTAGGGGTTAGGGACCCTGGCTCTGGAGAACCCTGATGACTACAATGATAACTATTTAAGTAACTTCCACTTCTGGGTCATCTGTGGGCCTACATACGTTGACTATCTTTTCTCTTGATCATGGGTCACATGTTCTGCTTCTTTGCATGTCTCATAATTTTTGCTTGTGTATTAGACACTTTGGTTAAAAGAACAGTAAGAATCTGAACTGGATGATATGTTTGGCTTCCTTTTCTCCAGGAATGAGCCACTCTTCCTTGTCAAGAAGCTTGGCTGAGAGGCTGGTAACACAGATCCCACCATGACAAAGCTGGGCTGGGATGAGTTGAAGCTGTATTTAGTTTTAGCATATTTCTGGTTTCCAGTGAGGTAACAGATAGCTCTCTTTGTCCTTCATCCTTGTCCAGTCTTCCTATACTGCCACTACTGAGGGTTTAGTCCTTTGATCTTATCAGAATCTGGGCTGGGAGGGACTTGATTTGAAGCGTTTGTTAGTTTCTGCTCATGTGTAGATTTAGCCTAAGCAGTGCACAAAACTGCAAAATCCATCTCTGCCTTGCAGCTCCTCCCCCACAGCTGCTTACTCAGCACCATTCCTGTGGGGGAGAGCTGTCGAGCCAGGAGATTCATTATTGCATTTGGACTCTTCCAGATTCCAGTCTGTCATGCCAGCCCACATTGTCACTAAAAGTTGGGCTGGTTTATTCTTGTTCCAGCAAAGTCCTCCTGCCTGTGGCCGACCTGCACACACAGATGCCGTAGTCGTCCCCAGAGCTGAGAACAGCACTTGCTCCTTCCTCACTAATAGGACTCAGTCCTTCCTGAAATCTGGTTCATTTAAATTTCTTCGTATCTGTTAGTCTTTGGTGATGCTAAGGAGAAATTGATGTGTAGTAGTTTAGTTTTCTACTACTAATGGGGGTAGCATCAATCCTTTGTATCCTAACAAGCAGTGAATCCTCTATATTAGTTCTGATAACAGTGATAATATTTGTAATCACCAACAAAACTCCTGACTCCCCTGCCAGTTTCCAGGCATATACACTGTGCCTGCTTTGTTTAGGGGAGTATACCTGTGCCCAGACTGGGCCTGGCACTTTGCAGGTGCTCAGGTGTGTCACTAAGGCCCTGTGTCAAATGCATGAGTGACATGTTGGGCAGGACACTGCAGTCCTTGAGCTACTCACAGTGGAACTGTGAGCCCGTGCCAGATCCCATCCTTTCCTTCAACTGGAATAGGACTGCCAAAACCCACTTTCCCAGGGCTGTCCCTCCAGCTTCATTGTGGTTTAGGGAAATCATCAGCTTTGGCATGGCACACAGAGGGGCCACATTTCCTTTTGTCCAGCTGGGCCTCCTTCCATGATCTATCAGCTGAGTACTGCTCTCTCTGGGTGGGGGAACAGCTGGACTGTGAGTTGGGGAGCCAAGTTTATGGGAAGATTGATGGCCCAGCTGCTCCTGGGCCTGTGGGTCTCTGTTTGCAGATCATCAGAAGCGTGGAAGAGACTTTACTGAGGGAGGAAAGCACAGAAATGTAAGTTTCCCAGCTCCTGCTAGGGAAATGAGGTCATGATGAGAACCCCACGCCTCCAAGTCCACCTGAGAGATGCTTTCTAGTCAATCTTTATCAGTAACACAAAGAGCAAGAGCAACTATTTATTGGTACTCTCTGTGTGAAGCGCTGTGCAACACACACACGCACACACACACACACACACACACACACACACACGTGCCTTAAAGGAACTGGTGAAACACAAGGCTCCAGGAACTGGAATAAGAATGGAGATGTTTCAACTAGCAGATGCAGCACTGGAGGTGCTCCCTAATTTATGCCAAGAGATTTAGAAAATAGATACCTGGCCTACTGACTGATCCATATTTCTGCCTGTTTCCAAGAAAGGGGATCCAACTGAATGTGGATATTATCAAATGATATCATTAATATCTCACACAAGTAAAATTTTGTTAATGATTATCCAAAAGCTACTGCAGCAGTATATTAACTGGAAACTGCTGGAAAATCAAGCTGGATTCAGAAGCGGGTGTACAACCAGGGACATCGTTGCTAATGTTCGATGGGTATTAGCCAAAAGCAGAGAATACCATCAAGATGCCTATTTTTGTTTTATTGGCCATGCAAAGGCATTTGACTGTGTGGGTCACAACAAATTCTGGATAACATTGTGAAGAATGGGAATACCAGAGCACTTCATTGTACTCCTGAGGAATCTGAACATGGACGAGGATGCAATCATTTGAACAGAACAAGGAAACACTGCCTGGTTGAAAGTCAGGAAAGGTATACATCAGGCTGTATCCTTTCACTGTACCTCTTCAGTCTCCATGATGAGCAAATAATCCAGGAAGCTGGACTTTAAGAAGAAGAACATGGCATTAGCATTGGAGGGAGGACCCATTAACAACCTCTGTTATGCAGATGACTCAACTTGCTTGCTGAAAGTGAAGAGGATTTGAAACATTTCCTGATAAGATCAAAGAACAAGGCCTTTAGTGTGGATTGCACCTCACCATCAACAAAACAAAAATCCTTACAATGGGCCAGTAAGCAACTTCATGATAAATAGAGAAAAGATTGAGGTTGTCCAAGATTTTGCTTTACTTGGCTCTATAATCAACACCCACGGAAGCAGCAGTCAGGAAATCAAAAGATACATTGTATTGGGAAAAACTGTTGCAAAAGACCTCTTTAAAGTGTTCTAAAGTAAAGACATTACATCCTGGTATTTCCAGTTGCTTCACGTGCTTGTGAAAGCTGGACATGGAATAAGAAGAGACAGGAGAAAAATTAATGCTTTTGCATTATGGTGCTTGAGACAAATATTGCATATACTATGAACTGCCAAAGCCTGCAGCTGCCGCACTGTGGTGTCCCATCTCGGAAGCTAAGCAGGGTCGGACCTGGTTAGTACTTGGATGGGAGACTGCCTGGGAACACCACATGCTGTAGGCTTGGGAGAAGAACCCCACAACCCACTCCCAAAAAACAGCCATTGAGAACCCTATGTATAGCAGAGAAGCACTGATTAATAGTGTTTCATCTGTTGTACATAGGGTCGCTATGAGTTGGACACCGACTTGAAGGCTCCTAACAGCAACAACGGGGCTGGGATTTAGCTCAGTTGGTAGAGCACTGCGCTGCAGTCTCTGAGGTCCCGAGTTCAATTCCCTGCACCGCAAAAATGGGAGAAGGACCTGGCAATCCACTCCCAAGGCAATCCCGAAACAGTCAGCCACTGAAAACCCTATGAGGGTCGCTATGAGTCAGATACTGACTTGACGGCACCTAACAACAGCAACAACAACAGCAACAACAGCATGGACTGCAGAAAAGAACCAACATATCTGTCTTAGAAGTGCAACCAGAGTGCTCCTTGGAAGCTAGGATGGCTAGACTACATTTTATGTATTTTGGACATGTTGTCAGGAGGGATCAATCCCTGGAGAAGGACATCATGTTTGGGAGATTGGTGGATCAATGGAAAAAAGGAAGACCCTCAACCAGATGGTTGACACAGTGGCTGTAATGATGGGCTTAAACATACAAAAAGATCATGTGCATGGCACAGTGTTGGGGAGTGTTTCATCTTGTTGTATATAGGGTCAG
Source organism: Pedetes capensis (assembly GCA_007922755.1). Classification (NCBI taxonomy): domain Eukaryota; kingdom Metazoa; phylum Chordata; class Mammalia; order Rodentia; family Pedetidae; genus Pedetes; species Pedetes capensis. The sequence goes on from VMDO01001977.1 coordinate 123,421, forward strand.
TATGAGTCAGACCTGATTGGATGGCACCTAACATCAACAACAACAACCCACACAGTGCTAAATTATATATATGTATATACACATACACATGTATATACACATACACATGAGGTGTGATTGAAAAACACGGTCAATGTTTAAATTAAGAAAAATATTTTAGTAAAAGACACATTATAGTAAAGGTCATATTACTATTAGTCTCCCTGAAAATGGTCCCTCTGGCTTCCAACACACTTATCCCATGGTTCCTGCCACTTTCTGAAGCCATTCTGGAAGTCTTCTTTTGTGAGTGTCTTTGGTTACGCTGTCATGGCCGCCTCAATGTCGTGAATTGATTCAAAACATTTACTTTTCACGGTCATTTTGACTTCAAGGAAGCGCCCCAAATCCCATGGTACAAGAGCCACTGAAAGGTGAATGAAGACACACCATAATGTTTTTATTTGACAGAAATTGTTGTAACAGAAGTGATGTGTGACATGAAGTGCTGTCATGATGGAGGATGAAACTAAAGACACTGGTGACAGAGGACTTCCAGAACTGCTTCAGAAAGTGGCCAGATTGATGGGATAAGTGAGTTTGAAGCCAGGGGCAGTATTCTGAGGATTAATGGCAATGTACTTTTTACTGTGATAATTTTTTTTTATTTAAACATGCGCTGTATTTTTGATTATACCATATATATATAATATATTATATATATAATATATATATGGTATAATCAATATATATATACCATATATATGTATATATATATAATATATATATATTATATATTATATTATAATAATATATACATATACATTACATATATATTACACTATACACACCCATGCCTGCAGCTGTACCACTCTGGTGTCCGATCCCATCAGATCTTGGAAGCTAAGCAGGGTCCGGCCTGGTTAGTCCTTGGATGGGAGACCATCTGGGAACACCAGGTGCTGTAGGCCTGAGAGAAGGACCCAGCAACCCACTCCCAAAAAACAACCAGCCATTGAAAACCCTATGAATGGCAGAGAAGTACTGACAATAGGGTTTCGTCTGTTGTACAAAGGGTCACTATGAGTCAGATACCGACCCGATGGAACCTAACAACAACAACAACAACAACAACAACACACACATCTCATATTCCACTGTCATGCAGATGTTTGTATACCTGTTTAGCAAGTGATGTACTACAGTTCGGGTTAGTTAAGTTGCTTGCTAAAAGACGAACAACTGGGGAGCGAGGGAGCCTGTTTAGAAACTCAGATATCTGATCCCAAGCCTATGATTTTTTTTAGCCACTTACGTGCCATTTATTGTCTACCTTTTCTGTACTGGCCACTATAAAATCTCTATACAAACATGATTCTAATTTTCTGAGTTTGATCACATGCCATTTACAAATAAGAATCCTGAAGTTTAGGGAATTTGCTTAGCCTAAGGATTTTGCTTAACGATCCTTAGCTGGGATGAGTGAAAGTTAAGATTTGACCCCAGGCCAGTAACTCCAAACTCAAGAGCTTTTCCCAGATGACTTGAACGCTCTCCACCTGCCATGTTCATCTTTGTCTTGTCCTTGCTCTGCTCTTCTCTAGGAGCCTGACCTCTCTGGACCCCACCTACAAGGCTCCTGTTTCTGAACTTCTGCTGGGGTTCAGTGAGTGGCAGCAGCTGGAGGCTGGGAGGAGAGGGAGGCTAGGGTCTAAGTGTATACTGTCCTCCCTGCTCTGCTGCGGTGTTTGGTGGATGGTGTCTGGAAGGTGGCTCATTTTCCAGGCTTCAGCTCTCAAATGGACTCCAACAGCCACTTTCTTTCCTTGTTCTTCTGCCTTACAGGAGGTGATCGGTGATCACAGTGACCTGTTGTTGCTAATGCTCCCGAAATCAGCATCTCCTGTCTGGGGGACGTGTATTTGAATCCTGCTCACCCTTGCTTGCCCATGCCCATCCCTTCATTAAAAATCCCTTCAGCTGGGCACAGTGGCGCATGCCTGTAATCCCAGCGGCTGGGGAGGCAGAGGCAGGAGAATCGCAAGTTTGAGACCAAATGCAGTCTGCATAACTTAGCGAGACCCTGTCTCAAAAAGTAAAAAAATGGGCTGGGGGCGCACCTCAGTGGTCCAGCACTTGTAAAGCATGCTGGCGTGAGGCCCTGGGTTTAACCCCCAGTACCGGAAAAAAAAAAAAAATCCTTCCAGCAGGCTGAGTGTGGTGATGCACGCCTATCATCCCAGAGACTTGGGAGGTGGAGGCAGGAAGAGCCCAGATTTGAGGCCAGAAGCAGCCTGAGTAACTTAGCAAGAGGCTGGCTCAGGACAAAAAATAAAAAATGGGCTGGGGATACAGCTCACGGGTAGTGCACGTGCAAAAAGTGTACAAGGTCCTGGGTTCAGCCCCTAAGTATTATAAACAAAACAAAACAACCACAAAAACACCACAAAAAACAAAAAGCAAAAACAAACACAAAACCCCCCAATGCTTGTAAAATACCAGCTGACTGAGCTTCTGCTCCCTGCCAAGCCCCTGACTGCTACAAGGCCTCATCAGAGAGCCACAATTCAGAGAGGAAGATTCCAAAAGCTAGCCTGGCTTGGAGCCCAGTTTGAGAAAATATTCTCTTCCTTCCAGAAAAACAGCTCCCATCCTGGCGTCATCTCACTGTCCCTGCCATAGGTCTCTGAGGTTCACCTCCAGGCTTCCAGGGTCAGCCAAAGCCTTGACCCCCAGGGCCAGCAAATGCGTGGCATTTCCAGGCATGTGCCTCCAGCTACCCTGCTGCTATTCTTCCGAGACTCTGTGATCACAGAGGCAGCCGAGAGAGGACACAATCTAATTAGACTCATTCGGGTGTTGATGGGAAGGAGAGGGACAGATGTCTCTTCCTGGTATCTGTGGGAACTGTTCCTGCTTGAAGAATGACATATGAGTGGGATCTTGGGCGGGAGCCTCTAGGAGTGCAACTTTCCAGCCTGTCTGGGCCAAGATGGGGGAAGATTTGGCCAAAGCCCTGGTCCTAGGGAAGAGGTCCTTGCTCCCTCTATTGTATCCTGCATCTCACTGTTCCCTCTCTCTCCTGCCCAGGCAGCCCTGGTGGCCTTGCTTTAGGCTTCTACACAGGGCTGAGAATCCCAGATTGAGGCTGGAGAGCAGGGGAGGTGAATCAGGCCAATGATGGGGGTTTCCTGGCAGAGAGGGGTGTTCTTTCTCTCCCTTATCTGGGAAAGCAAAGGGGGAAGGAAGAGACATTCGCGGCACCCATCTCTGATAGGTGCTGCTTGGTTTAAGTGATCTCTGTGGTTCTTAGCATAGCCTTAGACAGGGTGCTGAGGTTCTACTTTGTTGACAGAACCAAGATTCAGAGAGGTTGTGTGAGCTACCCAGGCCTGAACACCTTGGAGTGGCAGGGGCCAGGGTAGCAGTCCTACATCTGCCTGATTGCAGAGTCTTTCTCCTGTCCCCTCTACATACATATCTGCAGGTTAGGTGGCTCTTCAAATGACGATGACCAATTAGCAAAGGTTCTGGAGGACAGGTAGTCCTGCCTTCTCCCCCTACCCCCTCTCCTTTCTTCCTTGTGCACAGTGCTGGGGACAAGGCAAATAGCAAGCACTCGGTGTATCCCAAAGTCCTGGGCTGCTGAGGCCTTGGGATCATCCCCTGGACTGACCTTTATTATCCAGAGAAGGGGCCAGGCCCAGACGGGGAGATGTGTTGGAAACTGCAAGCCTTGCAACGGTCCCCACTCCCTTTCCCATCCATCAAGCCAGGCCCCTTCTTCTCTTTGTCTTGCCTGGATCTCTCCTCCCTGCTCACTATGGTTAGTAAATGCCTGCTGGTCAGAAAGGCACAGATAGCTTACCTATTTAGAATTAATCCAGGCTCCAACATTTCCAAGTGTGGGAGGATGGGCCCATTTGCTCTAGCTCATATTTATAGAATGGAAGTTTTCTTTGGTTTAGCAGAAATCATTCACGTATTCTGATCAGTTTTTTTTTTTTTTTTTTTGTTTCTGAAATGGGAATCATGATGTGTGCTTCAGAGAGCTGTTGTGAGGACCAGAGAGATCATGGATGTGGTTTGACCAAAAACTTGAAAAAAATGCTGAGTCAACAGAGAGGCTGAGGTGGGAGCGGAATGTCTATCAGGGAAGCAGTGATGGACATGGCTAGTTATGCAGGGCTGCTTGGCAGATCATTTTGAAGCTTGTGTGCCCAGGAAACGCCTTTCTGATTTTAAAGAAAATCTACATTTTTCTCCTTGTGTCTTTGCTAGATGGCTGATGGGAGGCTGCAGCGGAGTTAGTTCCTCAAGCTACTTCTTGGTGTCCTAGTGGTTATTATAGAGCTGCCAATTATAATACAGATTGGCCCTCATGGGAGGCCAGAGGCTGTCTTAATACTAATCCTGGAACTGTGGTACCCAGTATGGTAGTCACCACCCACAGGCGTCTGTTTCAACTTAAGCCAACTGAACTTAGAGAGAATTAAGAATTTAGTTTCTTAATCACACTAAGCCACATGTTAAGTATTAGTGTCACGTACGGCTCGTGGCTGCCATACTGGACAGCATAGACGTAGAATGTTCCCATTGTTGCAGAAAGTTCGGTTGAATGGGCTGTTCCAGAAGGATCTGGCAACACTAAAGCTGAGCAAGTTATCAGAGTCTGTCTAGACGGATTGTCACTTGCACCAAGAAAGGGACTGAGGTCTACAGAAGGACAGTTGTCCTGGCAGCCGGTGTGCTCAAAGTACCCAGGGGGTGCCTTGAGGCACTTAGGTCATCAGCTGACACCCTGAGGACAGAGGCCAGTGGCTCAGGGTGTTTCTGGAAGGGCAGAGAGTCCCCTCTTCCTGGACCCTTAGTATGTCAGGATGGGGTGGAGACAGGGGTAGGGAGAAAGGTTGATGCCCACCTGGGGAAGGACAGGAGGGGCTGGTTGCTTGCTCAGGTTAAACACACTGGCTATTGATGGCTCCTCTTGGGCAGGACCCTGCCATCCGCATCCTTAGCGTTTGCTGAGTCACATGGTGTAATTCTGTGCCATGACTCTGAGGTCCCTTGCATTGAGCTCTGCAGGTGGGATGGCCTGGCGCACCAAAACTCAGGTTGACTCTTATTCTGGCAGAATAACATGGAGACTCAGCAGTTGGACGGTCTTGGGGTCAAAGCTGCACTCTGCTACCTCAGGGCTGGGAAGCCACGTGTGGGCCACTCAAACTGTTTGAGCTTCAACGTCCTCCGCTGTAAAATGAGCATAATACTGACAGTCACCCCATCTTAGGATTGTGGAAACATTTAGACCATTTAGATGCACCAGGGGTGTCTAGTACAGGGCTGAGCCTCAAGGAGTGCTCAATAAATATTATTAAATACGATTACTAGAAGTGGTTTCATTTGCAAGACTTCCCACTATGGCCCAATTTGATTGTTGTCTGACTTGTACAGTCTTGATGTGACTTGACATCCGCCCTCATGCCTTTTTCCTCTGGAAACTATTTCCCTGGCTTTGGCTGGCACCTGGAGCAGTTAACACACAGCTTGGACAGTGAGGCAGGTTGGGAACCTTGTGAAAGTTTGAGACTGAGCCTAGAATCTCTTATACTGATCCCTGAGTAACAGGTCTGCTGTCATTATCACCATGGGCTATTCCTTAGCCCAAGGCTGCAAAGAGTAGCAGCTAAAGAGGAACCCTGTTCTAATTTAGGAGGACATCGGCCACAGTGTTCCCACGGAAGGCTCTTGCCAACAAAGGGCAGATAGGACAGGGGTGCCAACGTGTGTGCATTAACATCCACAGTTTATACATCACTCCAACCAGGGGAAATGCAAGCCACGCACAAATCCTTCCATGAGGAGGGTGGAGGATGACCTACATGGCCAACACAAGCGCATTATGGAAGGAAAGAAATTCCAGAATGAGTGGCACCCAAGGGGCCAAGATTTCTATGGCTTGCCTTTCATTATAGGGGCCTGGGAAGTCATGTCATATGACAAGAGATTTTAGTCCTCACCACACCGTCCTCCCACTGTGGGCACCAGGTAGTCTAAGGGCAAGGATGTGGAACACTTCAGTCTAACAGGGTGTCCCTTCTGCTCTCTAGAAGGTAAAGATGGCCCAAACAACTCACTTCTTAATTATTTCACTTGGTCATTTTTTCATTTGCTCATTTCATTATCATTCATTCATTGGGCATGTAGCGAATTATACTTCTATCAGTTTTTTCAACTGTGAAATGGGAGTCCTAGAGGAACCCAACTTGCTTGGCCATGGCAAGGATTAAATTAAGTGCACAAAGCCGGAAAATAGGGTGTGCACCTGATAGTGGTTATCAGCAGGAGTGGCATGAAGGAGGTACTGTGTCAGGCAACGGAGCCGCAGAGAGTTAAGGCCAACTCTGCTCCAGAGGAGGGCTCAGTCTAATGGAGGAGATGATAAAGTCCTGGAGGAATCATGTTCTGGCTATGCTAGAAGTGGTGAAGTGGTGACTAAATTTATATGGGAGAGGATGAGGCACTTTCAGAGTAGAGGGGCATTTCCATGGGGTTTTGAAGGATGGATAAGAGCAAAGGGCAGATGTTGCTCCCTGAAGGGAGATCACCATGGATGAAAATGAAGAAGCCAACACAAAGTCTCTCTAGCCCCTCTCTTTAGCCCTTGGGTTGAGGGCTGGACAGACGTACCAAAACGAACTCTTGTTTGTCACCCGGCCGGTAGGTCCTAGTGCTCAATGTTCTGTCAGCCCAAACAGGACTGAGAACCTGCATGTTATGACCTGAGAGCCAAGCCGTCTTAGCTTTGAACTTTATACCTTGTCACTGCATTGATCACAGGCTGTTGCCTGTGCTCCTCCTAGGCCTGACCTACTTGGTGGACTCATAGACGGCCTCCACTATCCCAATGCCCATCTAAAATAGAATCTTCCTATCCCTTCTGCAGTTCGATCAGAAAAGGCTGCCTGACACTGGGCAGAGGAATCTGGGGATCTGAGCAGGGAAAATCCCTTGCCTATAGTTCCTAAGTGGGGAAAGCAGAGGCAAGAGCAGAGTTCAGGTCAGTCTTGTTCTAAAGCCACAGAACTCGGGTATTCACACCTACAACCCTCCACTTCACAGCCCCCTCCTTCTTCTGCCCAAAGACCCTTCCCTCCATTCACTAAGTGCCTACTATGTGCCAGTGACCACTACATGTCTGTCAGCTTGCTGTGCTGTGTATGTGGGGGTTGCATGTTGCTGTGATGCTGAAAGCTATGCCACTGGTATCTCACATACCAGCAGGGCCACTCATGATGGACAGGTTTCAGCTGAGCTTCCAGACTAAGGCAGACTAGAGAGAAGGATCTGGCAGCCCACTCCCAAAATAATTAGCCATTGAAAACCTTATGAATAGCAGAGAAGCACTGTCAAATATAGTACAGGAAAATGAGTCCCCGGGCTAGAAGGCATTCAAGAAATGACTGGGGAAGAGTTGCCTCCTCAAAGTAGAGTTGACCTTAATGATGGGAATGGAGTAAAGCCCCTGGGACCTCCTTTTGATGATGTGGCACAACTTAAAATGAGGAGAAACACAGTGCCTGCAACATTAGGCTCAAACATAAAAACCATGTGCGTGGCATAGTGTTGGGTAGTGTTTTGTTCTGCTGTACGTAGCGTAGGGTCACCATGAGTGGGACTCGACTTGATGGCGCCTAACAACAACAACAATGTGCCAGGGATGCCTTTAGATTCTTGGGATGAATGTGAATTGAAGGATGTCCGGGCCCTTGTGTCTTCTGTTCTAATGGGCAGCGCACGGCAAAGCTTCTCCCTACCTTCACAGGGTTGAGTGTGACTTCGGATGTCTGATGAGTAGGTGAGCCAAGTTAGTGCAGGGCTCCGCGAGGGACACAAACATGGTGCCTGATGGCGAAGGAGGCGGGGACCCTCTTTGCCCCTGGTGCCTCTGGCAGCAGATGACATAGACCAGAGCCCAGAGGAGGAAGCGGGAGCATCCTGGTACCTTGGGCTGGGGCAGCCTCAGGCCATCTGCCCCAGGGAACCGGCTCTGCACATAGGATGCCAGAGACGGTGGTCCTCCTCCCCGTCCCCAGGGATGTGGACTGCTCTCTCCTGCTGTGGGGACTCTGTCTGCAGGGCCTCCCAGGGCCTGACTCTTGGATCAGTGTCTTTGGTGTCCAGCTGGTGGATCAATGCTCCCCAGAAGTTCTTTGACCTGTGTCTCTGTGCCAGGCAGAATTAAGCCCCACCCCCAATCTCTCTCCTAATGATCACAACATGGTGTGGGCCTGTTGGCTTTTTTTTTGTGTGTGTGTGTGTGGTACTAGGGGTTGAACCCAGGGCCTCGCACCTGCATGCTTTGCAAGTGCTGGACCACTGAGCTGTGCCCCCAGCCCATTTTTTTAAAACTTTTTTTGAGACAGAGTCTCGCTAAGTTATGCACACTTCCTCTGGTCTCGAACTTGCGATCTTCTTGCCTCTGCCTCCTGAGCCGCTGGGATTACAGGTGTGCGCCACTGGGCCCAGCTGGCTTGTTGGCTTGTCTCCCAGCCAGTCTGGGACATCTTGAGGGAAGAAATGATGCTAGGTTCATCCCTGTTGCCTAGCACTTAGTTGGACGCAGAAGTAGAAGGTATAGAATAAATATCTCTTCCACCAAAGAACAAGCGATGGAGCTCCCTGAGGGCAGCAGCTACATCGAGCTCTTTGTACCCCTCCCTTGGCCATATCCACCCTGCTGCGCCTGGTGCAGACTGAGAGCCTGAGAAATGCTTATGGAATAAATGATTATTTTAATTACTCAATGAGTCACCACAGGGTTCCTTTAAATAGCATTTATTCTGGGGCATTTAAATGTTCATTTATAAATAATTAACTATGTCACCAGGAGGCTTGGAGAGAGGGGATGTAAGGAGATGGAAAGGCTGGCAGGAAAACTTTGGGCTACAAGGTTAGGCAGGACAGCGGAGAGGAAAGGAGGGGCCCGGAGCTGATGTCCTGCCCACAAGACCCTGCCTAGCCCAGGGCCTCAAGCTCCTGCAGCTGTCGGCAAAGGGAATCATTGTTTTTGCTTTACTTGTTTCTTGGGGTGGTGATGAGGATCACGTGTACTAAGCATCCTTTAAGGATGGGGGTACAATGAGCAGCACGTGGCTGTCTTCAAAGGGCTTAGGGTCGAATGAGTCAGCAGCGGTAGACTTGGCACTGACAGCCTCCATGAACCACACTTCTGGTATTTGCACCTGCGTAGTTCTCTCCCTTTCCCCGTCCCCCTCTCCGAGGTTGATCAGGTGACTCGCTTGGGCCAATAGACATTAGCGAATATAATACAAGCAAAGGCTTGCTATCGATGTGCGCCTGCGCAAAGAGGCTTCCCTTGGAACGCTTCCCTCGCTCTGGGAAGCCAGTTGTCTTGCTGTCAACAAGCCAGAGGCCAGTCCCCTGAGTGGCGAGGGCCAAATGGAGAGAGAGCGCCCTGCAGTGTTTCAACCCCGGCATGGTGCCCAGCCAATCACCAAGGGTGTGAGTGACCCCAGCAACAACCCGAAGAGCAGAAGAACCGCCCATTCGAACTCAGGTACAGAACTGTAGGAGTAATAATGTATCGTGGATGGTCTAAGTGCAAAGTTAAGTGTCAATATACAATATACACGATACATGACGGAACACGCGTGACTGCGCAGTCTACCAATGGGAAGTGCATGCCGTTGCTGGTTTTAAAATGCATTCCTAGAGGAAGCTTGTGGGAGTCGGGAAAGCCGAACAAATGTAAGCTGGTGGGAAAATATATCACTAGAGGTTTTTATTTACTGAAAGTTTATAATGTGCCACCTGACTCAGCAATATTAATAATGATAATAGCTCCCATTGAGGTTTTTTCTAGGTACTGGGCTCATTTAATCCCCAAAACTACTCCATCAGGCAGCACTATGCAGATATGTATTTTTTATATTCAGTAATCCCTTGGTGTCTGCAGGGGACTGGTTGGAGGATCTATGGATATGCTCACGTCCCTCACATAAAATAGCATGGTTTTGCATATAGCTATACACATCCTCCTGTATACTTTAAGTCATCTCTAGATTACTTATAATACCCGATACAATGTAATGCTATGGAAATAGTTGTTTGTTATTTAGGGAATAATGACAAGCAGAAAGTTTTTACATATTCAGTTCAGATAAATTAAAGAATATTTTCCAGCTGTGGTTGGTTGAATCTACAGGTGCGAAGTGCATAGATAAGAAGCGCCCAGGATATAAAGGACCTGAGGCTCAGGGAGCTTAGGTCACTTGCCAGTTGCTACATGGCCCCAGTGGTGGGGCTGCCTCTTGTACCTCAAGACGGTGGCCCCTGGCCAGCAGCCTGCGCCCCACCTAGGAGCTGGTTAGAAATGCAGAGTCCCACCCCCGCCACCAGCATGGCCCCACTGAATCCGAATCTGCGTGCTAACAAGATCCCCAGGCGATGGGATGCGTGTGCACGCTCGGTGCGAGAGGTGCTGATCCGGACCTTGCTGGAGCTGCTGCTTGGCACATTAAGTTAATGAGCTCCCGGGTGAGTCTCGCGCTTGTTATGGTTGGCAGCCACAGGCCCCGGGGAGCAGCCTTGCGAGACTCTCCCGACATGGAAGTTAGCCAGGTTGGGCTAAGGGTGCAAGTGCCATGAAAATAAGGAGCCTTTGGGTGCTTGGCAGACTTGAGTTTGAAGGCTCCCCTGCCCCTTGTTGATTGTGGCAAACAGCAGGTTGTTTCATACCGTCTTATCTTGTTCGTCTGGAAAGTGGGTGCGGTCACACCTAATTTAGCTCACCTCCCCGCCTCTGATTCCATCCAGCGGAAGGACTTTCCGTTCTTGGGTTTGGGCCTGGAGTTTTGTCACTCATATGTGCTGACAGGAGCCCAGCTAGCATTGTGATGTCAGGAGGTACAGGACCTGGTCCCTCCCCACTGCCTTCACTGGGCGTGAGATGGCAGTGCGGCTGCATCCCCTTGACTGGGCCTTTGACCGCCCACGATGAAACCTGGCGACTCCCGTGCGCATGTGTGTATGTGCGCATGCGTGCCCGCTGGGCGGGGAGGAGGAGAGGGCTCCTAGGCGTTGTATGGCCTTTCTCCTCAGTTTTGGAGGTGATTTCTAAGCCCACTAAGAACTCTTAGTTGTGGGAAATGGTTTTAACCACGTTACTTTTCTTTTTCCTGAGGGCTGGGAAACAAGTAAAGGAAATTTGAAAGTGGAAAAGTGTGGAATTCCAAGCCTAGGTGATAAATGAGCAGAGAAGGTGCTGTGTGGATCAAGGTGGGAGTACCTTCTGGGCCTCCCTCCGCCCATGCTGAAGGTGGCGGATGAGCGCTGGTGTGCTGGGCAGAGGCCAAGCAGGGCTGGAGTGGCAGAGCAGGCCCTGCTTTCTATGTGCATGGCTTCAGCAGGGGCCCTCTAGAGAGACTGGAGGGCGCCAGCAGACCTGAAGTGACACAAAGAATGCCTCTTAGAGTCCTGATTGGCTTCTGAGGATCTGCCTGCTGGGAAATTTTCCTGGTAGGAGGGAGAGGTGAGAAGTGAGGGATGATTTAGAACATTACTAACCTGCTGTGTGATCTTGGGCAAGACTCCTCCCCTCTCTGGGCTTTGCTTTCTCTTCTGCAGAACTGGAGCTTTTGGCCATGTCTGCAGCTTTCCAGTGGTGGTGCTGTGCAGATGCCCACCCTGGAGGTTGCCATTTGGGTGGTCTGGGCAGAGGTCTGCATGTTGGCATGTTTTAGAATCTCCCTAGACTTATATTGCCCGCAGCTGTAGCCCTGTGGCATCCAATCCTATCAGGTCTCAGAAGCTAAGCAGGGTCGGTCCTGGTTAGTACTTGGATGGGAGACCGCCTGGGAACACCAGATGCTGTAGGCTTGGGAGACAGATCCGGCAACCCACTCCCCAATTGAAAACCCTGTGGACAGCAGAGAAGCACTGACAATAGTGTTTTGCCTGTTGTACACAGGGTCGCTATGAGTCAGATAGCGACTCAATGGCACCCAACAACAACAACAACAACTAGACTCATAAACAGTGGTGCTAGATGATCATTCCTGTTTTGGATTAGTAGGATTTGGAATTCACTTGGTTTCACATGTGTTATCTCATATAATTGTCACAGGAAGAGGTGGGTGGGGTACTGAGCTGGTCTTCAGTTCAGAGATGGTGGTATTGGCACTGCCAGAGTTTACGAGATCCATCCAAGGCCACGCAGAAGAAATGGAGCAGAGCTGGGGTTCAGAAGTGGAAGTTCAGATTCTAAACTCTGGGCTGCTTTCGTGACATCAGCTGCCCCATGCAGAGCCTCTTCCAGCTCAAGCAACCATGGAACGTTCACTGCCACAAGGGCTGGACATTCTCCAGGGCAAGAGTTATAGTGTTGAATCATGACCATAATAATAGTGCAATAATTTATATTTATTGGAGCCATGAGAGTTGGACCCCTGAAATAAATTCATTCCTACAGCTGTCCCGGCATCCCTGCCAGAGAAATGTGTTACCTTTGGCTTCACAGATGAGAGAGTTGAGGCACAGAGAGGGTGAGAAATCTGCCCCAGCTCACACAGCTGGTTCATGGTGGAGCTGGGGCTTGAACCTGGTTTGTCTGATTTGCAAAGCCCAGGCACCTGTACCCCTGTACCACACTGCCTCCCTTTGGAAGAGTGGCAAGATCCAAACTTTCCTGCCACCCACTGAACCTCTTGCCTTGCAAAGGACTGCCAGTCACTCTTGGGTCTTGATGGATTTCTGTTTCCTTTGCTGGCAAAGCTCAGCTGAGCTGTGTGGCTCGGATTCAATTACACAATCGAAAAGACAAACAAATTAAAAGAGGAATGTGGCTCTGTAAATAGCTTCCTTAATGACTCTGAGGACCGAACTGCCTCTCTCCTTATGCTGGCTCAGCCCTCGCTGTGTCGGCTGCCTGGATTTTCTGACCAGCACGGCAGAGCCTCAGCTCATGTAGATGGGCAGGTCCAGTTCATGGCCAAGGCCGGACTGGACAGGCCTTAGATTCACTCACAGGCTGCTTGAAAAGGACCCTTGGTGTGTGTTTGAACCCAGAGTTTCTAAAAACTTGGTTGCACATTGGGAGTCTAGTGCTGGGAGTTTGTTCTGAAGCCCCACCTGCAGACCTGGTTCTCCAAACTTTGAGGTTGGCCTGGGAACCTGCCAACGAAACCGTGTTTCGGGATTGCCTCAGGAGTGGGTTGCCACGTCCTTGTCCCATTTTTGTGGTGCTGGGAATCGAACTTGGGACTTCAGAGACTGCAGAGCAGCGCTCTACCAACTGAGCTAAATCCCAGCCCCATTAATTTCCTAGGGCTGCCTTAACAAAGTACCCCAAAGTGGGTGACTTGGGATTTATTCTCTTATAGCTCTGGAGGCTGAATGGTCAAAATCCACGTGGCAGTGGGGCCCTGCTGGCTCTGTGGGCTCTCAGGAAGAGCCATCCTGCCTTATTCCTAGCTTCCGGAGGTGGCTGGCGAACACTGGCCTTCCTTGGCTTGTGGATGGGTCGCTCTGATCTCTGCCTGTCCTCTCATGGCCTTCGTCCCTGTGTGTTCACATCTGAGTCTCATTTTATAAAAACACCAGGCATTGGATATAGCATCCACCCCAACCCACTGCATCTGCACCTTAACTGCAGATGCTCCTTGGCTTATGGTGGTGTTGTTGGCTTATGGTGGGCTATAAATGGAAATTTGCCTGTTTCCCTGCAGTATAGCAACACCAAACATTGTCGAGAGCCAGTTGTTGATCTTTGTGGTCTCAGGGCTGACAGAGGGCTGTGGCTGCTACCACCACTTGGCCAATGTCATGAGAAGACTGAGCTACAAATCACCAGCCCAGGGATAGTTCCAAATTCAAAATTTGAAGATCGGCTTCTACTGAATGTATATCACTTTTACACCATTGTAAAGCTGAAAAGCTCTGGAATTTAGCTCAGTTGGTGGAGCACCGCTGTCAGTCTCTGAGGTCCTGAGTTCGATTCCCAGCACTACAAAAATGGGAGAAGGACATGGCAGTCCACTCCTGAGGCAGTCCTGAAACAGTCAGCCATTGAAAACCCTACAAAGGTCGCTATGAGTCGGACACAACTCGACTGCACCTAACAACAACACAGAGTGAAAAATGGTGAGTCAAACTGTTCTGAGTGAGAGATTGTCTGTGGTTATATCTGCAAAGAACTTTATTTCCAAGTAGAGTCACACTCTGTGCTTGCATGAATCTTGGGGGGACCCCATTCAATCCACAACACCAGTAATGTATGCCTACATCCCCAACTCTCTAAATGGGAAGGCTCTTCTTCATTTTCATGGCTCAGGGAAAAGCCACCTCCTCAGAGAAGCCCTCCCTGACTGCTCCGTGTACACTGAGAGTTTTTCACTCAATCATTCACACAGTAGGGCTGTTGTCTGTCTGCATCCTCAGACACAAACTCCTTGGCGACTGGGGCGGGGTCAGTCTCATTCCTCTGGTGCCAAAGCAGCCATGACATGAGGGCAGTGGGTGCTGGTTGAAGGGTGAAGGAGGCAAGAACCTTTGGCATCAAAGTGTAGCCACATGGGAGGAACCAGGAGGTGTGGTTCCTGTCCTAGCCCTCACCTACCCAGCTGTGTGACCTTGGGAATGTTCTGGGAACTTGAGGGCTCCAAGAGCCTCATTGGCAAGAGGGGGCCTCGTGAGAATCTCTCCAAGGACCTTTGTTTCCAGAAGGGTTTGCCACCATTTCCACTGTCTTGCCATGTCCCCATGTCAAAAGCCCCTTCCGAGTAGGTGGCCTCTTCTGCTGGGCTTCCCTCGGGGGGTGGGGGGCCTCTGCATCCAGTTTTCCATTGAACTAATTGGGATGCTTTTGCTTTGCTTTGCTTCCTCCCTCCCTCTTTCTTTCTTCCTTTCTTCCTTTCTTTTTTGTAGTACCGAGGGTTGAACCCAGGGCCTTGTGCCTGCATGCTCTGCAAGTGTGGACCACTGAGCTGCACCCCCGGCCCATTTTTTTTTTACTCTTTGAGACAGGGTCTCGCTAAGTTACTCAGACTGCCTCTGGTCTTGAACTTGCGATCCTCCCGCCTCTACCTCCTGAGCCGCTGGGATTACAGGTGTGCGCCACCGTGCCCGGCGCTTTTGCTTTTCTTAGCACTTATAAGTACTCTTTCCCGCACCTCCTCCAGGCTCCCGATCATTTTTTTCCCCTTCCCTTCCCAACTCTGCTGTTATGAAGTGAGGTCAGGTGCTCACGGGTACCCAGTGAGTCTAATTATCTGGGAAAGTAATTAACATTTCTAATAGAAACCGCCACTGCTCATTTTCATCGGGGCCACCCAAAAGCAATAAGGTAAAAGAGTTTTGTAATTAAAGACTCGTTATTGTGGGCTCCCCGTTCCATTCTGCAGCTAATAAGTCTTTGCAGGGGAAATGAGCGCACGGAGCTTCATGGGGACGGACGGGGTCCCTGCTGGAAACCCTCACATTGTTTTTTTCTCCTGCTCAGTTCCCCTCTTCATCTGGGGACTCATCTTGCGGCTTCCTCCCTCTTCTCTTCGAGAAAGGCTCGTTTTGAAAGGGAAGACAGCAGCTCATCAACATGATCAGTGCATGCTGTGTGCATGTACTGGAATATCACACCGAATCCCATGAATACGTACGATGTCAATCCAAAAGAAAATTTGACAAAATGCTTGGCTGTGAGGCTACATTATCAGGTGTACCGACATCTCTGTGGCAGTGGGAGGGGCTGGCGCAAGAGCTGGTGGGGGAGCTCTGGGGTCACACAGACAGGAGCAGAAGTGGGATGTGGGGTAGCAAGTACCATAGTTTTGCCTGGCTTTGTTGTACAATCTGGGCAGATTTATGACATTTTCTAAAGTGGTTCATGCTTAAGAAGTGGACACTTACCTGGGCTGTGAAGCTGACATTCAAAGGAAAACAGTGATTATTCTTGCGGTTTAACTTTATTGAGCACTTATTATGTGCCGGACTCTTCTGGGCGTTTCACAGAGATTGATTTATCTGATTGGCATAAAAGTCCTGTGAGGTAAAGTGTATTGATTATCTTCATTTTCTGTAGGAGGCAATGGAGGCATGGAGATGTTAGGTAACTTGCTCAAGGTCATGCACTAAGTAATTGGGAGGTCCCAGCTGTGCTCTTACACCCTCTCCTACAGTCTCATGACATTGCCTGCTATTTCACCAGCAAAGGCTGCTGCTGAGGGGTGCAGATCTGTGACCCATGTTTGGGAAGGGGCACTGCAAGGGCCCAGCTGGGATTCTCGCTACCCAGGCGAATGGCCGAGAAGCCAGGTCACAGAAGTAGATCTTGTCTGAGGATTTGAGGCATCGTGCTAGAAAGCCACATGACCACAACCATGGGGCGTGGAATAAAGAGAACAGGCTCTGAGGGACACCTCAGTGTCCTGCCACTTGGTGGCTGTGTTACCCTGGGGAAGTTAACTTCTCCGTTTCTTTTCCCTTCCAAATGAGAAACCTCGTAAAGCGCTGGCGATCCTCAATTAAGATAATCTTGAAAAACACCTGGTGCATAGGAGGGGTTCATTCAATTAGCAACCCTTTCTCTCTCTCTTGCGCCTTCTGTGTTTAATGCTTATTCAGAAAATAATTTTTATTTTCTGGTTTTTGTTTTGCCTACTGACTGTGGAATAAAAACTGTGTTAGGCTGGGGAAGAGAGAGGTAAGGAAGTCAAGATCTTTGACTTCCTGGCACTTGTAGATTTTGGAGATGGAAGATAATAAGGAAGAAAATCGCCCTTATGTACCAGAACATCAAGCAGCCAACATTCCCCTGTGGGAGCTACGGGAGGGGGATGTTTGCCGGTTTATCTCCAAGGTGCCGCATCTATGACCATCAGTGGTTATTCTTGGTTGGTTTGAGCGTCAGCAGCTGAAGACCTTGGTGGAAGTTGCCCTACCCATAGGCACTGTGCTGTGGGTAACGGGTCTGGGGAAAGAAGGAAGTGAGAAGAGAAGGGCTGTGGCTTGGCCCCCACTGAAGACAACAAACAAAAGAAAGCAGGGGAAGGGAAAGAATGGGACTTGGAAGAGCAATGGGGCCCTGAACCTGGGAACAGGAAGTGAGGGTGGGAGTGCAGAGGCATTATCAGATCCCTATATCCGTATACAGCAGGCATCCCACAGTGAATGTGGATGTGTGGAGCTGTAGGTTTGCTTATCTCCTCCAAGATTTAGCTTTTGCATCTGCAAGAAGAGTATCAGCTCATGCATCAGTTATCAGTGGCTGCGTAACAAATTGCTTCAAAGCTTAGCTGCTTCCGACATTTCCTAACAAATTGCTTCAAAGCTTAGCTGCTTCCCACATTTCCTGTTTGCAGGTTTCTTTGTGTGAGGGAGTTGGGTGTGGCTTCACTGGGGACTCTCATGAGGCTTTACGTTTGGTGCCAGGGTAGGTGAGAGCCATGCCAAGACTAGACAAAGAGAGGAGGCACTTCCTGGCTGACTCATGTCATCGGTAGGAGTGGATGCCTCCCAGGCCACTGGGCAGAAAGCCTCTGTCTCCACCTGGCTTGTTGGCTGGAGGTCTCCCTCTGTTCTTCTCCTGCTGGGCCTCTCCATTGGGGCAGCACATGCCACGACAGCTGCTTCCACCAGAGTGAGCCACTGAGAGTGAGAGAGGGAGGTCATAGTCTTTTGTCAGCTAATCTCACAAGTGACATCGCATCATGTTTGCTGTATTCTGGTCCTAGGACATGAGTCACCAGGTATGGCCCGAGTTCCAAGGGAAGAGATTCTAGGAGGCAGGGGTTCATCAGGAGCCCTCTTAGCAGCTGCTGACCACACCTAACTTCCCAAGAGTTGGGTGAGGATCCAGTGAGAAGATTCAGAAGAAACTTTGATCACATTGCCCGGCACCTAGCACCTTTTAGTTGCAGCTCTTCTGAGCTATTATTATTACAGTTTGATAAGTGCCCATTGCTCTGGCTCTTCTGCAGATGATAGTGGAGAAGGAATATACGTGGGAGGACAGAAAAGGGAAGCTGTATCAGTTATTTCTCGCTGCAGTCATGCTGTGTAACATGTGAGCCTAAAATTACAGTGGCATTTCTATAGTAACAGTTATTTCTGCTAAGGGGTCAATGGATTGATTGGAAAGCTTCTGTTGATCTAAATTGGGGGACGTGAGGTTCAGTTCCCATGGCTGTGGTTTGTAGTAGGTCACCGAGGTGGCTTTGCTGGTCTCTGTGGGCCCTCTGGCCATTGGGTAACTCAAGAGGGATAACTGGGCTGCTTTGTCTATGCTCCATGTGGCCCCTTACCCTCCAGCAGTAATAGCCTGGCCTGGCCATCTCAGGGACAATTTCTTAACAGGATTCCAAGCAGCACATACAATTCCATATGGTTTCGAAGCCTGGGCTCCAAAGTGGCCCACCATCCCTTCTGGCTGAAGCGAGCCATAAAGGCCCGCCAAGGTGCAGCGGCTGGAAACCTAGACGCTTGTCCTTGGTTGGAGGAGGTGCAAAGTCACGTTGCAAAGGGCATGGACACAGGGGTGGGGAGAACTGTGGCTACTTTTGCAATCAGTTTACCATAGATTAGGAAATAAAACAGATCTGGAATTTATATGTTACGCTTTCTTAAAATGTTTGGGTAATTCTGAGGGGAAAAATCAGAATAGGTTTTGAGTTGTTGTTGTTGTTAGTGCCACCGAGTAGGGTCCAACTCATAGTGACCCTTATAGGATTTTCAATGGCTGATTGTTTTGGGAGTGGATTGCCATGTCCTTCTCCCATTTTTGTGGGGCTGGGAATGGAACTCGGGACCTCAGAGACTGCAGAGCAGTGCTGTACCAGCTGAGCTAAATCCCAGCCCCAGGTTTTGAGTTTGTTGTTAGGTGCCATAGAGTTGGTACCTGACTCATAGTGACCCTGAGTACAACAGGCAAAACACTATTGTCAGTCCTTCTCTACTGTTCATAGGGTTTTCAATGGCAGATTGACTTTTGGGGGTGGGTTGCCAGGTCCTTTACCCAAGCCTACAGTACCTGGTGTTCCCAGGTGGTCTCCCATCCAAGTATTAACCAGGCTCGACCCTGATTAGCTTCTGAGATCTGACAGAATCAGATGCCATATGGCTATGTCTACAGACTAGGTTTTGAGTTGTTGTTGTTGTTGTTGTTGTTGTTGTTAGGTGCCATCGAGTCAGTATCCAACTCATAGCGCCCCTCATAGGGTTTTCAATGGCTGACTGTTTCGGGATTGACTTGGGAGTGGATTGCCAGGCCCTTCTCCTGTTTTTGCGGTGCTGGGAATTGAAGTTGGAACCTCAGAGACTGCAGCGCAGCGCTCTACCAACTGAGCTAAATCCCAGCCCCTAGGTTTTGAGTAAACATTACTAATTTTGGACTTTAAAAATTTTTTTTACCAATTTATTCTGACATTGTATAAATCTAATGCCATCAATGAAATTCTAAAAATACCCGTTCTTTCACTCATTCATGCCTGTGTTTGATCATGAAGCAAACATCTAGAAATGGGTTGGCAAATATTTTCTATCAGGTTGTACACATTTTAGGCTTTTGGGCTATCCATTCCCGGTGGCAAGTACTCTGTTTTGGCATTGCTGTGGAAAGCAGCCTCTTGTAATAAAAGTTTATTTGTGGACAGCAATGTTCGAATTTCCTAGAATGTTCTAAAAATGTCTTCCGATATTTAAAATGGTAGAAACCAAGCTTGCAGGTTGTTGAACTTGGCCAACAAGGCAGTTTGGGTCTGCAGGTTACCATAGGGCTCAAGGGCAGCCCTGTTGGATCTGTTGCTCTATAAACTGCCAGGCCTCTTTTCTAGGAGCCCTGTCCATCTGCCGTCTCCTTTTATCCTCCAGTATCTTTGATGCAATGGAAAGCGCAGCAACCACAGGGCGCCATTCTGTGGCCCTCGGGGATGAGGAGGCAGTGGCTGTGAAACATTCCTGTGGCTAGTGGCAGGACCCAGCGCAAAAGCAAAATGCTAGGTTCCTTGTTCAGAAATGAAGAACTTCGAGACAGAAATTGCCAAATGGTAAACCAAGGAATGGCCTTGCGTCACGGCACAGGTTATTTGCCCATGTGGCTGACCTTCGGGGGCTTGGGGCTTTGAGCTTATTTTCTTTTCTTCCTTTCTCTTCTGTTTTCCTTTTCTCCTTCCTTCCTTCCTTCTTTGTCTTTCATTCCCTTCCTTCCTTCCTTTCTCTTTCTCTTTGCTTCTTTCCCTTCCTTCCTTTCTCTCTTTGTTCTTTTCTTTTTCCTCTTTCATTCCCTTCCTTCCTCCCTCCCTCCCTTCCTTCTTCCCTTCCTTCCTTCTTCCCTCTCTTCCTTTATTTCTCTTCTTTCTCTTTCTTTCCCCTATTCTTTCTCACTCTTTCTTCCCTTCCTTTTCCTTCCTTCCTCCCTCCCTCCCTTTCCTTATCTCTTTCTCTCTTTCTTTCCTTCTTTCCTTTCCTTCCACTCTTTCTTTGTCTTTCCTTCTTTCCTTTTTCTTCCTCCTTCCCTTCCTTCCTTTCTTTCTCTTTCTCTCCTTTCCTTTCCCTGCCTTTCTTTTTTCTATCCTTTTCTTTCTTTCTTTCTTTCTTCCTTCTCTTTCCTCCTTCCCTTCCTTTCTCTCTTTGTTTCCTTCTCCTTCCTTCCTTTCTTCTTTCCTTTCTCTTTCTCTTCTTTCCTTCCTCTTACTTTCTTTGTCTTCTTTTTCTTTCTTTCTTTCATTCTTTTTCTCTCTCCTTTTCCTTCCTCCCTCCCTCCCTCTCTTCCTTCCTTCCTTTCCCTCACTCTTTATTTCTTTCTTCTCTTTCTTTCTCTTTCTTTCCCTCCTTCCCTCCCTCCCTCCCTTGCTCCCTCTCTCCCTCCCACCTCCCTCCCTTTTAGTGCTGGGATCAAATCCAGGGCTCACTGATGCTGGACACATGCTCTACAACTGAACTCCAGCCCCAGCCCCCTGAGCTTGTTTTCTTGTTACTCTAGTTTGGATAAATGACCATGTGTTGGTGCTTGGTTGCCATCCAGCCCATGGTACTATTGGGAGGTAGTGGAACCTTAGAAGGTTTGCTCTGGTAGAAGAACATTAGGTCATTGGGGGCAGGTCCTGGGAAATGACTTTGGGACTCTAGCCTCTCCCTTCTCTCTCTTTCTCTATCTCTCTCTGTCTCCCTCTCTCCCCCACCCCCGCTCTTTGTCTGTCTGCTGGCTGCTATGAGGCGAGTAGTTTCCTCTGCCACACACTCCTACCATGATGTTGTCCATTGTCACAAGCCCAAAAGCAATGAAGCCAACTGGCCACAGACTGAAATCTTTGAAACTATAAGCCAAAATAAAACTTCCCTTCTTATAAGCTGTTTAACTCAGGTATCTTGTTATAGTAATGGAAAGCAGACTCGTATACTTATATGTTAAACAATCTGGCTAGTAAGTTCTATTTTATAGAGTTATTTTAAGGATTAAGTGAGCTAATATATGCTAACTTTTCTAGCATGTTTCCCATTGTGTAGTAGATGAACAAGAAATGTTTCAGGACATGTTCTGGGAGTAGGCTTTGCCCCTTTTCTGTGGCTGGTGGTTTTAATGCCATTGGCATTATGACAGCAGGAGGTTCAGGTAAAGCAACCACCAAGGAGGATTTGTACTTCTCTTTTTAGCGATTTTTCTGAAGGCTGAGACATCTGTTTGGATAGCCAGTACAAAATGAGTCATTAGGGATTTGGGCTCAATTCAGCATAATTTGGGTCTACCGCACCTGGTCTTCTGTTTATAATATTTCTGTCCTTTTTTGTTGGTTTAATGAGCTAGATCTTACAAATCTCCCTGTGTGTGTGTTTTTTTAGTTCTCCTCCTTCTGCTGCAGTTTGATCAGATTACAGAAGAGCAGCATAGACACATGTCCCTTTAATTACAGCTGTCCCCCTCCCCCAGGCCAGAGCAGGTGTTGCAGAGAATTCCTGGGTGAGTCTTTTTCAAACAGAACTGAACACCACTCACAGAATGGCACGTGGGAGATCCCGTTCTGCCAGGTCTTCCATCAAAGGCACTGTCAAAGCAGTGCTCTTTTCACGTTGGAGTAGGAGCCCTTTCCTGGTCTCTGCTAAAGGTGGACAGAAAGCTCTTTATTTAGAAGTTTGATTGGGATCAACAGGTGTATTCCAAAGATTTGCAAAATAACTTCTTCATTCGAAGGGAGCTAAAGGTGAGGAATTATGACTTGCTGAGAATGTATTTCCCAGAGGAATCCCAGCAGGTCCAGCGAGGGGAACATTGCACCCTAAATTTTCACAAGCCCTGCATGCACTTGACCATCCAGTCTTATCTCGGGTGGCATGTGTCGGTCTGCTCCGTGAGAAGGCAGCGATGCTTGCTTCCAAAGGCGGAGTGCTTGCTACCTCAGCCCTGTCTCTCAGCCTAATCAGTGGCATTTCTTGCACATTTATTATGAGCCAGCTGCTTCTCGTGCATGATCTAATTCCCATAATTACCTAATTTAACTCCCACCTGTAGCTCATGCTCAGGATATGACTATGATTCCTTTCTGACAGATGAGGAGAGGGAGATTTGGCCAAGACAGTGAATTGGGATGAAAGCGCAGGTTGGCCAGTTTTCATTCATTCTTATTTCATTGGGGTGAAAACCATGCAATACTATAATTGTTAGGTTGTTGTTAGGTGCCGTCGAGTTAGTATCTGACTCATAGCGACCCTCATAGGGTTTTCAATGGCTATTTGGGGATTGCCTTGGGAGTGGATTGCCAGGTCCTTCTCCCATTTTTGCGGTGCTGGGAATTGAACTCGAGACCTCAGAGACTCAGAGAGCGCTCTACCAACTGAGCTAAATAATTAGTCACTCATTTAAAAATGATTTGGTGAACTTGTTGTTGTTGTTTGGTGCAATCCAGTCAGTTTTCCGACTCATAGTGACCCTGCGTACAACAGGTGAAACACTATTGTCAGTGCTTCTCTGCTGTTCACAGGGTTTTCAATGGCGGATTGATTTTTGGGAGTGGGTTGCCGGGTCCTTCTCCCAAGCCTACAGCACCTGGTGTTCCCAGGAGGTCTCCCATCCAAGTACTAACCAGGCCCAACCCTGCTTAGCTTCCGAGATCTGATGGGATCGGATGCCACAGGGCTACAGCTGCAGGCTTGGTGACCTTAAGTGTATTTAAAACTGTACAGCCACCACCTCTGTCTAGTCCTAAAACATTTTTATGAGCCCCAAAGGAAGCCAGTTACCTACTGGGCAGTCGCCACTCCTAGTCCTTCCTCTCAGCTGCCAGCAACTCTCAGCCTGTGTCTTCTCAGTGGATTTAGACTGGCCAGCTTTGAACTGGAATATAATACTGACAGCCAACGTCTATTTTGTGCTTATTGTATGCCAGACACTGTTGTGGGAACTTGGCCTGTGTTGTTTCATCTCATCTTCTCGATCCTAGGCCACAAGCACTGTTACTTCTGTTTTATAGATGAGAAAATGGAGGCACAGAGAGGTCCAGAAAATTACCCAAGGTCACACAGCTACCAATAGCAGAGCTTTGGTTAAAACCCTGGCGTTCTGCCTCCAGACCCTCTCTCGAACCCATGAGATGCACTACCTCTCTGGGGTTTCATTCCTGTCCTGAGAAGTTACAGCATTACAGTAGCAGCAAGTCCCCACTCTGTACATTGCAGCTTAGACACAGCACGGTTCAGCAGCGCAGCCCTGGAAGGTGACAGATGAGGCCGTCTCCTTCACTGACCTGAACCTGAATCCTAACTCCAGCTGTAAAACACTGTGCTAAGAGCGGCAATGTGCCTGCAGCCGTTGCCCTGTGGAATCTGATCCTGTCTGATCTCGGAAGCTAAGCAGGGTCGGGCATGGTTAGTACCTGGATGGGAGACCGCCTGGAAACACCAGGTGCTGTAGGCTTGGGACAAGGACCTGGCAACCCCCTCCCAAAAATCAATCTGCCATTGAAAACCCTATGAACAGGAGAGAAGCACTGACAATAGTGTTTCCCCTGTTGTACAAAGGGTCGCTATGAGTCGGATACCGACTCGACGGCACCTAACAACAACAACAACAACAACAACAACAACAACAAACAAGAGCGACAATAGAGAGATGTACCAAAGTCCGTGGAAACCCAGAGAGGAGCAAGATTAGTTCTGTCTGGGGAGCCCAGAAAACAATCTGCTTCTCTTATTTCTGTATTCCTTTACATAAGAATAAAATCTAAAATGACCTTTTATGTATCAGGGAAGGAAAAAAGATCTTATAAAATCAGTTGGAATTTTAGTGGTGGGTGAAAACTACACACACACCCTGAGTTAGCTGTGTGACCCGGGGCTGATTGCTTCACCTTTCTGAGCCTTCATTTCCTCATCTTTAAAATCAGGATCATTTGACATAAAAACTACATAAAGTCCCCGGCATATTGTAATACTGTAACACAAAATCTTAATAAATGTTTTGATGCCCCACCAAGTGCTATTATCAGGAAGATAACTGATAAACTTCTTCATACTAAGGTATTAAAAATAACAATAATAACTTGTTGTTGTTGTTACGTGCCGTCCAGTTGGTATCTGACTCATAGCAACCCTATGTACAATAGGTGAAACACTATTGTGCTTCTCTGCTATTCATAGGGTTTTCAATGGCTGATTGTTTTTTAGGAGTGGGTTGCCAGGTCCTTCTCCCAATGATAACATGTATCGAGCTCTTATTATGTGCCAGGCACTATTTTAAGTGCTTCATACCTGTATCTTAATTGTTGCCTTGGAAAATGCTCCCTTTTTAAAAACCATGCTTAAAAAACC
The DNA here is from genome assembly GCA_007922755.1 of Pedetes capensis. Taxonomy (NCBI): domain Eukaryota; kingdom Metazoa; phylum Chordata; class Mammalia; order Rodentia; family Pedetidae; genus Pedetes; species Pedetes capensis. The sequence goes on from VMDO01001977.1 coordinate 148,210, forward strand.
CCAAGTGGCGGAGTAACATCTCACAAACTAAGGCTCTGTGGGGAAGCCTGGTCCTGTGACTTGGTCTGTGAAAAATACCGAGAAAAGCAGCAGCTGATGTAGTCAGTGAGGTTAGGGACCCTGTGCACTCTATACTTACAGATGGATCCCAGGTGTGCTGCATGCTTGGGTCATGCAGAGATGGCGGATAGACACCCATGCCAGGCATCAGCTCGCCAGCTTCTGATAGAAGGGGTCTGGGGCTCTCCTGGCATCTGCCTGCTTTTAGCTCCCTGGGGAAGCCCAGTGGGCAGCAGAGTGAGAACTAGCCTTTGGGCTCCCTCTGGAAATGTTACCGTGCTCAGGGGCACATCCTAAACTGTGAAGTGTTCATACAGTCTTTAAATTTCCATTTCCCTATCGTATTTTTGCGTGAACTCAACCAAATGCCATTTGGAAATCCTTCTCTTCATCCTTGCCTTCCCTCCTCTGTTGGAAACTTTGAAGCATTTAATTGCTAGAGGCTCCCTCGACCCCTGTCCTTTACCCCTGACCTTCTGGGTGCCATTGCTTGTGTCTCCCGCTCCACTCTGTGAACCTGTCAGGCTCTCTCCTGCCCCTGGGCCTTGGGACCTGCCTTCCCTCCCTGGTTATCCCCACAGCTCATTCTCTTTGCCCTGCTGGTGTTGACCTTTTTGTTGACTTTGCACTAAAATCTTTCCTAGTTTCTCAATTTGAAGCCTCTGCCCTCTTTCCTGACACCTCTACTCCACAACAACCTTCCTTGTTTTATTTTTTTTCTACATTGACCTTACCATCTAATAATATACTTGCATTTTAATCATTTGTTATCTGTCCATCTCTGCTGACTGGCTCCCCAAGGGTAGGGTTTTGTGCCATCCTCAGCATCTAGAGTGGATTCTGGTAACCAGCAGGTGCTCAATAAATGTGTATGGACTGTGTGGATGGATAAATGAATGAACGTGTGGAAGTATGGAGAATAAAATGATTACCCATCCGGTCTGATGAACGTTGGCATTTTGTTCTGTCTCCCTGAGTTCATTCTTTTCTATGGAAAGGAAAAGCTCTAGGTACCCGTGGAGACCCCCATGTTCACCTCCCCAGCTCCTGTCCCTTTCCTGTCTCCCTAGAGCTGACCCTATTCTGATGTTGATGAGCAGTCTCCCAGCCCATGCTTTTGTGCTTATGTATGAATCTGGGATTTTTTTTTTTTTTTTTGTTATTGGGTGTTGAACCCAGGGCCTTGCACTTGCCTGCTCTGCAAGTGCTGGACCACTGAGCTGCACCCTCAGCCCATTTCTTTACTTTTTGAGACAGGGTCTCCCTAAGTTATGCAGACCGCCTCTGGTCTTGAACTTGCGATCCTCCTGCCTCTGCCTCCCGAGCCGCTGGGATTACAGGTGTACGCCACTGTGCCCGGCTGAATCTGGGATTCTTCAGGGATTTTAACATTTCACATAAACTGAGTATTCTACCTAATTTTCTACAATTTGCTTTTTACATAAATATATTTTATTCATGACGAGCCATGCAAATTTAATTCACTTATTTTAAGATACGGAATTCCATTGTATGAACATGCCATACTTTGCTTATTATTTCCCTTCTAAATGGGTACCTACTTGGCTTTCAGTGTGTTGCTCTGGCAGATCTGAACTCAAGGTGGCTGCCCCCGTGGACATTCTTGTGCATGTCTTCCAAATATGCGTAAAAGGATTTTTTTCTTTTTATGTCTCACATGTGGAATGGCTGGGTCTTGGGGTTTGTGCAGCTTCAGATTTGCTCAGTGTTAGTGAGTTTCTCATCAAAATGTCCATCTGAGTTTGTGTGCCTTCCTGGAATGATTTCCCCCTGTGGGGTACAGTGTGAGCTGATATCTTATTATCACTTAGTGCTCACCTCTCCCTGACTCCTGGTGAGCCTGAACTCCTTGTCATACATTCACTCACGGTTCAGGTGAACTTGTGTGTGAATTGTCTTTTGAAAATGTTCATCCATCATTGTTCTGGATTATATTTGTCTTGTGGTTATTGACTTGCAAAAAGTCTTTATATATTGTGGATGTTAATCTTTTGGTATTAGGTGCTTTGCAAACATTTCCCAGTCTGTTACCTTTTAACTTCTTTTGCATTGACTTTGTCGTACAGACAGTGTATACCTTAATGCCAGAGCCTTTTGCTGTACACAAAATGAAAGGAATGAATCCTGGGCTTTCAGCCTTCAGGTTGGCTGGTTATGGAGGGAGGAAGCTTCAGGTTCTGGGGCTGTGACTTCACTGCAGTCTTCGTCACTAGGGGCCCCTACAAAGTCTCCAGCCCCAGATAATCTGCACTCCTAAACCCTGATGTTTGTTAGTGAGGATGGGGTTGCTCTCTGTGCACCGACTCCGCACCACTGTGCCTCATGAAGGCCAGCAACCCTAGCAGTCCCTGTGTTGCAAAGCTACAATACTGACTGCCAAACCTAGACTTAGCTGATCTGCAGAAACAAAGCATTTCCCATTCTGATATGTTCCCATGGTAGGAAGCAGCAGGAGAGGGAGATGGGAGCCAAGCAGTCCCAGGCTGTCTTGGGTTGCACTGTTGTAGGAGCAATGAATGCAGAACATTGCTGCCAGGTCCCCGGTTCAAAGCAGGAATCCAGACAGGCCAGCCAAAGGAAAAGTGTACCCAGAGACCTTGGAATACTCCCACCCACATGTGGCGGGCAGCCCTTCTGATGGCCGGCGGCAGGCTCTAGCTCGGAAGCCTCTTTAGGACCCAGACTCATGGTAACTGCGAGGACTGTGTTGGTTTTTGCCGTGTAACAGGTTAGTTCAAAACTTAGTGACTTACAACCCAGCCATTTACTTGGCTCATGATCCTGTGATCGGCGCCTCACTGGGCTATGTGGATGTCTGTTTTCTCTTGCTGGTCTCACCTATTGGTCCCCTAGGTATCTCTGGTTCTGGGGGTTGGCTGGCTATTGGCTGGGGCAATCGGGGTGAGTGGGCCATTGTCCCTCACCCTCCAGCTGTCTTAGACTTGCTCACACTGTGTCGTTTGCAAAAGCTGCAAAATGCGAAACTTCAGAGCCCATGGAGATCCAGGCTGAAGACACACAATGCTGCCTCCTCCATATTTTACTGGCCAAAGCAAGATTCAAGAGCTGTTCTGGATTCAAGAGGTGGGGAGCAGACCTTTTCCTTGATGGGAGAAACTGGAAATCACCATGACCATTACCTTCAATCTACCAAAGAAAGAGAATTCTCGAGTGCAAGCTTCAATTCAAGGTGGTTGCCAGGTCCTTAAGATGGATCAGCGCCATTCACACGTTCAGTTATTTTCACAATGGTGTGTATAACTGGGACAAAATCGTTAATGCTGTCATGGTCATGCCCTGTTTCTCTCCGCATGCTGAGGAAGCACCTCACATCATCTGCTGTAGGTTATTTTCCAGCTCTGCCTCAGTCACAAATACAAACACACATTCAGCAGGAAAATATGGAGGGGCTGCAGGGGAGGCTTGGATTGGGAAGGGTTAAGAGTGACTCCAGGGAGAGCAAAAAAAACATAAAGGAGGAAATGGGTATAAATGGGTATAAAAGGGGGAGCCATTGCTGGGGATTTCTGGAAGGGTCCTGAGGCACAGCCAAGAGTGAGGGATGGAGAGAGGCTTGGGGCAACTACTGAGTATGAGAATAACTGGGGATGGAAAGGAATGGGGAAAAGGGATCTTAAAAGGCATGTTGTTCTTAGGTGCCATCGAGTCAGTGTCCGACTCCTGGTGACCCTATGTACAATAGGTGAAACACTATTGTCAGTGCTTCTCTGCTGTTCACAGGGTTTTCAATGGCTGATTGTTTTTTGGGAGTGGGTTTCCGGGTCCTTCTTCCAAGCCTACAGCACCTGGTGTTCCTAGGCAGTCTCCCATCCAAGTACTAACCAGGCCCGACCCTGCTTAGCTTCTGAGGTCTGATGGGATCGGACGCCACAGTGGTACAGCTGCAGGTGTTCTCAACGGTAGGGTTACAATATTATTAGTTGAGCACTATGTGCCACGCTTGGTGTTGGACATGATTCGTCTCCAGTCCTCACCACTGCTCAACACAATAAGCAACCAGAAGAGCCAGCAAGATGCTGAAGTGCAAGTATTGTGGCCAGAAGAAAATAAGTCACGTGAACGTTGGGGATGTTGGCTTCCTTGTCCCCTTCCTCTACTGTAAAATGGGCTTAATGCACTTCAGCCCAAGGCTCCTATGAAGTTTAAATGAGTGGATGCATGTGGAGTGCTTAGGACAAAACCTGGCACAAAGAAAAGCTCTGTAGATGTTGCCTGTCATTGATCCCATTTGATAGATGAGGAAACTGAGCCCCAGGGAGGTTAAGGACACAAATAGCTTTCAATGTGATAAGACAGAATTGAATTATGAATGCAGGTTTGATCTGAAATCTCCTGCTCTTTCCAATCAGTTAATAGATATTTACTGAACTTTGATTATGTGCCCCATCTTAAAGGACAGCAAGGAAAGAGGCCCATGGAATTCCAGGTCCTGTGCGGACAGAGCTAAGCATGTCACCAAACAGCAAGCAAGTTCATTCCACAGCGTTGAGGGGGATGAAAAAGCGAGACTTGGGGGGACTGGGAGTGAGAGTAGAATGGATGCCTGGGGCTGGGGGAGGAGGCAGCAGACCCAGGGTCTAGGAGGAGCGTTCACAATAGGAGGAACAGGTACCAAGGCCCTGGTGTCCTGGAGCCAGAGGGAGAGGCCACAGCCTAGCTTTGCTCAGTTTCCCTGCCGAGCGCTGGCTCTTGCCTGCAGAGCAGGGGACTGTTCATGCCAATGATTGCTTTAGGGACTGTGTTGGTTTGCTCAGAAAGCAAAGAACCACAAAGTAGATGGCTTCTCACAACAGAAACTTATTTTCTGAGAATTCTAAAGGCTGGAAGTCAGAAGTCAAGGGGCTGACAAGGCTGGGCTCTCTCTGAAGGGCCCAAAGGCAGAGTCTGCTCTATGCTTTCTCATAGCTTCTGGTGTTGCTGACAGTCCTTGGTGTCCCTTGGTTTGTAGACACAGCACTCTAATCTCGGCCTGTGGCATCTAATGACATCCTCCCTTAGTGTGTCTCTGGGTCTCTTCTTATAAGGACACCAGTTGTATTGGATTTAGGAGCCACTCTAACCTACTATGTACTCATTTTAACTTGATTACAGCTGCAATAACCCTGTTTCCAAACAAGGTCACATTTGCACATAATAGGGGTTAGGATTTGGATATATCTTTTCAGGGGACACAATTTGACCCTCATTAAGCGCTGTTGTTGTTAGGTGCATCAAATCGGTATCCGACCCACAGTGACCCTACGTACAACAGGTGAAACACTATTGTCAGGGCTTCTCTGCTGTTCATAGGGTTTTCAATGGTGGATTGTTTTTGGGGAGTGGGTTGCAGGATCTGTCTCCCAAGCCTACAGCACCTGGTGTTCCCCAGGGTGGTCTCTCATCCAAGTACTAACCAGGCCTGACCCTGCTTAGCTTCTGAGATCTGACGGGATCGGATGCCACAGGGCTATGGCTGCAGGCTCATTAAGCTCTAGGAAGCAGTAATTTCTGTGAAATCCATGTTTCACCTACAAAACACAATGCAACAGTGGAGCGCCATGATCCTTCCAGGAGGAAGGCTAGGATGGAGGTGGCAAAGAACGGTCCCTTGGGGCGGATCAAGAGACCAGCCTTCCCACCCTGATTCCACCACAGTGCGCTTGCGTGGCCTCCAGGACACTCTAACTACTTTGGCTCCATCTTCATTTTCTGAATGAGTCTTTCAGGCTGGATAACGAGCCTCTGAGTGCCTCTGGTTTCAAGACCATTCCACTCTGTGGACCATAATTTCCCGTTACCTGCTTGGCTAAGGAGGAGGCAAAGCAGTGAATGCCCTCCTTATTCCACCCGAAGTTGAGCTGGTCAATACCAGAGAGAACACAGTAAAGCACCCTGAGAGATAAATATTAATAATTGTGGTTATTGATTAAATGACACTCACTTTGCCTTGTGCTTTACTGCTGTTAACCACAAATCTCTGCAAGCCAGTGGGGTACACACCCACAGGTGCCCCAAGGCCATCTGCAGGGGGTGCTGTGCATGTGTTCTTTGTCCCCGGGGCTCTCTGGAGTTAGGCAGAGGGTGGCCCTGAAAGCTGCCTCTTACAGAGATGGGAATGGATGCCCAGCAAGGTGCAGTTCTGTCCCTGAGAGCCGAGAGCCAAAGCCATTTGGAATGCGGTGGAGGGACTCAGCCTGGATTACTAACTCAGGAAGCCTGAGCTTTGCTGGGCCCCCGGGCTGACGCCATCTGCAGACAGAGGCAGCTTTCTCATGGGAGGGGATGTGGGCCTTTGGCTAGGCAGCCTCCCAGCTCCGTGACTCCAAGTGAGTCACTAACTCCTCCGTGCCTCAGTTTCCCCATGGCCAAATGACACCATGCTCTTTCCTATCACATGGGTTGAGATTAAATGAAGAGTGTACATAGCATCTCTGCAACTGCGCATGGCTCGTGGGGCGCCAGTGGAAAACGTCTTTCTCCAAGGAGGAAAGCCTTCGAGCCCCTTCTCCAGGAATCTGCTCCCTGACGGCGGGTGGAGGGGTGGGGGAGCAGCTCTGACTCTGCCAGGGTCATCCTTTCCAACCGAACATGACACAGCCAAAGGGAAAGTTGTTTTAGTTCCACATTTATTATTGATTAGGCTGGAGATAGATTAGAATCATTAAAATAAGAGGCCACAGTCTGCAGGCCGTTTTGAATTCCAGTGCTGTCTGCTTCGCGTTTACTAGGACCCAAGTGAGTTCCCCTGTGTGTGCCCAGGGGAGGGGACCTGGAGAGCACAGGGGAACAGGAAGCACTGTCAGGAGGGTCTGGACAGTGGAGCCGTATCCTGGTTGCCAGGGCCACCATGATGAAGTGCTGCAGACCAGCTGACGTTCACAATGAAAATGTATTTCCTGTCTGCTCTTAGAGGCTGGCAAGGCCGAGATCAAGGTGCTGATTGCTTTGCTTCCTGGAGTGGGGGTCTCACCAGCTAGCAGATGGCCATTTTGGCCTCACACAGCTTTTCCTCTGAGCACGAAGAAAGAGGGAGTGGGAAGGAGCTCTCAGATGTTTTGGCTTCCAAGGGCACTAATCCTATTAGATCAAGGCCCCACCCTTATGACCTCATTTAACCTTTGTTGTTGTTGTTGAGTGCTGTTGAGTTGTGTCCAACTCATAGTGACCCTTATAGGGTTTTCAATTGCTGATAGCTTTGGGATTACCTTGGGAATGGATGGCCACATCCTTCTCCCATTTTTGCAGTGCTGGGAATCAAACTTGAGACCTCAGAGATTGCAGAGCAGTGCTCTACCAACTGAGCTAAATCCCAGCCCTCGTTTAACCTTAGATATCTCCTAATGGGCCTATCTCCAAGTGCAGCCTTATTGAGGTTCAGGGCACCATAATCCTCACTTTATCTCTCATATCCTCACTAAACAGGGATCATTGACTTTTGCCTCTTAAAGACGAGGAAACCGAGACACATAGAAGGAAAATCACTGGCAGGAGGTTCCCAGCTTGTGAGGGTTGGGACCAGGTTGAGGATCTTATACAAGTGACTCCTTGTAGTCCTCATTGAAACTTGTCAGGCTCTTCTCTAGGGTGGCATGGTGGGAAAGCACTGATTTTTAAAAGAATCTTGCACTATGTGCTATATTACCTCTATCCCTTACAAGTCATGAGCTGTTCAGTGAACCATTTGCTTTTGATGCCTTCAGCTGCATCACTTGTAAGGGGCTGACAGACTCCTCTCATAATGTATTGCTGGGGTTCAATGAGACAAAGTATACACTATAGGACCTGGAACCTGGTCACCACTCGGCAATGGCAATAGTTTTCTACGTTCGGGGGGTGGGGCACACAAGTCCCTTGAGGTTTGAAAGAGGTCCAGAGACTTTGAAGTTGGCATTGACCTTGTACAGGTGGTAGTCTCCTCTGATATTCAGTTACTCAGAATCTTTACCAGACTCCTGCCCTCTTCCTCTACTCTTAGATAGTAGTCCCAGGAAAGGGCATTATAAAAATCCATGCTAAAAAATAAATGAAAAGGGGGGATTGAGATAGTCTGATAATTTTAGAGAGAAACTATGCTTCCTACTCTTTGTACAGAATGGGCTCTGGCAAGGTCAACATGGATCTTGGTAGACCAGTTGTCCAAACACTGATCAGCACCTTTGTGCACTGGGGTTGGTGGGTGCATGTAGAGTTGCTAAGGTTTCCACGTTTCCTGGGAGACTCTGAGCCCACCTCTGCCCCTTATTAGGTTTCCCTTCTCATGCAGTGGTATCGTTGCTTATCTAGGTGTTCATGCCAATGCTCTAGGGAGCCGTTCTTGAGTCATCGTCTTTTATATCTCAGTTCTTGCCCATGGTCAGCTCATTTTAGCTTCAAGCTGTATCCCAAATCCACACATTCCTTGCTCCTGCCACAGCTGTTTCCCTTTAGCAAGCCACCAGCATCTCTCACCGGGACTATAGTAGCCTCCTGGACAGTCTTCTTGATTTTGCCCTCAACTCCCTATAATCTATTTTCTGTCCAGCAGCCAGAACGATAGTGTTGAAATGTCACATAGGTCCCAGAATGCTCCCATTTGATGTTTCATTGGTTTCCCAGGGAACGTAAGAATACAATCCCAAATTCTTACTATGTCATTGCAGACTAGTGATTAAGCCATGGGTTCCTCAGACCAATTAGATTCAAATCCTAGCTTTGCCACTTACCAGCTCTGTGGCCTTGGGCAAGTTACCTTACCTTTCTGTGCCCCAGGTTCCTCATCTGTAACACGGGGTTGGTAATATTACCTAGCCTGAAGAATATTGTGATATTAAAGAAGCTAATATATGTGTGTTAGTCTGTTTTCTGTTGCTTAATGAAATACCTGAGGTTGGGAACTTTATAAAGAAAAGAGGTTTATTTACCTCACTGTTTTGGAGGGTCTAGAACATGGTATTGACATCTGCTCAGCTCTAGTGAGGCTACTTTGGCTGCAACGCCTGGCAGATGGCATTGTGGAAAGAGCATGTGTGAAAGGGAGATCTCATGGTGAGACAGAAAGCCAGAGAGTGGAGAGGGGCTGATGTTACGCTTATAGCTCACTCTTGTGGGAACCCACTGGGGTCCCGGGAGAATGACATAATCTCTTCCAAGGGCGATGCTCCAATGACCTACTCACCTCCTAGTAAGCTCTAGCTCTTGAAGGTCTCACTCCTTCCCCCATCACTACACTGAGGACCAGGCTTCCAACCTATGGACCCTTGAGGAAACATTCAACCATATCCAAGCTATATCCATAGTAACGGTTGTTGTTAGATGCCGTTGAGTCGGACCTGACTCATAGTGACCCTATGTACAATAGGACAAAACACTACTTAACACTGTGCCATGCCCAGCACCATGTCGGTGCTTCTCTACTATTCATAGCGTTTTCAATGGCGAATTGTTTGAGGATTGTTTCAGGAGTGGGCTGCCAGATCCTTCTCCCATTTTTGGGTGCTAGGGATTGAACCCTGGGCCTGAGTGTGCAAAGTGGCACTCTACCTACTGAGCCATACTCTAGTCAAAAGCAATAGTCAAAGTGCTTCAAATGAGGCTTGCTGCTGTGTAAGCAGATGCCTTGGGAGCATTAACTTTTATCATGTGGATGCAATCTTGTAAGGCCCTGTGTGGTCAGGCCTGGCTGCCTCTCTGACCTAATCCTTTTCTCTTCCTTCTTTCCCTCACTATGTCTCTGCTCCACTTTCCTTTTTGACATTGAACTTGCCAAGCATGTCCCTGTCCCAGGACCTTTGCATTTGCTGTTCCCTTTACTGGGAATGTTCTTCTTGCTGACAGCCATGAGGCTCTCTTTAGATATTTGTGTGGTTGTCACCACATGGAGGAGGCCTTTCCTCAAAGACCTCCATCAGTGTAGTTTCATATCCTGTTTCCCTTTTTTTTTTTTTTTTTTTTTTTTTTTTACTTTTTGAGACAAGGTTTCTTTATGCAGACTGCCTCTGGTCTTGAACTTGCGATCCTCCTGCCTCCGCCTCCCGAGCCGCTGGGATTACAGGCATGCGCCCCTGAGCCTGGTCTGTTTCCCTTTTCTTAATAGCATTTATCACTACTTGATAAAAGTTTGTGTTTGTTTGTTTGTTTTCTTCATATTCTGGTTATCTATGGGTACAACACATACCACCCCAAAACTTAGTGTCATAACACAGCACCTGTCCTTTTACTATCGCTGATGATTTCTGTGGGCAGGACTTGGGAAGACTCTGCTGGGTGGTTGTGGTGTGTGGCTTCTACTATGGTCATAGCTGCCTAGTGGCTGGAGGGGCTGGGACCTGGTCTGGCATCTCTGTCTTTTCCCGTAGTGTCAGGGCTTCTCCATGTGGCTGTCTTGGGCCCCCTCATAGTGGGGAGGCTGTAGGTGGTCTGATTTCTTATCTGATATCTCCAAGGCAAGTACTCCAGCCATCTGTGTGGAAACAGGTTGGCTTTTGTGACTTAGCTTGAAAGTCACGTAGTCTCTTCTTTCCTCTATTGATTGGCCAGTTATGAAGGTGGGTGCAGGTTCAAGGTGAGGGATCTAGACCTCACCCTTTCAGGAGGAAAGATCAAAGAATTTGCAGACATGTCTTAAAATACTTCCTGACTAGGTCTGATCACTATAGAGCCGGAAGGTTGCTTTGTTCACCATTATTTTCCTGGACTTAGAACAATGTTAGGCACACAGTAAGTGCCCAATCCAAACTTATTGAAAGAACAAAACGGTTAAGCATGTGCTTAAAGCCCAAGCCTGAAAAGTACTTTCATCTCCATAGTTACCCCAGTCTGAACCATGCAGAGCACCAGGCACTTAGTATGTAGAAGAAATGATACCACCTAAGCACAAGGAGACCAACTTAATTTAGAAGACAAAAAGCAACATTACCTGCCTAGACTTAGTCACCAGGGACTTATTCTTGAAGGTTTCTGTTTCCTTCATCCCTGTCTTCTCTTTTAGTGCTGAGCACAGAGCTGGTGTAAGGTAGGTGAGTGATGAATGGTTTTCAAAAGAATGGCCAAGTATATTCTGGTTTTGAGCTAAACTCTTATCTTCTTTATTAAAAGGTCAGTAAAATCCACCCACTGGATAACATGTTTCAGGGAAACAGGTGTGCCGAAGAGAAACCTGTGAACCATTTATTAAACACTTGCTGTGTACCAGGGAATGTGCTAGGTGCCTTCGATGCACAATATGCCGCCTTCTCCACACTAACCCATGGATTTTGGTACCATTATTTTGTCTTTTACCCCAATTTTTTTGTCTATTGAAAATAGGGCTAAGATAGGTTTGTCACAGCCCTCTCCCATTATAGATACAGTTGGGACATAGTATGTGTGGAGGGGGGTCAGCTCAGGGAATGGGGACTCCAATGTCTAGTTGGCTCCAAAGACAGATTTTTGCCAGGTTCTGTGCTGCTTCCTTGAGGCCTCTGGGGTCTGCCCATGGCATGGCTTGGCTGAAGGCTCTGCCTATACCTGGGCTTTTAATGGAGGCTCTTTGTGAAGGAGCAGTTTGGCCATTTGAGTTGATGTTTAGCACAGACTAGGTAGCATGTGCCTGCAGCCATAGCCCTGTGGCATCCGATCCCGTCAGATCTTGGAAGCTAAGCAGGGTCGGGCCTGGTTAGTACCTGGATGGGAGACCACATGGGGAACACCAGAAGCTGTAGGTTGGGAGACGGACCTGGCAACCCCCTCACAAAAATCAATCTGCCATTGAAAACCCTATGAACAGCAAAGAAGCACTGACAATAGTGTTTCCCCTGTTGGACAGAGGGTCGCTATGAGTTGGATACCGACTCGATGGCACCTAACAACAACAACAAGGTAGCATGTAGACAATTGTACCTACTGTCTGCCATCTTAAGATGTCATTAAGGTGGGCATATTCTTTTTGAGTGTTCCCTTTATCAATTGATTAAAATAAGTAATTTTGAAAGGATGACAGTAATCTAATGCACGTGAACTTACTTGGGTTATCTGATCCTGGAAGTGTAGCTGGGGTTTATGTAAGTGGCCAGCAGCCTGAGGAGCTCAATTTCACGGTCCCCTTAGACTGCAGGAATCAGGCTGAGCTCTGGGCCTCTAAGGTTTGTAGGTAACCTTGAGAGTCACTTTTAATAGCATTACTTCCATGGAGGCAATGCGTGGTAAAGGAAGCCAAAACCAGGGCACCTGCTTTCTGACTCTGCAACTCTGGCCTGAAGAGATGGGTTATCTGAACCTTCATTTCTTCACACAATCTACCTTTCCTGCTGGATTACCGAGATAAAAGAGCAATCATTATCAAGCACCTGATTGTGTTTGGGGCCTGTAGCCATAATTCTGTGGTCTTCAACCTTGTCAGATCTTGGAAACTGAGCAGGCTCAGGCCTGGTTAGTACTTGGATGGGAGACTGTCTGGGAACACTAGATACTGTAGGCTTGGGAGACAGACCTGGCAACCCACTCCCCCCGCAAAAAAAAAAATCTGCCATTGAAAACTATGAATAACAGAGAAGCACTGACAACAATATTTTGCCTGTTGTACGTAGTGTTGCTTTGAGTCGGACACCGATTCAACGACACCTAAGAGCAACAACATTGTGTTTGGGGGCCAGGCGCTGTTCCAATCAATGGGATCTGGCCTGAGCAGTACCAAATCCCCTAAAGTCATGGAGCCTACATTCCAGAAGGGCTTGACATAAACCTAGAAAACAATTTAGAAAATTATTTTGGGTGGCGGTAAGTCTCATGAGCAAAAAGGAATCAGGCGTGAGGACACGGGGACAGCAGAACTGGTATTTTACAGAGGAAGTTGGAAAGCCCTTTCTGGGGAGGTGATATATGAGCAGAGACTGGAGTTAAGTGAAGGGGGATCTCCCTTCTGGCCTGAGAAGCAGCTAGGGTGGTGTCCTAAGGGAGGTACCTACTTGCCCTGGTAGAGGGAGTCCTGCCCAGGCCACCTACTTGGTGCGGGGGCGGGGGGGCGTAGGGCAGAGGCAGGGGAGAGGAGGTCAGGTAGATAGGACTGGGTCATGAAGGGCCCTGGAGGTCAGGGCCAGGTCTTAGAATTCGCTTCTCCAACATGGTGCCTGTGAAGCGCCTGACTCAGTGGGTGCTTCCAGGTCAGCTGAACACATGATTCTTCACCACCCCCTCAACCCCCTGTCACTGGTCAAGGGGCACAGAAATGGGGTGGCCACATTCCTCATGCCACCACCTAGTTCCTTTCCCTGCCTCAATGCCCATCTTCGACATCTTATTTCTAAGAACTGAATGTTTTGAACATTTTGCTCAGTTTGGGCATCGCAGTCTAAAATGCACCTGAAGACTGTCCTGGCTGATGAAAAAGTACTTATTTTCCTAACTAGATTCATGGGGAAAACCACTCCAAAACCTGGAAAGGAGAATTTCCATTTTTTTAAGTCTTGGGGGGTTGAACCCAGGGTCTTGTGCAGGCTAGGCGAGCACTCCGCCACCGAGCTGCACCTCCAGCTGCTTTATTTTTTATTTTGAGTCAGCATCTCACTCAGTTGCCCAGGCTGCCTCTGGTCTTGACCTTGAGATCCTCCTGCCTCAGCCTCCTGAGCTGCTGGGATTATAGTTGTGCCGCACAGGACCCAGTGAGAATTTCCCTTCTCATTGGACATTCTAGCATTTTCTTTGAGGCTGAGCACAAATGGATTAGCAAACCAATGAGATGGTGCCACTGTGGGGAAGATGGGATCTCAAGGCAGAGTGGGGCCAGGCTGGCTGTCACACCACAGGGTTAGAGTCAGTTCCCAGACAGGTGTATGTGGCATCTGCCAGCTCAGCTGGGTGCAAGTGTCTAGAGGCAGCAGCTCGAGTGGAAGAGACTTACTACCTTCCTGGGGGCCCTTCTAGCCCTGAGGAAAAAGACCAATAGGCAAGGGGTGTCATCTAATCCTCACCAAGCGGCGAGGTACAGACCAGTTCCTGGCTACAGTCCACATTTTCAAAACAGGAAGTAAAATCTCTGAGTGGAAAAGTGACTTCCGCCGGGCACCATGGTGCATGCCTGTAATCCCAAAGACTGGGGAGGCAGAGGCAGGAGGATCTCAAGTTTGAGACCAGAGGCAGTCTGTGTAATTTAGTGAGACCCTGTCTCAAAAAGTTAAAAAAAAAAAAAAAAAGAAAAAAAAAAAAGGACTGGGGATGCAGCTCAGTGGTACAGCACTTGCAAAGCATGCAAGCGTGAAACCCTGGGTTCAATCCCCAGTACTTCAAAAAACAAACAAACAAAACCTCCAAAAACCAAAAGGGACTTCCCTGAGGTCACACAGCTTGGAAATGGATGAGGAAGTGAGCGCAGTTAGTTACTTATGGACTTGGCTTGGCCGAACGTTAGTAAGATTCCTCCTTTGTACAGGTTCCCAAATTTTGGCTCCTCCTGAAGTTTAAGTAAGCACTCAGGTTCAAACAGCTCATCTGGGGAGCTGACCACAACCAACAGTCCTGGTAAAGTGCCCTTTGTGCATTGATCATCCACACAGCTTGCCTGCCTTCTCCGAAGTCCCTGCCAGCCCTGGCTACCCTGTCCTAGGACAGCAAAGCTTTCGTTTAAGTTTGCAGTACTTCAAGACCCAGAAGTTGGTACGTTCTCCCGATTGCATTCTTCTTTTTGAATAAAGTCTCCCCTATCTGAAGTCCAGATTGATCTTTCACGTGATGCAGGGGAGTTGGGATTTGGATCCAGAATTCTCTCTGAACTTCATAGCTTATTCAGATACAGAGTACTTGGAAACATTTACTTCTGTATGGAATACTGTGACAGGTGAACGTATTTTCTTCTATAAATCAAACTAGGAAAATATTGCTGGGAATATAGGCAGGTGAAGACCTGGCTATATTATATGTGTGAAGGTCGTTAAGCTCAAAAAACAATACATAAAGAATATTAAATCCTAGGCCGGGCATGGTGGCGCATGCCTATAATCCCAGCGGTGTGGGAGGCGGAGGCAGGAGGATCACAAGTTTGAGACCAGAGGCAGGCTGCGTAACTCAGTGAGACCCTGTCTCAAAAAGTCAAAAAAAAAAAAAAAACAAAAAAACAAAAAAACAAAAAAAAACCCCTTTAGCTCTTAAGAAACAAGTTTTCTTTTCTATGAAAACCATGTTTCTTTTTATTCATTTCCTTCTTTGGTCTTTTGCCCGACGTAGACCAGCAGATGTGATATTTTAAAGAAAAATGTTGGGAACAAGCTTCAGTATAAGAAGACTAATGTATTTTTTTTTCTGTGAAATATGTGGAGCTACTTGATTTGAATTCAGCAAGTGTTGAATAACGACAGGGGTATTCTGAGCTCATTAGGCACAATATCTGGTTTGGCAGGATTGCTTTTGTGACCAAGGGCACAGGCATTAGAAGTCATGCTCTGGGTTTGAGTCTAAGCTTTGCAATTTGCTGGTAGGTGGCCTTGTTCGATGCCCTCACTTTCTCTGTCTCTAAAGGGAGGGTTAAATAGCACCTCTCTACCTTCTCCTGCTGTGGTGAGGCTGCAGTATAGTGACACGGGGGCAAGATGCACCATGCTTGCTCAAGAGATTTGAATAAATATCTGAGAAGAGTCCACCTTGGAAGAGCAACACTGCTTATCTTTAAACAGATTTTGCAGAGCGGGGAAAACCTCCTGATAAGCCATGATACCTCCTGGGGCACATCCATCACATTGCATAAGAATGGATCTTATGTTCCAGTTCGCTCTGCGGTGGACTCTGCCTGCTCCACTTCTTAGCTGATTACTTCAGAAGCAGCACATGGAGGGCCCTGAAGCTCTGGAGTCTTGGTCCTTTAGGCTGCGGGTCACCTATCACCAGCCACTTCCCCAGTGGTGCAGCTGGGGGCATACGTAGAGGCCAGCTGGGGACACGCTCTCTCTTGCAGTCGGCTTACACTGTGTGCAGGCAACCCCTGGGCACGGGGTCAGGTGAATCTGGTCTTGGGCTAGGGGCTCTAGAGATCCCCAGACAGGGTGTGTTGAGATGATAAGAGGCTGCACTGAAGACACTGCCACATAAGCTTGGGCAAAGCACCTGGGTCATATTGAGGCTGCATGAACAAATGATTGGCTTCATCAAGTCTGTTTAACATGACTGTCTTAGCGCTAGGGACGCTGTCATACATTCACTTATTTACTGGGTGTGGCTGCGCCACCATGTGCATTTCCTGTGGCTCCTGTAACACAGCACTGCAAATTGGGTGGCTCACAGCAGGAATTTATTTGCTCCTAATTCTAGATGCTAAAAATCTAACATCAAGGTGCTGGCAGGACCATGTTGTTGTTGTTAGGTGCCATCGAGTTGAGTCTGACTCATAGTGGCCCTGTGTACAGCGGAACGAAACACTCGCCGATTCTGTGCCAGGTACTCGATCTTATTTATGTTTAAGCCCATTGTTGTAGGCACTGTGTCAATCCAGCTAGTGGAGGGTTTTCATTTTTTTTCGTTGACCTGCCACTCTCCCAAACATGATGTCCTCCTCCAGGGATTGGTTCCTCCTGACTACATGTCCAAAATATGTAACATGCAGTCTAGCCATCCTTGCTTCCAAGGAGCACTTTGGTTGCACTTCTTCTAGGACATATCTATTGGTTCTTTTGGTAGTCCACAGTATATTCAATATGCCTTTCTAGCACCATATTTCAAAAACATCATCTCTTCTCCTGTCTCCTGTGTTCAATGTCCAGCTTTCACAACCATATAGTGCAGCTGAAAATACCATGACAGGACCATGCTCCTACCAAAGTCTCTGGGCAGGGGGTTCTTACTTTCTCCCTCCATCTTTTAATGGCTCTTGGTATTCCTGGCCCCATGACAGCATAGTTCTAGTCTTTACCTTCTTTGTTACATGGCTGTCTTGTCCCCATGTCTCTCTTCTTCTTATGTGGTCATGAGTCATATTGCATTAGGTACCTATGATGCTCCACCTCATCTTAACTAATTGTATCTACAAAGACTCTTTCCAAGTAAGGTCACATCTGCAGGAACCAGGCCTTAGGGCTTGAACCTACTTTTGTGGGGATACATTCAACCTAGTAGCCTGTTGGTGGCTGATCTAACTCCCACCCAGCACCTTCTCTTCTAACCACCTGACCCTTAGGGGCAACCATATGGCAGAATTGGGGCCATGAGGTCCTCTGGAGGTCTGTGGGAAGAGAAATCCATAGCTCTTAGCAAGTACGACCAGGAAGCATTCATCTTCCTGACACATGGGAAGATATTGGAGTACCAAGTCTCTTTTCCTCCCAGTCTCTACTTCTTGTTCAAAATATGCCCATGTCATGAGAGGCACACCTGTCATTGGGTGGTCATCCTATACCAGGAGGAAGGGCATAGCAGTAAAGATGGTGAAGGGGAGAGAGGAGGAGCCAGGTCCCTGAGGCATTCTGACTCTGTGTCAGCTCTGTCCACCTCAGGGCTCCTGGATTTGGAAGCCAAATCAACTCCCATTGTTCAGTAACATTGTTGTGGGATCTGTCATTCTACAGCTAAATTCATGCCTGATTGAGATACCTGTTTATTTTTCCCTGATCATAACAAGATAACAACTACCACTACTTACTAAAGTCTGTTGTCTGCAGGCAAGGCACTAAACACTTTACATGGATAATATAATTTAATGAATAAATTAGCCCCATACGGTAGCCCTGGTACCATTACCATTTAATAAATGAGGAAGCTGGGTCTTAAAAAAGTTAAGTACAGGCCATGATTACACAATGAGAATGTGACAAATTTAGGGTTCAAGTGCAGGTCCAGTGGTTCCCAAGCCTGTGCTAGTTCCACAGCACCATGTAGCCTCTTCCCATGGAAACCCTGGGAAAATAATATGAAGAAAAATAGCAGTGATGACGGTAGTAAACGTCAGGTACTGTGTTGGTGCTTTGCAGAATATCACAGTGAAGCCTTCAGGGGCAGGGGCTCAGCACGTCTGCCATAGCCCTCAGCACTAGAGGCTCTGCATGGTTCCATGGTTCTGGGATGATCTAAGCTGGGCTTTGCACACAGAGTAGGAGTTTGGTAGATGGAGACAACAAGGCATTTCTGAGAGAGGGAAGAGTGGGATCAAAGGTGCTTTGCCAGGGTTTGATTTTCAGAAAAGTTTTGGCTGTGGCTTGGATCTTTAATTGTTCCCCAATATCCATTCACCTCTTCTTGTGGTTAGAAATAAGACAAGCACAAATTGTATCTGGTAACATGGCCACTCAAGTACAGTCACACTTTACAGATTTCCTTGCTACCAGTTACAGACATCGGATTAATTCTTACCAGTGGGAAGTGTCACATGCTTGGGATTTCTTTGAAAAGAAACAGCCTTCTTCCAACTCTATGTGGATCAAAGCACAGGCCTGATAGAGAGCCAGCTTTGATCCCATTGTTGAAGACAAAATGATGGAGTAAGAAGATGCAGGGAATCTGGTTCCTGAATGACTCTGTGGAGCAGAGCAGGCCTGGGAGTTGGGACCACACTGCTCTTTGATTCTTAGGCAGGAAAGAAATCACCTGTTTTCTTACTTAATCAGCTGAATGTTTGGCCTTCTTTATCACAGCATGTGAGTTGGCACATTAACTCACTTGCTGGATCTCTTCTGGGCCACATCTGGCAGGAGAGTCACCCCTTAATTTAGTCGGCTCTCAGGGGAAGGAAGAAAATGGGGAGTGGGCAGAAGCTTGACTTGTGGAGGAGACGAAAAGATGTAGGACCCTTAATGGATTCATTTGATTGTTAGCTTATAAATTCAACAAATACTGATAGAGCACAGACCGAAGCATCCACAAACCTCTGTTTTCTCCCCTGCTCTATTTCCTTCACCGCATCGATCACTATCTAAAATGATATTATCTATCTTGAATGGAGTCGTACTTACTAGAAAGTGAATTTATTGCATTGGAGAAGGGAGCATTATTGGATTTTTTTTTCTGGAAGAAATATAATGTGAGAAGTTCATGAATTCATGGGAATTGGTACAAATCATTGTGATTCCTATGGAGAAAACAGACACCAAAACAAACCCCACCAAAGGTAAGGAGGTTCCAGTTCAGCAGAGGTCTGTTTCCTGATGAGTCCAGAATGCAGCTGGGCTTTGATCAAATGGAGAAAAGGATGTAACAGGAGCTGAAGGTTGATCTCCCACACTCAGTGGCTTACACGTGGGGACCCATCCAAGTAATAATGAGAAGTGCATATGCAAATGAGATAACATCAAAGACAGGACAGCTCAAGGTTTGGGGAACAGTCGAGAAGGGATCACAAAGGGTAGACCAAGTGATGCATAGAAGAGACATTGACCTGCCTATGCTTATTTATTTCACTTGCAGCCAATTCCAATAAATAGAGCAATTAAGGTCTATGGAGTCTCTCAACGACTGGGCACCCCACAAAGAACAAGGTGTGGGAGCTACTGTGTTTATTTTATTTTATTTATTTATTTGGTTTTTTAATTTTCTTAACTATTTACTGCCCGTGTCTGCAGCCAGGGCTTCCTGGCATCCAATCCCACCTGATCTTGGAAGCTAAGCAGGGTCAGCCTAGTTAGTCCTTGGCCGGGAGACTCTCTGGGAATATCAGGTGCTGTAGGCGAGGGAGAAGGATCTGGCATGCCACTCCCAAAACAATCCACCACTGAAAACCCTATGAATGGCAGAGAAGCACTGACAATAGTGCCAGGCATGGCACAGCGTCAGGGAGTGTTTTGTTCTGTTGTACACAGGGTCACTATGAGTTGGCCTCCACTCTATGGCTTGTTGTTGGTTGGTGTTGGAGGAAGCAACATCTGTCCTCAGACTTGGAGCTGGTGGCATGTTGGTGACCATGGTTGTGGCAGAGGTACCTTGTGGGTACCTTCTACCATTGTTGTTAGGTTGTTAGGTGCCATCACAACAACAACAACAACACAGGGTCACTATGAGTTGGCCTAGACTCTATGGCAGGTAGCAATAACAACATTTACTGCCTGTAACTCAAACTGGAAAAGCCTCATGAGGGGAAGAATTTGCTTTGTCGTGATCACTACTGTTTCTCCAGCACCTGGAACAATGCCTGGTATATAATTAGTGTTGTTAGGTGCTGGGTGCGACTCATAGCAACCCTCATAGGGTTTCAATGGCTGATTGTTTCGGGATTGCTTTAGGAGTGGATTGCCAGGCCCTTCTCCTGTTTATGTGGTGCTGGGGATCGAACTGAGGGCCTGAGAGAGTGCAGCACGGCGCTCTACCAACTGAGCTAAACCTCAGCCCCTGCTATATAATGTTGTTGTTGTTAGGTGCCCTCGAGTTGGTATCCTCAAGTTGGTATAGCGACCCTCATAGGGTTTTCAACGGCTGACTGCTTCGGGATTGCCTTGGGAGTGGATTGCCAGGCCCTTCTCCCATTTTTGCGGTGCTGGGAATTGAACTCGGGGCCTCAGAGACTGCAGTGTAGCACTCTACCCACTGAGCTAAATCCCAGACCCTGTTATATAATAAGAGCTCAATAAATAACTCTATGTCAATGAATAAAGAAAGCAGATGAATAATTAACACAGTAGTCAGCTCCAGTAATTCTAAGAAGGTGGGAGCTAGTTGGAAATGGAGAAAGCAGAAGGAGCTTTTCTTTAAGAATGTTGCCAGGGAGGTAACGTTTATGATGAGATAAGAAAGAGCCAGCCATCCCAAGAGTAGGGAGAAAAGCATTTCAGGAGGAGGAACAGAATGTGCGAAGTTCCCAGTATAAGAAAGTTTGGTGGATTCCCAGAATGAAAAGAAGATTGATTTGACTTTAGGGAGAGTGGCCTGGGCAGAGCCAGGAGAGGTCAGCAGGGACTGAAGCCTGCAGGGACAGGTGGGCAGCATAAAAAGCTGAGCTTTTATCCTGAGACTTACCTCTGCTCTGTGTCTGGGGAGACACAGTTCAGTTTTGCTTAAAAAAAAAAAAAAATCCTGCCTTCTGTGCAGAGGGCAGATTGGAGGCAGACAACTGGGTCAGTGGAAGGAAATCCCTGAGTGGTCTATGTGAGAAATGATGTTGGAGCTGGGCGTGGTGGCGCACTCCTGTAATCCCAGTGGCTTGGGAGGCGGAGGTAGGAGGATTGCAAGTTCGAGACCAGAGGCAGTCTGCGAGACCCTGTCTCAAAAAGTAAAAAAAAAAAAAAAAAAAAAAAAAAAAAAAAAAAAAAAAAAAAAAAAAAAAAGTAAAAACAAAAAAAGAAATGATGTTGGAATGCATGTTTGTGGCTATGGAATTGGAAAGAAGTAGGCAGATTTATTTGGAGCTTTCTGGTGGATTATATGTGGGAGGTGAGGGACAGAGGAATTGAGGATACTGTATCGGCTAGCCATTGCTGTTTAATAAACTAGTCCAAATTCTGTGGCTCAAGACAACAATCATTTATCATTCTAGCACCTGCCTCTGTGGATTGGGCATGGGTTGGCTGGTCTAAGGTGTTTTCCCCATTGACCTCAGTTGGACTTGCTCATGCTTTTAGGGGTGAGCAGGGGTGAGAGTCTTTTGGTGCCCTGTTTGGATTGGGGCTCACCTTGTTTAGTTGAGGCAGCTTTGATCCAACTGTCTTCCATCTCCTCCCGGGATGAACCAGCATGTTCCTCTTATGGGGATGATGTGAGCTCAAGAGGTAGCAAACTCGATCACACAGAATATTCCAAGACTACATCCCATTTGCTAACCTTCCATGGGCCATAGAAAGTCCCAGGAATTCTGCTGTAAACTGGTAGGAAAGCACAGCTCCCCTGTGAAACGGTGGAGGGTGAACCCTGTGAGCAGAGAAGAACTGGACCGTAAATGGAGTCCACCACAGATGCCACTTGGCTTGTGGCTAGTTTCCCTTGTGATTCTCCCTTGGTCCACTCCTAACAATTCTCTTCTGCTTCCACCATCTACCATACCACTCCTAGTTATTTATTCTTGGAGATTCCAAGGAGGAACGAGACCAATAGGACGGATCTTTGTTCGTGTCCTTTGGCCTTCTTGCCTAGGATGGGAGGGCAAAGGCACCCACTGGGTCAAGGGGAGGTTTTGCCCCTTTGAGCTTGGCTCTGAGTCCTTGGGACTGAGAAGGAATGTGTGTGTGTGGGGGGTGTTGCGGATGCAGAATGCAGAACACAGCAGGGAGGTTTACAACAGCAATTGAGAAAGGCCTTGGCTGAAGTGCACAGAATAGCTGCGGCTTAAATACTGGAGCGATTATATCATTTGTGAGGTTTTGCAAGCTAATTTGTTTGCTGCCTTTTCAATTTGCCATTCAGTTTCCATGGTTTCACGGTTGGTCAGAGATGGAATATTTAAACCCCATTGACAAAGCTTGAAGTTAAAGAGCTAAAATGGCCATGGAATTGTTTTATAGCTCAGACTGGTGGAAAAATGACTGTCGAGGGAACCGAGAGACAGTCCAGATCTGGCTTTGTTTGTGCTAAGTTCCTCCTGGGTGCCTCAGTTTACTGATCTGGGATGTGATGTGAGCTCTGAGGTGGTTCCTTCCAGCTCTACAGTAACGGTACCAATAATAAGAGTAAAAATAAATGGACTAAGTTGCAGGAGTAACCACAGCTGATGTTCCTTCAGTGAGAACAGCGTGCAGAGTGTGAGGTGCTTTATGTTTGAGATATTACTTAATTCTCATGATAATCAAAGAGGCAGAAGATGCTTTTACTATCCCCATTTCAAGGGTGATAAAACAGGCTTTCTCAATAGCACACAGCGAATCATGTTGGGTCTGCAGCCATAGCACCCTGACACCCCATCCCGTCTGATCTTGGAAGCTAAGCAGGGTTGGCCTGGTTAGTCCTTGGATGGGAGACCCCCTGAGAATAACAGGTGCTACAAGCTAGGGAGAAGGACCTGGCATGCCATTCCCAAAACAAACCACCATTGAAAACCCTATGAGTAGCAGAGAAGCACTGACAATAGTACCAAACATGGCACACTGTCGGATAGTGTTTTGTTCTGTTGTACCTGGGGTTACTATGAGTCAGACCCAACTCAAAGGCACACAACAACAACAACAACAACAACAACAACAACAATCATGTTGGAGCTGGGATAGGACCAGTCTATCTTTATTTCATGTCTCAGGGTCTCGTTGCCTGTCTTCTCTCTCTCTGGGATTCTGTTCTTTCTTAGTTGTTAGGTGCTGTTGATTCATAGCGACCCTATACAACAGGCAAAACACTATTGTCATGCTTCTCTGCTATTCATAGAGTTTTCAGTAGCAGTCTTAGTAGAATTTTCTACTAGAAATAATCTATGCGGAGCTGGGCACAATGGTGCATACCTCTAATCCCAGTGACTCGAGAGGTAGAGGCAGGAGGATCACAAGTTCGAGACCAGACACAATCTGTGTAATTTAGTGAGACCCTGTTTCAAAAAGTAAAAAAATGGACTGAGGGTGTAGTTCAGTGGTATAGCACTTGTAAAGCATGCAAGTATGAGGCCCTGGGTTCAATCCCCAGTACCCCGCCCCCACCTAAAGGAAATATTCTCTCCATATACTGTCGGATATGGTAGCCTGAGCATCTTGTTGGAGGCTTGTATAACCGGGAACTTCTAGTGCCTGAGAGTCTACATCATACTTTGACCACAGGCCGTTCCCTGTGACTGACCAGAGTGGGAAGGAAATGCCCTGCGCAGCTCCTACATGCACATTGCCTGAGGTGTCTGTCATGCTGCAAAGCTCCCCAAGAGATCAGGCTGCGGCTGGGCCTCCAGAACGTGCTCCTTTGCTTGACTCTCCCAGCCGTGCTCCTTGCAGACTGTTCCTTGGCTGGTTTTTGGATGAGGGATTTGGGGTTCCTTGAAGGGAAGGGTGCTTCCAGCCTCCTGCCTCCTTCCCTGAGGTTCTACAGCGGAGATCAGGGAATGTCTTCTTTCAACGCCATAAGTCCATGTCCTGAGGACCCAAGGTGCTGTCCTTGCTTATGGGGATCCTGTTTACTATACCCAAGAATGCAATCTATTTGTAGCTGGTGCCCACCAGTTCACAGGAGGTGTCCATTCTAATCGGGCCAATTGTTGACTGATTTTAGTATTTTCCCTGCTGGCAGGCCCTGCCTTTACCTGGCATAGCATGGAGATGTGCATTTTTTGGGAAATGCAGATGGTCCAGAACACCTGGGGCAGCTGGCTGCTGGGGCCCTGCTCCTCCTTCCTCTGTGGGGACTCAGCTGCCCTCTTCTCTGCCGCAGCTGCCCCGCCACCTGGCCGCGCCTCCAGAACTCTCTCTGCATTAGGGCTGCTTCTGGCACCAGTCCAAGTGAGGAACTTGCTGTGGTCTCATCTGTGGTGCCCACTGTGTGAATCTGTTCACGCGAAGTTCCAGCAGGCAATGGAGACGTGACTGGAGGAGATTCGTGCTGGGGTGTGGTGGGGGTGGGGGGGACAGAGGCACCGGCGCATTGTACTGTCATTAAGGAATGGCTAAGGAATGGCTGACTAGGAACTAAGCACTGGGCTGGAGGGAAATGACACCCTAAGAGCGGGGGCAGCCTGAGAGTTTGGAGCTGGGGTTTGCAGGGCGATCCTCTGGTCTCCATTCTGGCTGCTCCCCACCCCCCTCCCAAGCTGGGCTGTGGAAGAGGAAAGGTGCAAACCTCTGTCCAGCTGGCTTTGGAGCCTAGACCCGCCACTCCCCAGGGGCCTGTGCCCTTCGAAAATATAAAGAGTCTAAACTCCTAGCTGGGTGCAGTGGTGCACATCTGTAATCCCAGCGACTTGGGAGGCGGAGGCAGGAGGATCGCAAATTCGAGACCAGAGGCAGTCTGTGTAACTTAGCAAGACCCTATCTCAAAAAGTAAAAAAATGGGCTGGGGGTGCAGCTTAGTGGTCCAGCATTTGGAGAGCATGCAAGCGCGAGACCCTGGGTTCAACCTCCAGTACCAAAAAAAAAAATAAATAAATAAATAAAAAAATAAATAAAAATAAAATAGAATAGAATAAAAATAAAAAAGAAAGAAAGGAGGGATCATGAAACTCTGTTTGCCCCAGGATCAGGTACTTCCTGGGCTCATTCATCTGGTACTTCCTGGCCACATTCCCATGTACCGTCCAAGCACGACATGGAGAACAGGAATATCAGCCTGCCTCATGGATCCTCAGCAAGCTCCTGCAGCCCCAAGTGTTGAGTTGACACAGCCCTTCCTTCCTTCTGTGAGATGGTCCAGACCACGCACTGCTCTGAGAACAACCTTGTTGTTGGGTTGACATGACAATAAGTCCAGATGGCCCTGTGCAGGTCCTCGTTCTCCAGCTGGCTCAGGAGAACTCTTGGCAGTGGCCTTCCTTCTGGGTTGAAGTGGCTGCAGAGACGACAGACGGACCCTTGGAATGAAAGCAGCGGCCTGGGAGTCAGGAGACAGAGAAAAGGAGCTCATTAAGGTGGGTGGAAGTGGAGCATGGGCCGTAATTCGATCAGAGCGTACAGTGAAAAATAGTTGAGTCCTGATTTGCTGGCCAACATCTCGGGAGCTTATAAACAAATTGTGAGGGACGGAAAGGAACGGTGTTGATCATGCTGATGGTGATAAAGGCCATCACGTCATTAACAATAGCAACTATTTTCCTTTCTGCCCTGCTGCTGTAGATTCTGGCTCTCTCATTGAGTGCATGGAAAACTGAAAGGGAGGAAGTTGGGGAGATGAGCCTCAAACTCCTCGTTCACAGGAGACTCTAAACCAGTGGTCCCATTATTGCCTCTGTCTTCCATATGAGGACATTGAGGCAAATGGAATTCCACTAACTGGATGCAGCCAGCACAAGTAGCAGTGGATGGAGCCTAGGCCTCTGGGCATGGGGGGTGCAGGTTTTCCCTGGTCAGGGACTCCTGTCTAAGGAGGCAGAAATCTAGCACTCTGGTTATCAAGTTGTGGGTTCTAGTGTGAGGGTGCTTTGTCCAATAAATCCTTTACCCAATTAAAAGGTTTGATCTTTCCTCTAAGCCATGGGTCTACCAGGGCCACATCCGCCCCACGGGGCTGCCTCTTCTGACTTGCACCAAGGTGTGGTATAGGAGGCTGATTGGTGCAGAACTGGCCCTCACTGCCCCACGGTCTGATTTCAGAGCCTTTCTCTGAGCTCACAAAGTAGGAAAAGCAGTGTCTTCCCCTGTGAACACCCCTTGACCAGTGTTCTCGCCACAAAATGCATTTTGTTACATTGTACCCATTGCTTATGATACAATATAAAGAGTCATGATTTCTGTGGCCTTGACACATGGGGTTTGCCCTACTTGTTAGGTTAGGGGGCTTAGAGCAGGTACAACGTCATCAAGGGCCTGGGGTCTAGCTAGCAACCGGTTATGCCTTTGTGAGAGTCTGACTTCCATCCTCTGGGTCACAAGGTGGCTGCTGCACATCTGGCTCTTATATATGAATTTCAGGCAGGGACCATTTGGGAAAACCAAAGGAGAAAAGGACTGAGCTAGTTACATTGTTCTGTTTTCATGAGGAAAATTGTAGCTTTCTTATAAAACTCCCCTGTTGAGTCTCACTGGCTGGAATCGGGACCCATGGTCCCTCCTAGTTGCAGAGAAATTTGGGAGAGGAATATTTTTAACCAGACACATGTCCACACTAGATGACAGTGAAATTCTCGTAGTAAGGAGAAAGGGGAGACTAGATCTCGTGGGCTCCTAGTGGTACCAGTCATGTCTAACAGGGGAACTGCATGAATAAAGTAATATGTAGCTTCTTACTCCACTTTTATGAGTTAAAGACGCAACTTCCAAGAAGAGCATTTCTAAATGTGGCCAAGTTATATTTCCATCCATTTCCCCAAGTCTCCTTGCTCCATGCCCAGGGCTGGGAAGCCTAACTGCTTGCCCTGGTGGTCTCTGTGCTCCTGTCCTCGAACTTCTGTGCAGGCCCCTCCTGCCTTCCCTCCCACACGCCTGAGGCTGCTTTGTTCCCCCGTCTCCTGGGCCCCCTCCTGCCTCTGGGTTTTTCCACTGCACCCTGCCTTTGGTGCTCCCGATCCTCCACATTAGTCCGTGGGAGGATGGTGAGGACCTGGAGCAGAGTCAGGGGCCCTGCCCTCGGCATGCCAGCCACGGTACCCACATCACTCTCCAGCTCCAAACTCAGGGCCAGGAGCCCTGGATCAACCCCCAAAGGGACCTATTTGATCATTGGCAATGGAGGAAATGAACCTGGGTTCTCACCACAGCTGTTACAGTTCTAGGGCAAAGCAGTCCCTTGGTGCTTTAGCTAAACTTGTGGTGGTGAGCAAATGGCCAATTTCTTTAGGCCTTAGGACGCAATGGAAAACAGCCACAGTTCCATCAAACGCTTTCCAGCTCTCTGACAGAACTCTCTGGGATGGCGAGGCTGCTCAGAACTGTGCGGTCCAACACAGTACTTGAAATGTGACTAGTGAGGCCCAGGGATTTTCTACTTTTTTGTTTTTTCTCTAGTAGGGAGTTGAACCCAAGCCTTCACTCATGCCTTTGCAAGTTCTCTGCCACTGAGCTGCATCTCCAACCCATTTTTTACTTTTTATTTGGGAGACAGGGTCTCATTAACTTACTCAGGCTGGTCCTGGCCTCCAACCTTTGATCCTCCTCCTTCTGCCTCCGGAGATGCTGGGATTACAGGTGTGCGCCACTGTGCCCAGCCTAAATTTCTACTTTGATTTAATTTTAGTTTACTTGAATTGGGGCTGGGATTTAGCTCAGTTGGTAGAGCACCACTCTATAGTCTCTGAGGTCCGAAGTTTGATTCCCAGCACTGCAAAAATGGGAGAAGCGTGTGGCAATCCATTCCCGGGGCAATCCTGAAACAGTCAGCCATTGAAAACCCTATGAAGGTTGCTATGAGTTGGACATGACTCAACGGCATCTAACAACAATAGATGGTAAAGATTACTTGAATTGACAATTTTTTTTAATATGAAAATTTTTATTCTTAAAATGAAAACTTTAAAACATATAACATTGTCTCCAAAAAATATTCCAGATATAGAAAGTGAAGTGTTTTTTTGTGTTGACATTGCTTGAGTCATGAAGCATGTGTCCACTAGCATCTTTTTTTTTTTTTTAATTTGCAATTGATTGACAATTAAATGGCCATCGGAGGCTGGTGGTTCCTGTACTGGATAGTGCATCTCTGGAGGTTTGCTCTGGAGACTAAGGTCATGTGGAGGAAATCACTGAGGTACCTGGCTAGATCAAAACAACAGCAACACAAATGCACGAAGAGGCCAGAGGGCGTCCACTGACTACAAGGCCACGCCTTGGGCCATCACTGTATATTTCCGCGGTGCCACATGGTCATGCCTGTGAACCCCTCCGACCCTCTCCACAGCCCGGCAACAGCGATTGTCCAACTTAATACTTGACATGTGGCTAGTGAGACTGAGGGGCTCACTTTCTAATTTGATACCATTTTAATTTACTTGAGTTTATAATTAAGGAGCCACCTGAGGCTGGCGGCACCCTAAACAGGTGAGAATGTTCCATCTCGGAGAGGTGGGTGACTTGCCCAGGTTCCAAGGTGCAGCCTAGATTTGAACCTAGTGCTCTCTGACCTTGAGGCCCATGCGTGCATTTTGCAGTGCTTAAGCATCCTTTCAGCAGCTGGGATTTAGTTCAGTTGGTAGAGCGCTGCTCTGCAGTATCTGAGGTCCTGGGTTTGATTCCCAGCACTGCATAAATGGGAGAAGGATAGGTAATCCACTCCTGAGGCAATCCTGAAAGAGTCAGCCATTGAAAACCTTATGAGGGTCATTATGAGTCTGACAGAATAGCACCTAACCGCAACAAGGTTCCTTTCATAGGACCTTCAGCAGTTCACCCCATCTTTCCACAGGGCCTTCAGTAGCTCACTTTATCACTCCTGCCTTCTGCAAAAACACAAGGTTTTACTTAATGCTGAGTCAAGTCCAAAATAAGGAATTTTCATTGTCTTGTAGATTTGTTTCAGTGAACATATGTGCGCGTGCACACACACACTGTGTATATATAGATGTAGGTTGACTTTTTTTTTTTTTTTCCAGTACTGGGGGTTGAACCCAGGGTCTTGCGCTTGCATGCTCTGCAAATGCTGGACTGCTGAGCTGCACCCCCAGCCCATTTTCTTTTTACTTTTTCAGACAGGGTCTCACTAACTTATGCAGACTGCTTCTGGCCTTGAACTTGCAATTCTCTTGCTTCCTCCTCCCGAGGCACTGGGATTACAGGCGTGCGTCACCATGCCTGGCTCTGGATTGATTCTTCTTCACCTTCAACCACCCATCATTGACTTGCCTCAGCCTTTAGTGTTCTGGAATAAAGCCTGGGATAAAGGGAACATTTCAATGCCCAGAACAAAAGACAGACCAATGGCCAGTCATCTAGAAGAGACCCAGATCTCCTATGTATTGCCTTTTGTCCAGGCTCTTCCCTAGTTATCAAAAGTTTCCCTGACTAGGCCAGGGAAATTGACAACCCCAGAGCCCTGCTGATTTATTGCATGGCTGGGTGCCCACCTGAGAAGCGCTCCTGTCCCTGCACCTCAGTGCCTGCCTGAATACCAGTGATTGACAGCCACTTGCATGTCTATATCTGCAGCATCTATAAATGGACCCTGGAGAAAAACTTTTTTTTTTTTTTTTTTTCAGTACTGGGGGTTGAACCCAGGGCCTTGCACCTGCGTGCTCTGCAAGTGCTGGACCACTGAGCTGTGCCCCCAGCCCCATTTTTTTACTTTTTGAGACAGGGTCTCGCTAAGTTACACAGACTGCCTTTGGTCTCGAACTTGAGATCCTCCTGCCTCCGCCTCTTGAGCCGCTGGGATTACAGGTGTGCGCCACCGCGCCTGGCCGAGAAAAACCTTTTTGAAGATATCACATAGTTGATAGTCTAAGGTCTGAATATTCCCTGAGCGGCAAGGGTGTGTCTCAGCTTCCCCTCCCTCAGCTGGCCCTGTAAGCAGGAATGACCACGTGGCAATGGGTGATCAAGTACAATTGGTGGACAGCCTGGTTGCTGTGGTTCCAACGTGCATGACCTTGCTCCTGCTTCCCTGACGGATATAGTGTTTCTCTTTCCCTTTGATAGGGAATTTCAAGGCCATGATTCTTTCTGCAACTTCAAGGGGGAAAAGTGAACCCAAGTTGCCCTTGAGGAAGCAGGTCAAGTGTCAGATGGGACGCTTTGCCCTTGCACAAAGTCTAATCAAAGACAGCGTGGGGATGGGAATGGGATCTGCTCCACGCAGTCATGCAGGGACTCAGGCTGTGACGGTGACTTTGCTATCTTTAACAGGTGGTTTCTAAGGTCACCTGGGCATTGAGGTCCAGTCAGCAGACATGAAACTAGATGTGGGGGGATTTATGAGTCAGACCTGCATGGGGAAGGTATCACTTCTGCTCCATCCCATTGGCTGGACTTGGTCTATGGCCCCAATTGATTATTAAGGAGGCTGGGAAATGTGGCCCCAGCATGAAAGGCAAGCCGATTTGGAGGACAGCTAGCTAGTCTCAGCTGGAGACCTCAGTCCCCCAGCTACTAAAGTAAAGAAGAGACCTGTGCTTTTGTTAAAAACATGGTGGTGTAATTTTTTATTTTGGCAGAGCATTGCTTTAGAGGCCACTCAGGGTGTACAGAAAGAAAACAACAGGAGGGAAGGTCTGGTCGTATAGGTTGGGAAAGCTCTGATATCCATTGGGCTCCATGTATATCAATCATGTTTGCTCAGCAAATGAGCTGAAATGAGCTGCAGGGTGGCAATCAAGTGGTGAAGAATGTGTTCTCTAAGGCATAGCATGGTCTACCCCTTGGTTTTTCCCCAGTTTCACCACTGAGTACCATCTTTTACACTGTGTTCCAGCCACCTTGGCCTTTTGGTTCCCTGAACACTGTCATTGCTACCCCAGTGCCTTTGCATAAGCTGTGCCCATTTCTTAAAATGCTCCAGACCCCTTGATGCCCACACTCACTTCAAGCATAAAGCAGATACCATTTTGGTTTCTTTTAAAGAATCTCTTTCCCTGGACTTGGTGCTTTAAGGGTGTATTGGGTTCTCGTGGCAGGAAATGCTGTGTGTAGGCTGAGATTTTACCCTTTTATCTGGTGGGTAAAAGTGCTGTTCACGCCTACTGCCCACCTAATGCATACACCTTGGAACGATTTTAATATACAAATTAAAGAGCAAAAGTTGGCAAGCTTTGTGCTTTTATTAATGAAAGTTTCTAGGCATTATTACCTTTTCTTTGTTTCATGCCATTTTCTTTCAGTGAGAAATCTTAGTGCATTTATTTGCTTTGGATAATTATAGGGTTTGTTTAAGTGGGATCTGTGTGCATTCACCATTTAAAAAATCTTGCCCTGGACCAGGATGGTGCTTATAGATGTTTAAGATAAATAATTTTTTTTGGCTAAATTCTCCCTATACACTGGCAAATTATCATTCTCAGACCACCCACCCTGCTGCTGCTATTTTTCTGTGAAGTTTTCCAGCCGTGCATCTGGCTGGAGCTCTTTTTAGCGGAGGTGGAACAAATTAAAAGTGCAACAAAATCAGACAAATATTTATTAAACACCCACAGTTTCTTAGATGAGTCCCCTTGAAACTCTGTGAGAGGGTATTATGCCTTCCTTGTATTTTAGGGTCTGTTTTTCTCTGTGCTTTCCCTTGCTGTCCTAAATTCTGTTCTCTCCCTCATGCCCCAAGACTCTAGTTCCTAGTATAAAGTAAAGGCGTGGCAAGCATCCCCTATGCCAATCATTTCAGCTCTGAGTCGTGCTTTTCTTTCCGCATGTCCGCCCAGATGTGACAAATGAACATACTTACTCTCCAGAGACTGACCTCCAAGGAGCCCCTATCGTCTGTAAGATTGTTGCTGTTGTTGTTAGGTGCCGTCGAGTCGGTGTCCAACTCATAGCAACCCTATGTACAACAGGCGGAACACTATTGTCAGTGCTTCTCCGCTATTTATAGGGTTTTTAATGGCTGATTGTTTTATGGGAGTGGGTTGCCGGGTCCTTCTCCCAAGCCTCCAGCGCCTGGTGTTCCCCGGCGGTCTCCCATCCAAGTACTAACCAGGCCTGACCCTGCTTAGCTTCCGAGATCTGATGGGATCGGACGCCACAGTGGTATAGATGTGGGCTGTTCTTGCATTAGCTCAACCATTTACCTGAGATGAGTCTTCGGAGTGACTAGCAAAATCACTGCACACGGCTGTGTGGACTGCATTGGGATAAATTTAGTTTTCCCACTGTCAGCCGGGAATAGAAGCTTGTTAAAATAAATTATGGGCAGTAAAAAACAGAAGTGAGTTTATGTGCTCACAAATATGACCTGGGACCAGCCCGTTCCAGCGGATCCACCTGCAGGCATACATCCCTGCTTCCCCCGACTGCTTGCTCAGCTTTATGTTTGCTCTTCCTTGCTAAGGGCTGCCTTGCCTCTGAAGACGCCCCTTCCCCTGCCATCCCTGCGAAGAGCCGCACCCTTTGCAGGGAACCATAGAACGTTCTTGCATCTCATGTGCTCCTTGGTCGATCCTCCATCTTCAGGGAGAAGCCCTTGTGCCGAGGTTCTCACTCCCTCCAGATCTACCGCCCTCCACGTCACCTCCTGACCTCCTGGTCCCTCGGCCACGATCTCAAAGGTCTGGCTTCCTTGTTCTGCACAGTCCTTCCATGGTCTTGAGGGCTCTGATGCCTAGGAGGCTGGTGCTCCATTCCACTGGATTCTCTAAGCCAGTGGTCAGCATGTCCATCCATACAGCTCTCCACTCCAGCACCAAGCCATGACGGTTGTCTCTCCTCTCCTTCCCTGTCTCCTCCTCCCTCCCTCCCTCCTTCCCTCCCTTCCTTCCTTCCTTCCTCCCTCCCTCCCTCCCTCCTTTCCTTCCTTCCTTCCTTCCTTCCTTGTCTATCAGCCATATGTCAATCTTTACACTTAGGCTATGGGGATAGAATAGTAAAAAAATAGACTTAGTCTAGGCTAACCGGCTATAACAAAATGCCATAAACTGGGTGGCTTATAACCACAGAAATGCATTTCTCCCAGTTCTGGAGGCTGAGAAGATCCAGATTAAGGTGTTGGTGGATTCACCGTCTGGCAAGGGCTGCTTCCTGGTTCATGGATGGTGCCCCCCATGGTAGAAGGGACAAGGCCTCTTTTATAAGGATACTAATGCCATTCATGAGACTCCACCCTCATGACCTGGTCGCCTACAGAGGCCCATCTCCTGATTACATCCCACTGAGGTTAGGATTTCAACACAAGAGTTTTGGTGGGGATCGGCAGGAACCCGGCATGCAGACGGTAGCATAGGTACAGTCCTAGGCCCACGAAGCTACAGTCAGTTCATCGCTGACCTCCACTGACCCAGCTCGGGGTGCAGGTGTTATTCTGCCAGTTCTCTTGTTCCTTTCCTCTGTGAAATCCTCTCACAGCCTCCAGTTCTGAGACTACCTCCAGTCCCTGTTGGTCCAAGTACATCGTCCCAACCATTCCCACCCTTGTTTAGCACACTCACCCTGCAAAGCAATAATGTCATCACAGTTATGAGGCTAACACTTGTAGCCCCCATGTGTCTGTCATTTTGCTGTGCTGTGGGGCTTTGCATGTTGCTGTGATGCTGAAAGCTATGCCACTGGTATTGCACACACCAGCAGGGCCACTCATGGTGGACAGGTGTCAACTGGGCTTTCAGACTAAGACAGGCTAGGGAGAAGGACCCATCAGCCCACTCCTGAAACAATTAGCCACCGAAAACCCTAAGAATAGCAGAGAAGCACTGTCTTATGCTGGAAAAGAAGCCCCCAGGCTAGAAGGCATTCAAGAGACGATGGGGAAGAATTGCCTCCTCAAAGTAGAGTTGACCTTAATGATGGGAATGGAGTAAAGCCCCTGGGACCTCTTTCATTCATGGCACAATTCAGAATCAGAAGAAATACAGTGGCTGCAGCAATGGATTCAAACATAAGAAGATACTATATATGGCGCGGTGTTGGGTAGTGTTTTGTCCTGCTGTACTTAGAGTTACTATGAGTTGGATACAACTTGATGCCACTTAACAAGAACAAGAACAACAACAGTTACAGAGTACTTAAGGCTAAACTATGTCAGCAGTGATCCAAGGGCTTGATATACAGTAACTCATGGAACCCTCACCGGGCTGGGATTTAGTTTAATTGGTAGAGTGCTGTGCTGCAGTCTCTGAGGTCCCCAGTTCAATTCCTAGCACTGCAAAAATGGGAGAAGGACCTGGCAATCCGGCAATCCCAAAACAACCATTGAAAACTCTATGAGGGTCGCTATGAGTCGGATACCGATGTCTGATACTGATTTGTTGGCACCTAACAACAACAACAACAACAACAATGGAATCCTCACAACCCTCTGCCATGGCTATTATTGCCACCGCCATTTTCCTAATGAGGAAATTGAGGTGCAGAGGGCTTTGGTCATCTGCCACCACCTCCCAGCTAGGAAGTGGCAGAGTCAGGATTTGAACTCAGGAGCCCAGACTCATGGCCACAGGACTGTCTGCCTTCTGCTATGGCTGTTACCTCAAGTTTACCCATGAGCAATGAGGCTTGCTTAGGTTTACCCATAACACGTGGCAAAGCTGGGATTAGAACTCAGGTGTCACCCCCTTTTATAAAGTGAACAGCCCTGGTGTATGTTCGGTTGCTCAAACTAGTTTCCTGGGCTTGTTGCTTTCCTGGCCCCTCTTGGGTAGAGGAAACTGGAATTGTCATGCAAGGCGATGGACAAAAGGCGACTCTGCCTCCAGGTGTGAGGGACACAGTTGGTAGCAGGGGCAGGTGTGAGGCATACGCCCTGGCCTTGGGAATCAGGAGGTGGGGAGGCAAAAGAGGAGCAGGACTGGGCTCTGGGGGCATGAGCCTCGAGCCAGGCATTTGCACGGGTGGGAGGAGCTGCAGGGAAAACTCAGGCATGCCCCGGCCAGGCTAAGCAGCAGCAGCACAGACGAATAATTATGATGAAGAAGGTGGGTTTATCTTTCGCAGGAAGCTTGGAAACACTTAAAAACTGTCTGGCATCAACAGCCTCTATTCTATTTGAATTAGAAAAATGCAGGGAGCCTCCAGCCTGTGAAATCCCAAAGGCGCCTTATTCTGCCTTCCAGCTTCTGTCCTGAGCTGGGTAATGCAACTACAATGGTCAAACCGTACTTGGCACTTACCTATCCAGAGAGTTTTTACCCTCCCCTCTTCTCCCC